>CANTUT010000448.1:152500-246280 GCA_947687605.1 Reutealis trisperma
AAACTATAGTTCCATTAGTTATATTAATAAGAAAATAAAATATATTATTTACAAGTGATGAATTTATTATTTATATCTTATGAACCTATATTTTATAATTGATAAACTTATTATCTATGATATAAAAATTTTGATAAATTAGTTTCTAACCGTAAAAAATTTTCTACTTATAGATTCATCAAATATATGGTGTAGATTTATCATTTGTAAACTATAAATTTATCAGTTAGATTATAGATTCATTGAAAATTAACTGTCAAATATAGTTTGTATAATAATACATATTTACAATTTATAAGCAACAAGTTTGTTTGGTATTACTTATAGATTCATCAAATATATGATTTATATTTATCATTTGTAAACTGTAAATCTATCAATTATACTAGTAAGAGAATAAAATATATTCTTTAAAAGTGATGAATTTATGTTTTATATCTTATGAATCTATACTTTATAACTGATAAACTTATCTTTTTATGATTTATGAATTTTGATATGTTAGTTTCTAACCATAAAAAAAATTTAGATATTATTTTAATAATATAAATATTACAAAAAAAATTTAATATCATAAAAACTAAAATTATTATTTTATAATTAATTTAAATAGATAATAATATATATATTATTAATTTTATATAACTTTATACAAAGTAAATTTTATTTGATGCATTAAACAATTTACCTATATAAATATAAAATAATATTTAATAACTCTATTGGTTTTATCAAATTCAACATAAATAAAAAATCAAATTGATAATTTCATAAAAATAAATAAATATTTATAAAAAATTCAATCATTAATATAATTTTTTCTTATAGAAATTAACATAAATTTAATTAAATAAATTAAATAAATAAAAAAATTCAACCATTAATATAATTTTAAGTAGAAAAATTATAAATAAAAAAAAAACAAAAAAAAAAAACAAAAAAAGAAAAAGAATAACTAAAAAAAGAAAAAAAATATTGTTGCTTGGGATTCAAACTCGTGATCTCAAGAATATAAAGTTAATGTGTTAACTTGCTACATTAGTTAACATTTTTTTATCATTTTTAATATGTATATAAAAATTAATATTTTGGTCCCCGGAGCTATAATATAACATGGACCCAAGTTCATGATATAACAATTTATATATAAAGAGTGTATTGGGGATATTCTAATAACAATTATTGCCTCTATTTTCCATATTAAAGGTAACGGAAATTTAGCATCAAATAATGATGCTTATATTACTTAATTAATCAAAATTCTGAAAAGTAGTAATACAAACTTTCACATATGGCTTTTCTCTCTCTCTATCTCTCTATTTATTTATTTATTTTTGAAAGGTAACTTCAATTTGATTTAGTGGTTTTAAAGTAAATCTTTGACAAAAGTTTGCACCCACAAAATAAATAAATAATATCTTGATAAATACTTCTTTCCTTTTGTTTTTTTTTTTTTTTTTCAATTCAAACAACTTTTAATTATTTCCATTTCACTTGTCTGTAAAATTAAGAACAATTTGCCTCTATTTTCTTTGTTAAATAATGATCTTCACAATATTTAATTAATTAAAAAGCACCAATTAATACAAACTTTCGCATAGCTTTTCTCTTTTTTTATTTTTTTTTCAATTTGATTTAAAAATTAAAGCGTGTTCGTCACTTCTTAATTAAAAATATTAGTGGCCTTAATAATGTAAATCATCGACAAAAATATTCAAATCCACTTTTATTCAGTGAATTAGTACGTAAATTACACTCGTCAAAATCTCTGTTTTCAAAAATTAGTTTAATGATGTTTATGCCCATCCAACAATTTATTATTTCCATTAATTTGACTATTAAAATGCTGTAAACTTCAATTTTACTCTCAATCCACCTGCAACTTTCCATTTCTACAGTCAAGTGTCTCAAATTTACATCGATCACTCCACTACAAGATCAATATAAAATCACTACAAGGAAAATAAAGAAGAGAGTTTATATGTAGAATTTAAATATGGGAATAATTTAGAATAGATAACAGTTATTTTATTGTGGAGAAGTTTTTGTAAAAATTAATCAAATTAATATACATTAATCTTTTTAACTCTAATATATTATTTTGATAGTGTTCCTAGCAAATAAGGTTATGTAAATAGGAGCTTCCTTTTCTTTTTTTTTGCAAATTATATCTTGAACCCATATACATATAGCATCATGACTCTAGGAGAGTAAGGGAGGGAGAGACCAAGCTTAGCAAAAATACAGGGAAGGGACACGAGACTTTAAGTCACTTGTTTTTTTTTTAGCTTTTTTATTTGTTTGTAACACTTGCAAATAAAATTATATTTATTTTATTTTGTTTTTCAGTATTCAAGAAATAATGAAAATTATATTAATTTGTCTAAGAAAAATTACATAATAGTTGAGTTTTTTTTTGTTCATTTAATTCTTCTAATTAAAATTATATTAATTTCTCTAAGAAAAATTACATTAATGGTTGAATTTTTGTATTTGTTTAATTTTTCTAATGCTAATTTTAGTATGATGAATATCAATAGAAAAAAACTAAAGAATTAAATTTTTATTTTTAATAAAAATTTTCAATGTAATTTTTATTTATAAATTTTAATATTTTTATGGATAATTTTTTTAAATGATTTCTAAGGATAATTTTACATTTTTATAAAATATTATATTTATCTTTTACATGATATTAAATTTTTACTGTCATATAGGTTCATATATAATAAATTGTTAGTTCATTGGTAATATAATGTAGTTTTATTGAAAATTTACTATCAAATATAGTTATAAACAATAAAATTATTAAGTATTGCTTATAGGTTCGTCAAATATAAAATATCATTTATAAACTGTAAATTTATCAATTAACACATGAATCTATTTTTAATTTATAAATTTTTAAAATATAATATATGAATCTTAAGTATACGTATGATGTTTCTTTAGTTTATAATTTATAAGCCTTTTGTTCTTAAATTATAAATATGTAGTTTTTTTAAACTTTTGAACTATAATGTATGAATTTCAAGTATATATATATAATAAACCTATAGTTTATAATTTATGAACCTGTACTTTTTAACCCACAAACATGTAGTTTTATGATTGATGTTTATAGTTTTTATTGATAAATTTGTGTTCATAACATATGATTGTGTTTTGTAATTTATAATTATAAATATAAAATTATTAATTTTAATGTTTCATTATTATTATTAGAATTTAAGAAATTGAAGTATTATTATGTAATAATAAAAAATAATTAAAATTTAAGAGAGGAAAAAAAATTAAAATTAAAATTAGTTTTGTTTTTAATTTTTTAGAAACATAAAATTATTTTCCCCTATTGATTAAAATCCTTTTAATTTTAGTATATGATATTTTCCTCATAAAAATATTAATATATTATTAAAAAATAAATTTAGTGTTGTAATAAAAAAGAAGTATAAAATACACTTAAAATATAAAATTAAAAGAAAAAGTATAATAATAAATTATTAATAATAAGAGATAAGACATGGTAAAAGGATAAATTGTTGTTTGTATAAAAATTGATATGTGGTAACAACTAAAGTTAAAAAAAAAATTAATAAATAAAAAAAATTAAAAAATAAAAACAAGAAGCGCATTTTGGAACTGGATGCACAGTACATCCTAGATAGAGGTTCAGATGTAACAACTCTTTTTTTTTATTTTTTATTTTTTATTTTTTTTTTTTTGTGGAATATATTCATAGTAGATTACTTTTAATACATCAATGCAATTAATGTTAAATGATGAAATTATTGGAGGGTAAAATATATAGATTATTTTCATCTATTTTTTTTTTTTAAAGATAATTGTGGAGTTTAAGAGTACTGAATGGTGGTTAACAAGACCCTTTCAAATTTTAGTTTCAACTATCATCTCACACAAATATTTCCAAAAAATATTATCATCATTTTTCTCTTTGCAAAGAGTTTGCACCATATTTTCATCAAGAAGATTATTTGAAGAAAAATTTTTAGAAATGATGAAAATAAAATTATTATAATCAAATTGTTCACAAGTTACGACATTTTTCTATTTCCAAAGAGTTTGCACCAATATCTGGATTTTATAATTAAATCAAATTCAAATTTCCAAAGAAGTCAATTCATATAGAGAGCTATTTACAGGAGATTTCAAAATTGCAGATAGTTATTGTCCACCAATCATACACTTTCCACATTCAAAGAATTTAGGACTGGCAGTTCTCATTATTTTCCAAAAGTAAGTTAATTAGCATAAGATTTTCCGACAAAAGCAAAGTCGTGGTTTTCACTTCAGAATTGAAAAACAGCAGTCAATGGTGGCTGGCCCATTTATATAGTTTTTCTACATAGGTGAAATCAAATTCTTTTATAGCTTAATTTAAAAGAAAAATACTTAAATTTTGTTATTTTTTGCAATTTTATCAGAAAATTTTAATTTTGCAACGATTCATATATAAACTTCTAAATTTTTATAATGTTATCCCTTGAATCCTAACTAATTTTTCAGCGAGATCAACCTTAAAGATTATGATGATCTTGATTATAATTACCATGCCAAAATAAAAAATAAAAAAACTTAAAAAATACGAAAAAAATAGTCGAAATGGAAATGAAGTCATTTAAGACCATCATATCCATGTAGGTAGATCTTGTTAAAAAGTCAGCAAGATTTCAAGTCCGAAAATGAGATTTTACACGAAAGTTTTTATTAGTTTAGAATTTTCAAACTTATTCTTATTAGGTTAGGAGATGAGTGTGACATAGGAAAAGTTCTTAGTTAGACTTAGTCTACCATGTCATATGTAGATCAAGTTAATTACACGTTGACATATTGATAAGTGCAAATTATGTTATTAATAAATATAGTATTTGTTATTGATTATCCATTAGTTGTGTTATTTATATTTTATTTTATTTGTCTCTATTAACTTTTGTTTCTATAATTTGTTTCAAATTTTCTTAGATTATTTTGACAGATTCTATTCAATTTTATAGGATTTGAAAGTTTGGAAATCAATTGGAAGGAAGTTGATTAAAATTGAAAGTAAAAGAAGTGCAAAAAGAGAGTTTCAGACATATACGATTGAATACCTTCTGATGGGTATTGACAGCTCAGACACCTTTTGATATTTTGATCATAACTTGAGTTAGATGTCGGACTGTGGTTATTCAAGATGTATTGGAAAGTTAAGAGAAAGAGCTACAACTCTTACGAAGACCACAAAGCCTAATTCGGTCGTTTTCTATTCAAAAAATCCAAAATAAATCACATGGCCCTGTAGAACACTAATTACACAGTCGTGTAATAAAAAACATATTTGTTTGTATAAGAAAATTTCAAATTTTAAGAGAACCAATTACATAGCCATGTAGGAAGCTCATTACATGGCCATATAGTATCTGACAGGTTCCAAAATGCGATTTTCATGCGATTTTTCTTCCTATTCGAGTTGTATTTCAAAGAAGATCAAGGATTTTGATTTTCTTAGATCTCTTAGGGTTTCCAACTCCATAAAACCTAAGATTTGTACACTATAAATATATTAAATCATTGAGAACTCAGTCATCTAGCTTTTATCTAAGTTTTTATCAAGTTTTTGATCCTCAAAATTCTTTGTTCATTAATTTTTTTAGATTTAATTAAAGATTCTTCCAAGGAGGGGATTAAATTTTGGATATTCATCAAGACTTGAAAACTCTTCTCATAAGTTGTTCTAGAATTCTTTCTAAACTTTATTCTTCAATTTAATAATAATTTGAGATCATATTTTATTTTAGATTATTTGTTGATTTAATTACTTATTCTTTCTTAAAATGAGTAACTAAAATCCTTCACTAGGATTTAGATGTAATCTCTTGATTTGCTTATGACTATATATATTTGATTAAATGGTTTTGGTAATTGGAATTAATCTTTTATCTTAGGGCTTAATACTTGTGAATAATTCATCACTATTTATATATTTAAATATATTATGTCAAGTAGCGAGAGTGGAAGCATAATATTATATCATTATAATATTTAACCTAGGTATGTATTACTTAGAGATAAGAACACTCATTTATGATTGTTAAAAGAATTTTCATAAAACTTAATGGGTTTGTGTTAACTGTTGCGCGATTTTTGCAAGTGCACAGATCGTTTACAAGTAATAAAGTGATGAGTGAGTATCGTTCCCACGAGGAAGGGTTTGTCAAGTACCAATTTTTAATATTACTCTATTATTTAGAAAATCAATTATGAGATTTATAATGAAATTAAAGTAAATAAATAATGATAAATATGAAAATAAGATTAACGGTCTAGGATTTAGAATTCATCAATTGATCACATATGATTTCTTTATAATCTTTAGACGGATTATTTTTGCTGGAATTAATGATTAGATTTCCCTAAATTATATGATGTTCTCTCTCAAGATACAACATATGTGTTTATATTAACCTTCCGTCTACTCTCGTGATCATAAGCAATTAACACAAACCCATTAAGTTTTATGGAAATCCTTTTTAAAAATCACAAAGGAGTATTCTTATCTCTAAGCAATACATTCCCTAAGTCAATTATCCTAATGAACTAATATTGTGTTTCCACTCTCGCTACTTCACATAATATCTTAAATCATGCAATTAATAGCCAGTTAATTACAAGCATTAAATTCTAAGATAAAAGATTAATTCCAACAATTAAATCTAATCAATTAAATATAAATAATCATATGCAAATCAAAAGATTACATCTAAATCCTAGAAAAATAAATTTAGCTATTCATAATTAAAAGAGAAGAAATAATTAAATTAACAATAAACATAATAATAACTTAAAATTAAATTCAAGAATAGAGTTTAGAGAGAACTTGTTTTGGGATACAATCTTTGATGAACTCAAGCTTCCAAAAACTCCTCATCTTGATCAAAATAAAAATAAAACTAATCTACTCTAAGAAAACATATGAAAATCTCTCTACATATTTTTTTTTATGGATTTTCTTTGATGCTATTTCCCTTTGCCAAGCATGGTATTTATAGACATGTTTGGTGGAAGAATTCAAGTTCCATTAAAATTCTTACATCAAAATTTCAACATTGATGGTTAGGTTGGCCACCAACCATTGAATTCCTTCATCAATATTCAAAAATGGTTAGGTTGACTATCAACCATTGAATTTTGGCCACCAACCATTGAATTCCTTCATCAATATTCAAAAATGGTTAGGTTGGCTACCAGCCATTGAATTTATTTCTCATGGATTGAAAACTTGAATCATTGCTTGCATCATTATTTTTATTGCATCATTTTGATCTGCAAAAATAAAATAAAAATACTTAAAATATGTTATAATTTATTTATAAATTGTAGAACTGTTTATTTCTAAAAACAAGTAATAATATTATTGCATTCTTGAGAATTGAGCTAAAATTTAAGTTTAAACAATTAAAATAACTCTAAAAATATAGAGTTATCATTAACATTACTTATGATAAGGAGATTAGACATAAGGTTAACATGAATACTTGTGATTTATCTTAAGAGAGAACTTCGCATAATTTAGAGAGATCTAATCATTAATTCCAATAAAATAAAATAAATCTAGAGAACATAGAGAAGTCATAGGTAGTATGTACACACACATGCGCGCGCGTGCGCGCACACACACACACAGAGATATATATATATATGTGTGACATACACACACACAGATATATATATGTGTGTGTGTGTGTGTGTGTGTGTGTGTGTGTGTGTGTGTATCTATGTAAATATACATATACATATATCTATGTATCTATACATATACATATATATGTGTATATAGATATATATACATATATATGTGTATATATATATATAGACATATATATCTATATATATATGTGTGTGTGTGTGTGTGTGTGTGTGTGTATACGTTTCCTTCCATTTTATTTGATTTTCTAAATAATAAAGGAAATCTTAATTTTAGTACTTGTCAACTATTTCTTGTGGGATTGACACTCTAGTTCACTACTATATTACTTGTTCACAACTTGTGCACTTGAGATTTCGCGTAATAAGTTTTTGGTGCTATTATCAAGGAAGGCGATTTTGGCAATATTAATACCAAGGATTTTCTTTATTACTCCAGATTTTATTTATTTTGTTTTTCTTTTCTATTTTTGTCTATTATTTTATAGGATTTAAAAAAATAGATGGCTTTTGATAACTACAAATGGTGCAATGGAGGAGTGATGCCAAATAAAGTAACAAACATATATGATGAGAATGATTTTACTAAGTTAAATGCTAAACTTGCCACTTTGGAAAACACACTTGTTGTCATTATATTTAATCCATATTTGAGTAGTGATTTGTGTGGAGGTAATCATTTGAATTCAAAGTGTCAATTTATAGAGCAGATGCAATTTTTCCAAACTATAATAGGCACAAGAATTATCCATATTCCAACATAAACAACTTAAGGTGGAGTGATTATTTGATCTGTCCATGTGAAAAACCAATGCAATCGTGGCAATAATTCATGGAATCCTTATCAATATGATTTCAAGACTATGCACCATTTGAAAAGCATAAACCATCTTATGAAGTAGTATTAAAAAGATTCATGAATGATACTTATGAACGGTTTGGAAGATCGAAACATAGGATGGATCAAATGGCTAGCCACAATGCAAATTTTAATGTATAAGTAGAATAATTGACTAGTCCATTATATAGAAAAATATGACTCGAGAAATAGCAAACATAATATTATTGATGTGTTGTAGTATATTTATATAATAGGATAACTAATTTTTGTTAAAAACAGATAGAGATAGAGTTTACAATAGATAAAGGCAGAGTTTACAACAAAGTGTTATGTACTAGATATCCTTACACCCTATCAAGTTGTATTGCTTTTGAAGAAACAATCAACTTGTCATGAAGAAATAAGAATATGATTTTTTGTAAGTGGTTTAGTAAGGATATCAGCTAGTTGATCCTTGGATGAAATATACAACACTTGTAGCTCCTTCTTTGCAATTTCGTCTCGAACAAAATGAAAATCAACTTCCAGATGCTTATTTGAGAATGAAACACTAGATTCGCTATCAGGAATGTCGCTCTAACATTATGATACCACAATTTAGAAGCTTGTGCAGATTTGTAACCAACCTCACCTAGAAAAGACTATAACCAAATGATTTCAGATGTAGTAGCCCCTACTGCACGATATTCAGATGTAGTAGCCATAACTTAGACACTGTGTTTTGCTTTTTTAAGCTCTAAGATACCAAATTAGATCTAAGGGAAACTAAGTAACCTGGAGCTGATTTGTGATTATCAATGGAGCTTGCCTAATCAGCATCTGCATATGTATAGACTTAGAATTTTTGACTTTGAAATTTTAAGACAATGAGTGGTAGTAGCTTGCAAGTATTGCAATATTCATTTGACAACTATTAAATGCTCTACTGTTGGAGCATGAAGTAATTAAGATACTATATTCACAACAAATGAGACATCAGGACATGTGAGAGAAAGAAATTGCAAGCCACCTATAATACTTTAATAAAGTTGAGGGTCTTGAAGTGGATTACCATGTGTGAGTGACAATTTGTGTGAAATACAAGCTAGTGTGGACAAAGGATTGTAACTTACATACCCGCTTTGACTAATAGATCTTAAATGTACTTTCTTTGTGTTAATAATAAACCATTCTTACTCCATATTGCTTCCATACCACAAAAGCAATCAAGAGATCCTAAGTCTTTTAACAAAAAATATTTCTTCATCAAATTAATAACATTCTACGCAGTATTATCATCACTTCTAGTAATTAATATGTCATCAACATAGACTAAGCAAAAGATAACAATATAATTATTTTTGAAGTAGAAAAGAGAGGTGTCAGTCTTAGAGCTCTAAAAATTTAGAGATAATAAAACATCAACAAAGCATTTGTACCACTACCTTAGTGCTTGCTTAAGGCCATAGAAGGAATGTTGTAATAAATACGCATGATTTTTGTGCTTTTTATCAATAAAGCTTAGTGGTTGTTCCATATATATAGTGTCTTCAAGCTTACCATGAAGAAAAATATTAGAGACATCTAATTTTTAGACTTTCCAATGCAAGGAGACAATAATAGAAAGAATTATCTTAGTAGTTACAAGTTTAATGATTGGTGAAAAAGTGTCTGTGAAGTCAACACCAGGTCATTGATGATATCCCTTAGCCACCAAACATGCCTTATACTTATCTAAACTTCCATATGATTTTTGCTTGATTTGGTGTACCCACTTACCCTCATTCACATTCATGTATGGCTTTTTAGGAACAAGAGTCTAGGTACCAATTCAAAACAAGGCATTGATTTTGTTTGCCATAGCATTTCTCCATTCTTGACTTTGAGATGCTTCGGTGTATGTAGTAGGTATTTTCATCACAGTTGTAGCATTATCAAAGATCTTTTTAGGTTTTAAGTTGCTCGTTTGATTCCCTGTGACCATGGATTGAGTTTTAAAGGGATTAGGTCATAGTGGAGGTGGCTTAGGTGAGCTGGATATTGTTTGCAAGGTGATTTCCAGAGATTGTGAAGGGGAGATACGCGTTGCGCTCATGATAGTTGTGGAGGGTGCAATAGAGATTTATTATGGGCTTGACACTCATCATGGTCACAATGTTAGAGGTGGTTTGTTTTTCAACTTTAGTTTGTGTAGGGGATGATGGAAAGGCTATTGAGATCCAATTTAATTGTGAAGTAGTAGCAGAATAAGGACTATTTTGAGTTGGTGAAGCATTAAGAATGCCAACTCCATCATGGCGTGGTGGAATCAAACAAGTGGAATTGTCTTAGAGAAAGGAAGGTATGACAATGGTAATGATAAGCTATTCAATAGAGAGCTTGAATTAGTACTTGCAACCAATGGTAACATCTGATCATGAAAGACAACATGGCGTGAGATATAAAATCTATTAGACTTTGGATCACAATATTTCTACCCTTTATGAAGTTTGCTATAACCTATAAATACACATGGTTGAGATTTGGAATCTAGTTTATGTTTGGAATTTTGTTTTAGCTAAAGGAAACAAAGACAACCAAACACATATAATTGAGAATTATAAGGTTGTTGATTAAATAAGACCTTAAATGGAGTTTTATTTTTAAATTTTAGTGTTAGTAATCTATTGATTGTATAAACAGCAACATCAAAGGCATAGGTTTAGTATTTAATGGGAACAAAAGAATGATTTAATAAAGTTCTTCCTATTTTAACAATATATTGATGTTTCCTTTCCGTATAACCATTTTGCTCTGGAGTGTATAGATAGGAAACATGTTAAGTGATCCCATTATTCAACAAATAGGTTGTTAAAGACTGAAATTCCCCTTCCTAATCAGTTTGAAAGGATTTGATCAGACAACCAAAATATTTTTCAACTAATTGACAAAAGTTGATAAATAGAGAAAGAACATTAGATTTGTGAGCAAGAAAATAAATCCAATAATATTTGCTAAAATTATCATAAAATAGAATATAGTATAAGGCACCAACAACCCAATGAACTAGTGATGGTCCCTTAGTATCCACTTCAACTAGAAAGGGTGGTTCTAGCCGTGGAACTTAATCAGTTTTACGCTTCTTCATGATAGGAGTTGGAATTTGGCTTAAGGCCACCTCTCCTCAGTGTATTCGAGTGAATTAAGTAGAATCTTCACTTAGGAGTGAATTGAGTAAGAGTCTTCACTCACAAGTAATAAGTGTGATTTTTGTGAACCTTGTTAAATTGCAAATAATGAACCATGAACTACGAATCCTGAATTATAAATCATGACCTATGAGTTATGTGCTATGAGCCCCTTTTAAGGGATATGTGTTATTGTATAAGCTATATTGTTTACTCATTGAGATCATCTATCTCACCACTTTTCTTATGTGGTTTCTAAGTGAGCATTATAAGGAGGTATAGTGATAGCTCAAGCAATCTACTTTACTTAGGTGATTTCCTTGTCCAAGTTTATTATCGTACTGTGATATGAAGAGTCTCTTTTAAATGCTTCGGGAGTCCTTGATGGAGAGTTTTATTTTGAAATATTATTCATTTGATAATTATTTGGAGTCTTAAATGTTATTTCCTTAGGGATTAGGTTTAAAGTATATTTTAACTATTCTTTCGCAACTTAAAATTTTTTTATAAATGGTTTAATAAAGTTAATACATGAGATTTAGGTACGATCCTAGGTATTATTTATTTGTATTTGAGTGGGTTCAATGGGCGTGGGTGACCTTATGTCTCCCTATGTTCTAAAACTGCATATCTCTAAAATTGAGATGTGACAATAATAATATAAGCAGGAAAATATTAATAATAGGTCCTTAATCATCCTCCTGATCATGCTGCTCATCAGTATGAGATGGATCATCATATGTATGGTTATCAGCCATAGTATTATCATCATCAACAGCAGTAGTATCATCATTATTCGCAGGATCATTCTAGATAGATGAAATAGGATCCAGGCCTTTTGTAATCATAAAACTCTCTAGGTGATGAAGGCGTTCTGTCAGCTCTTGTTCTCTCTCCAACACCATCCTTTGTAACTGTTGTTGAATTACTCCTTAAACTCCTGGATTTGAAATCAATCGAATCATATCATGTTCATCGCTTAGCTGGGAAGGAGCAGGATGAGGGGCAGATGGTGGGTAAGTAGTAGAAGATGAGCTACCACCTGAATGTCCATAATATGATGATGCACAAAAATTGACTCTGTAAATCCTCTTCTTCTTGTTCTCCCCTCCAATAGCTCCCAAGTATAGTTCCAACTCATCAGTAACAGCTGGTTGATTGGATCCTGGGGTTGGCTGAGACATCTCTCTGCACAATCTCATAATCTCATCCTATTAAATAATTCAATTAACAAATTTTAGATATATAAAAAAGTTGCACATAATTTTTATTATTTTTTAAAATTACAAGCTGAAATATTATAATAAAATAAATTATAGAATTTTAAAAATTTTGAATTATTTCCATCATTCGAAAAAATTTTAGTTATATAAAAAAATTCCACAAATGAATTTGACTAGAAAATAATATTTTAGACTTACATGGACTTCCTTTGAGTAACAATCAACAAAACTTCCATCGGCCTTCCTAGTACGAGTGCGAATGAAAATCTCTATCGGGATTGGATCTTGTCCCAATGTAAAAGCCTTTGAAACATTATAAAGTATTTAAATTTTATATTTTTCATAAATGGGGACATGTACAAAATTTAAACTTATATAGTAAATTAGAATATATATTAACCAATCTACGGCGATACTCCTCATGGGAGATAGAACTGCCTATATGATAAGATGGCCCACTACCCTTAGCTACTGATTTAGAACGGCGATTCTTAGATGCCGTAGCAGACTTTGTTATCCTATGATCTTTCTTCCATTCCTTGCACAATTTCTTATAGACATGTTCTTTAAGAAATTTGGGCATTTTACCAGACCTATTTACATTACTAACCATATCAGAATATCGCAATGCACACACTTCTTCTTCCATGTAGTTTTTACATTTGAATATATCACCTAGTCCGAAACAAAGTGTTTCTACAAGAAAGTGTTAAAATTGACTATATATATATATATATATATATATATATATATATATATATATATATATATATATATATATATATATATATATATATATATATATATATATATATGCAATTTCTTGTATTAACAATTGGAATTAAAATTTATAGAGTGATTTGCTAATGTTTAACTTAAACAAATATATATAAGGTAATTATATCAATTAATACAAAATTCAGCATAATTGCAGATACAAATGTTAAAAATCTATAGAAATTTTCCTTACGCAATAACACAACTCTATCATACTAATCGTCAGTAATTGATTATTAAATTATAGGTAAAATTCTAACAAATAATCAAATTTCTATGTCCAAATAATCAAATTAGAGGCAAAATTGAAACAAATAATCAAAATATAATTAAAATATTTAACATTTATATTAATTACCTTAAATTCTTCCTAGTAATAATCCTCAAATTACTTTGGCACTTCATTCCAATAATAGCCTTCTGGATAGATCTTTTCCTTAAAGATCTTAGTGATAATCTTTGCACACTCGCTAGATGGAAACAAGTTATAATACATAAATTATAAACAATTAATATATAATATTAGTCAAATATTAAATTTATGAAATTGGTATTAAAAAATTATAAACGAAATTATACTTAACTCATTTGAACTTAAAATAATGACAATGATATTTCCATCACGCCTTCTCTCATAAGCCTTAATAGGTGCATAAGCGGAAGCACCCTGCGAAGAGCTATGACTGGCCTCAGAAGTTGATACTGATGCAGTACTACTTCTTATAGCAGTGGGTGCTACCTTATCAGGTGTCTCATAAGGATTACAAATACATAATGATGATGATGATGATGAAGGAGGTGCTACTAGATAACCAGAAGGGATATCAATATTAGGTGGTCGAGCAGGCCTAATAGAAGGAAGTACTGTCAAACCAGAAGGAAGTGCTGACGAAATCAGAGGAGCATCAATAAGGGGAAGTACTAACTGAGTTGAAGATTGAAGTTGAGGATGTAATGGACTTGGATTTGTAGTACCTCTACCACGTCATCTACTAAGTGCAGTACCTCTGCCATGCCCCTTAATATGGAAATTACCTATCCCACGACCTCCATCCATACGTAAATCATATGAAATCAATGATTAAAAAAAGAGTATTTTGGTTGTTATACATTTATATACTCACATACAAGCAAGATAATTGTATATAAGTAAAACAAAATATTTTATATTATCACAATAATAGAGTTAAAACAAAATATTTTATATCATTACAATAATAGAATTACAACATGTCATTAGATAAACAAATTATTAAAAGATCTTATGCATCTAAAGCACTATCTTCAACATCATCCAACTCTTCATCAAATTCTGCTTCCCTTTCATTTTTGAGTGAACTGGTGCTTCATTTTCTGTTTCAACCTCTTTAGTGTCTAATTCATTATGAGAATCAACTGGATAATTAAGTGATTGGTCCTCATCAATAAATGTAAGTGACACTTCCCTAGCATCCACAACATCCTCTTAGAAAGATGAAACATACATTGAAAGGGTGTTCATTTGAGATTTGACTACCTCGGCAACTCGTCTAGCTTTAATCTTACACACAGTCCACCAATCTATATTGACACTTTTACAACCAAGATATGGGACATAATATACTTGAATTGCTTGTATGGCCAAGATAAATGGTTCGTATTTATTAAATCTTCTTCTTATATTGATATCAACAAGCTTATAAATTTGATGTATTTTCATCCCTATATTTGGCTTTGGATCAAACCAATCACATTTTAACAGTACAGTCCTCTTGATTGCTAATGCCAGATACTCCAGTTGTTGTACCTCTATCAATCAACCTTAATAATCACTTGATTGTCCCTTAATACAGACTCCACTATTATTTGTGACTCATCTATTACTATGCACTTTAGTGTGAAATTTGTATCCATTGACAAAGTACACAGGATAACAAGTAACAGTCCATAAAGGACCTATTGCTAAAGACTATATAAAAGGGTTCGAGATGCCATTTGTTAGATTGTTTGCCTACCAAATAAAATATAAAATATTATAATTAATAAGCCAATATTGTTGTAATAAGTATTATTTTTAACTATAAACAATTACTAAGAAGCACTTACATATAATTCGAACCAACTTGCAAATTCATGTTCTAATATGTCATTTATCTCCATATCAGTGATTGTTGATCGAGAGGTTCGTAATTCCTTCATGTAGACCCTTGGAAGAAAATAAAATAATTAAGTGATGAATTATAATTTCATAATAAGGGATAAGAATGACATTGAAGCTGCTCTATCTATTAACTTACTCAATAAATGAAGAAACATCTTCACAATTCAACAAAATGTATGTACGAGCTGGCATTATACTCCTTTAATGTCAAATGCCTTATTTTTGCTTTTCCAAATGGACGACTCGGATAGGTAAAGATTGCAATGTTCCCTTCTATTTCTTCTCCTTCTACCTGTCCTCCATCATCATTCTGTGGCACTTTTTGATGCCTTGTGTACACTTCAAGTTCAAAATAAAAGGAGCAAAACGATGAAGCTTCTTCCACTAAATATGCATTGCATATAGAACCTTTAACCTTAGATTTATTCTTGACATTATTTTTCAAGTGTTGAAGGAAACTATAGAGGTATATAAAAGAAATAGAAATTAAAATACTAGAATAGATGATGAACATTAATAAGTTAAATATGCTAAAATATTAATACCGTTCAAATCGAGACGACCATCTATATTGAACTAGACCTGCAATCTTCACTTCATAAGGCAAATGAACTGGAAGATGTTGCATGGAGTCAAAGAAACTAGGAGGAAATATCTTCTCTAATTCGCATAGAATGACTGGAATTTCTTCTTCTAATATGACCATACCTTCTACATGAATCACAGTTGAAGTAAGATCTTTGAAAAACAAACTCAATTTTGTAATAGCTTCCCAAACCTTCTTTGGGAGAAACGCATGAAAAGCATTGGTAACAATCGCTGCATAAATACATGACAATTATGACTTTTCATCCCAAAAAATTTATATTTTCTCATGTCAACACATCGACCCATGTTAGACACATATCCATCTGGAAATCTAAGGCTGTTTACCTATTCACATAGGACTTTTTTTGACTCTTTGTCTAATGTGTAGCATGCCTTTGGATATAACTTAGTTACTTCATCTTGTTCAAGCTTGGGTCTCCTACACAATAGCTTCATATTAGCTCTAGCTTTGCCATTATCCTTAGTCTTCTTATCTATATTCATTACAATGTTGAACACATTCTCGACAACATTTTTCTCAATATGCATCACATACAAGTTGTGACGTATGAGAAGGGAACTCTAATAAGGTAAATCCCAAAAGATGCTTCTCTTCCTCCAACCACAACTCTTACAAATACAAGCATTATGATCATTCGCACCAACTTCAGTAACCCTTTTCAAAGTCAATTTCTTGATTTCCTCAAGGATATGCTGTCTAGACTATAATGGGGGTGCTGACTTTTCAACTATAGTTCCCTTTTTAAAATGGGTCTTATCACATTGAAATGAGTGATCTAGTGGTAAGAACTTATGATGATTGTCAAACCAGAACTACTTTCCATCTTTAGGTAGGGTGAATGTATCATTATGACAATAAGGACAAGTTAGTTGTTCATGAGTACTTCAGCTAGATAACATCGAATATGCTGGGAAATCACTAATTTTCTACATCAAAGCAGCTCTCATCTAAAAATTTTGCTTATTTGACACATCATATGTCCAAACTCCATCATCCCACAACTGCTTCAATTCTTCAATTAAAGGTTGTAAATACACATCTAACTTGTCTTTAGGGTTATTCAAGCCTGGATCAATCACCGTAAGAAACATGTACTTCTCCTTCATACATAACCATGGAGGCAGATTATATGGAGTGACTATTACTAGCCACGAGGAGTATTGTTGTCTCGATTGTGCAAAAGGTTGAAATCCATCTGTGCACAGTTTGAGTCTTACATTTCTACTCTCAGATGCAAAAGACAAATCAATCTGATTGAAATGCTTCCATGCTTCACCATCTGAACAATGGTACATAACGCCTTCTTCCTCATCATGGTTGGCATTCCATGTCATGTACTTTGCTGTGGATTCTGATGTATATAATCTCTAAAGTCTAGGAGTTAGAGGAAAGTAATACATCTTCTTATATGTAACATTTTTCTTTCGTTTTGCAGAACCTTGTTTAGGTGCAAGGGTTGACCACAGAACTTGCAATTGAGCATATCAGAATCACTCTTCCAATATATCATGCAACCTTTACTACAACAGTCAATTTTCTCCACTGGAAGTCTTAGACCTTTGACCAACTTTTTAGTGTAATAGAAATTATCAACCATCATGTTATCTATTGGTAGGATCTCTTTGTTAAATGATAACACATCATCATAACACCTTTCAGATAAGTAGCGTTTTGACGTCATGTTCAATAACCAAGCCACAACAGATAACTTTGAGTGTTTCTCACATCCTAGCCACAACTCTTCATTAGCATCACTAAGCATATCATATAAATTTTGAGCTGATGGATTAGGAGCTTCTTCTATAGCATCCCAATTAAGGTCTAGACCAGCCGTATCCATAACTAATCTGTTAAATGCATCCAATGAATTCGGCTGGCTAACTGATTCACCTATACCAAAATTAACGTTCAACTGATTAGATGTCCCAACATTTTCTTCTTCACCATGCAATTTCCATACATAGTAATATGAAACAAATTTGTGTCGCAAAAGATGCAGCTTCACTAACTTTGATTCTGACATTTAGTCCTTTTGCACAGACACTTAATCTATATCCCATGCTTATATCCAATTTGGCTGTAAACAAACTTAATAAACTAATCTATCCCTTCCACAAAATTAGGATTTAAATACCCATCAATTATTCTAATATACATCCATCATCGATTTGAATTCATCTTGTACTTCTGTAGGTATAGAATATTAAGAACATGAAATATCAAATTATCACAATCCGCTAGCAAAACATAATAACTATAAAGTTTTGTAGCGCTAAACATAAATCCTCACACTTAACCTAAATTTTTTAATAATCCTTATATTTCATTTCTTAAAAGGTAAGAACCTAACCATTCAGAAAACCATTCCTATGCAATCAATTAATGGCACATGATTTTAATCATAAAGCTATCAAAATTTCAATAGCATGTCCCTATAATTCTCTAAGTGCACTAGTTGAAATACGCACAAATAAAATATTTATGCCTATGTCACTGTGCACTCGAGAACGTATAGGTCATACTGTTTGAATTTCAATGACAACTTTATGATTAAATATATTATCTAATTGAAAAGGATGATATTTTCCAAAGTATCAACACTGGACAATTCAGTGACATCTCACTATCACAGTGAGAATGACACTAAATAATTATCTAAGGTTTACTAAACTATCTAATTTTCATAGATACTGGAGAAAATTTGGTAGCATCTTCCTTATATATATGATGTTCCACTGCATAGAATACAATTAAATCCATTATATTCTATCGAACATGCCTCATAGCCCACTTTGCGACCTAATATTCACAAGTAACAATAACGTTCAAAGTAAAAAGTCATTCATAATAGAAGTGAACAATATATAATTATATTTTAACTTTAAATATTAAGTACGTAAATAATATCAAATGAGTGAGTAAATGTGTGCTTGTGTGTCTATACAAGAATGGACCTGTCTTAATTCCAATAATCACTATTTTAACACTTCATTACAAATTGCAAGTTCATTGCTTCATCTTCTATTAGCTTTTTATTAAATTGGTTTAAAGTCTAAGAATTACCTCATGTCATTAATTTCTAGTATAAAAATTGGATACAAAAATAGACATTCTAATTAGTACATAAATGATTTCACCTTTTAACTTTAAATATAGTATTAAACAAGGAAAAAAATGATGTACTATAGTGTACATATTGTCCATACAATTAGAGATTTGTCATGCTAATCATAATTATAAGATATATATTTATTTTCTGACTTTGAATTTATAATAAAACAATGTCTCATTTGTGGAGCCTATAGAGTATGGAAGGGTATGGATGTCAATGCACTATTAAAAGCAGAGATCTTTTCATAATAAATCAAAAACTAGGAAAATAAAGAACCTGTATAAAGCTTGAAGACAGTTGGCTGGCTTTGTTAACCCACCAAATCTCTAATTTTTGTAGAGTGTAAACCCCTTTCTACCAGCCTGCAAAAGGGTATTTGCTTGTGGAATTTCAATGCCAAAATAGTTCTAAGAATTGAAAAAAAATTAGAATACATTCTAATAATCTCTAAACATCATAATAAGTAGACAAATTACAATTATATCAAATAAGTCAAACCCAACATAAACAGAGTTGAATTTGATTTTTTTTTCATGTCTTATAATCTCAATTTTAATCTTACCATTAAAATGAAGTCTCACTTGATAAGTGATTATTAACCTTAGTTGGCATCTTTTAAAAAATCAAACATTAACCAAGAGTTTATATTCTAACCTACAAGACTTTTAAATAATTGTCACTTTCAAAAGAGACATATATCAACACTAAGCTCAATGTATCTATTGTCATATTAAGTCTATAGATTTATATGATTAACTACATTACAACTTTAGTTATGGATTATCTGATGCAATTACCTAACTTATATCCCATTAATTATATATATGTTTTGTTTGCTAAAGAGGCTGGATATTAATGAAATTGAGAAGAATGTTAATGTGAACAAGATCTGTATAGAACATAAATTGATGGAGGAAGATAGTGAGAGGAGGCAGCAAGAAATTAAGAATCAAATATATATGGCTCATGAAAAGAGTATGGCAGATGTTGCCTTTTACCTGTGAATGCAATTTACACTTCTGTATTTTAATTTTTATAACTTTTTCTTTCCCAGTTAGTCTTTCAAAATGCTATTAATGAAGGTGAAAAATGAGCTGTCTCTCTCTTTTCAGTGTCATGAAAGAAGCTAAAGTAAAGCAAACAAGTTAAAGTTTACTCCTATTTCTTTTTTATTTTCCCTTGTCTTTTGCAAATCAAATCTTCTATGCAAATATTGATTCTCTTTGTTTTTCCTTTCAAATAAACCTTGAATTTTTTTTTTTGTTTTATCTATGGCATTTATCTTCAATAGTTTTTTTTCCTTTTTTTTTTTTACTATTATATTCAATAGTTAAGTAGAGGGATTTGGAATAGTTGAATAGTTTTGATAAATTCTCACACTTTTATCCTTTCTACTTGACCTAGTATCACGAGATGTACGATCTAATCTTGAGGGAAAACAAGAAAATCAATACAGCCAATACCAATTAATTTTCAATTTAAGATTGAGTTTAGTTAAATTAATTTTTTCCACTTGAAACTTTATATTATTATGAATAAGATTTAGGAATAAAAATTCACAAGTAAACTAAACTATGATAGAATCAAAACTAGTTTACAACTCTATGTAAACCAACATGAATTAAAGAATCAACAAATAAATCAAGCAACATCACTCAGTGACTACTGACAAAGAAATATAAATATAATTATAAAATTTCATACTTGCAACTTCAAAGACAATGACAGCAATTGAGGAATCCCTACTGTAGCTTGGGATGAGACTTTTGAATCTTTCTTGCCCAGCTGTATCCCTGTAGCCATACACATCAACAAAGGATTAGCATTTTATGATTGGCATTCTCCTAAAAAGTAGAAAATAATGCAAAAACAAAAAATAAGCACAATAAATAATATTGCAGACATCCATACTTGCACACTTACATAGAAAATTATATAGGTATCATTCAACTAGGTGTATAAGCTTCACATTACATTTACACTATATATACATACCAAAAAACTATGTAAAACATAGCAGGTGCAGCAACTGAATTTTTTGGTTAATAGTTGGCTATTGTCATTATAATAATTCAAGATTAAATAAATCTATATGCTAAACTAAAACTAAGACTTCCTTCATCATTTACATTATTTCAGGGTCATAATTTCCTAGTTGGTAATGACATATAAAGCCATAGCCTGCTAAAGTGACTAAGATTTTGCTTGTATCTTAACCCCCATGGCTTCTTTTATAAATTCATCTAATAAGTCCTCCACATCATAAGCCATGTCTTAAAGCTTCCTAAGCCCAAAACAACTAAGTAACATTTTTGCTTCTCTTCTGCATCAGTGAACACCAAATGAATTTCTAACACTTTTGACTCTCAATTTTTAGTTTGTTTATCTAATTTCTATTTTTCTGTGTAAATTTAACTCTACAAATGTCAATTTTTTCATTAAAGGATGTACAAAAACTGTATAAATAGAATTTCTCCAACAACTACTGTCTTATAGACTCTATCTTCTATTAGCAAAAAGATCGCAGTTAACTCCAAGAAGTTCAAGTCAAACTAACATATTCCAAGAACAAAATAACTTCTACTTGAGCAAGCAGAAAGCAAAAATGGATCATAAATCGCCACTGCAAAAAATGGAAAAGCAAGAGAAGCATGCACAATTTATACATGTAGCTTGTAGGTATTCACAATTATCAGCAATACAAGAAAATATGCATGCTGAGATGAGCTATTTGACTAGTCCAAAAGTAAACAGTACAAAGATTTCAACCAATAAGCTAAAAATATTACCAAAGAGATGCCAAATAGAACTCTTGCTAAACAAATGAACAATACTTTCTCTTACAATCCCATTTATGCTCCTCTCCCAATGTTGCAGAACCCTTAATGTAGAAAGACCAATTTACAAGTAAAACACCCCAACTCCAATATAAGTAAACATATCAAAATATCTCAATTCTATTCAACCATCAATGTACTTAAAGCCCCTACAGACCCACAGTGCACCAAATACCAAATAAAACAGCACAGATCACCAAATCCAATAATATGAGATTAATTTTTTTGTTGAATGAGATTAATTTTTTGTTGAATCATAAAAAAAAAATCCTTACAAATCTATCATTCAAAAGCAATCACACTTATAAATAGAAAAATATAATTAAAGATCCATAAAGAAATTCTCACAAAACCATAACTTAATTCAACCAAAATCCCATCAAAAGCTTATCAATTTATGTTATTCACATGGATTTTCATATAAATTCACAGAAATTAGAAGCAAACATAAATGAGAAAAAGAAGCCATACAGGTTCAGCCTGCGATAAAGAGGAGATCCATGAATGGTAGCAGTGACGGAGAGAGACCTAGCTAGAAACTAGTGGAGGACTAGCAGATTACCAAAATCCAGCAACTATACAACCCACCAAAAGCACTTTTAACCAAAACCCATTGTCACGATATTAAAAATTAATGAAATGTGAAGAGAAAGCTTGTTTGGGTTTTGTTTTGGAAAAATCTAAAGAGAAAGGAAAATGAAATGAATGGGAAAAAGATAAGGAAAAAGGAAAGAAAGAATGTTCAAATGGAACAATCAAAACGCAACGGGAAAGAGAACTCACCTGGCAAATGCAAAATTCCAATTTTTCTAAGCTCCCTTTTACAATTTGGATTTACATCTCACTGTAGCCTTGAGATATAGAGAATAAAAGAAAATAAGAGTTAAAAAAAACACCGATAGAGAATAAAAGAAAATAAGAATTAAAAAAAAAAGTGACAGAATCCCTCGCTATTTTACATACAATCTGTCACTAAATTAAATTGGGAAAATCATTTATAAATTTTAGCGACTAAAACAGCTACAAAAAAATCCATCTCTAATTCTATCACTGAATTGACTCCAAGTAGTCACTAACAGGTGTTGCCAATATTTCACGCTCATATTTAGGGACTAAATTTTTCGTTTATGATCCATTGGCAAATTGTCATTGATGCCTTGGTATTCCGTTGGTGTATTATTTTAATTTATTATTTCTATTATTTTTAAAAGTCATCGCTGGCTCTTGCTAATTTGTCGTAAAATAGCGACAGAATATGGTCCGTCGCTATTTTGCGTATTTTTGGCAGTGTATGATTAATAATATATTTTTCAAATCATATAAATCTAAAATTCAATAAAATAAAAATTTCAATTACACTTTAGCAAAAAAAATTAAACAATAATATTTTTGTACAAAATAAGATTTTATAAAATAAAATAAAAATTTAGGTTATCAAAATTGGTTTCTAAACATGCAAACATACATTTCTAATTAACTAACCTAAACATGCACTTTTGTATCAAATTATGATTTAATTTAATTAATGTTCAAGCAAACAATTAACAAATAAATTATATAGAAAATAAAAGCAACCTAGACATGCCCTTAATCAAACAAATAGCCTAATATGAAGCATCTCTAAACCAATTGTGGAATATTAATTAACAACCAAAATAAACATGCATTCCAAAGTGATTGGAAAAATTAAATCCAATTAAAACCCAATTTCATGCTAAACATAAAGTAAATTTACCAGGTGAGTTTAATGAGCACAAAAATCATAATTTCAAAGCATAAAATGGGGGTTGATGGAAAAGGATCCCTTGAAAGGTGAAGGAAATTAAGATTACAACCCAACAAAATTAGAATAAAATAAAAATAAACCTACTACATTACCTCAAGCCTTTATGGACTGAGAAAAGGATTTTGGGAATCAGCTAGACCTAAATTACAAAAGAAAACTAAAGAACAAATATGTTGTTCTAAGGTTAATGGTGTGCACCCTAAGGGAGGGGTGCAATATGGGGAGCATGCCCCATGCATGCATCCCTACTAGGCTTCTCTGTTTGTCCTTTGTTCTTTCTATAGTTTTTCATCTATCATCCATTTTCCTTCAAGTTTCCTCTGGTCTAGCACTCTAGAATGGTTTCAGAGGTAGAAAAGACAAAAGAAACAACTCCGAATAAACAACATTAAATTTGATATTGAATCAAACCAAGATAAAATGAGGAACAAGAACATATATGATGAAAATTGATAAATAAACTTTGATCTAAACTAACAGATCCTATTCATGCCCATAACATTAAAAACAACTTTTAGTGTCACAACAACCTAAATAATCAGTAATTATGGGTTCTGAC
This sequence comes from Reutealis trisperma, assembly GCA_947687605.1. Classification (NCBI taxonomy): domain Eukaryota; kingdom Viridiplantae; phylum Streptophyta; class Magnoliopsida; order Malpighiales; family Euphorbiaceae; genus Reutealis; species Reutealis trisperma. Next base: position 177,236 of record CANTUT010000448.1, read on the forward strand.
TATAAACATATAGTGTTCTCCTTAAAGTAAGAATAAATTGGAAATAACAAAGAAAAGCAATAAAAACATAAAATTGGAGGGGTACAATTGAGGACTCGCCTTAATCCACCTTCACTCCTTTATATATATAAAAAAATTATAGATATGCAAAACAACAGGAGCTAACACATAAGCATGAAAATTATATTCGTATATTTAGAAAATAAATTAAACAAATAAATTCTAGAAATGATAATAGAAATTGGTTAAGAACTTGTCTTAGTCTCCCTCTTTTCCTTAGAATTATTAACAGAATAACAAATTAACACATGAACAGGAAAAATCTATTATAAACAATTAAAAGCATGAATCTGATGAACATATGAGTATGTATATCAAATAGAAATAAAATTACAAAAAACATAAAACTCCACCAACGAGAACATTTCCCTTGGCTAGTTCAGACCTTAGAGGCTCTGAGGCAATGGGAGTCATAGGAGTCATGGGCTTTGGTGAATTAACCCTCAGGTTTCACATCACTCACATACCTTTTTGTTCTTACATCAAGAATGGTTTACCACTTTGTTCTATTTTTTTTTTTTTTACAAAGAAAGAGCTGGAAAGAAGAAGAAGAGAGCTCTTAGTTTATTTTTTAAAATTCATAATCCCTTCTAAATTATCATAAAAATGGATTTATACATTTTTTTAAGGAGAAAATTATTGAAAAATCAAGGATAATATCAAATTTTAATGAGATAACTATATAATTATATCTTTAAAATCATATAAAATCTATTTGAACTTCCCCTTTATCGTAAAGGAGTCAAATTGAAAAATGGGTGGGTGATTTGAAAAAAAAAAAAAAATCAGACTGGATGCCTAAAAGTGGAGGCTAGCTGTGAACCCTTGATTTTGCACCCTTATGATCTAGTCGTAGCTTGACACCTGCTAAGACTAGTGCATTACACAGAGCCGGTATGGTAGTCCTATAAACTGTTTGCGAGCAGGGGTCAAGGTGCGGAGCAATGCCACGTTGAAAATATATTTTTTGTATTTTGCACCCTTCAGTTTGCATTTGAACATTAGAATTACCTAGGCTCTGTAAACAAACTTGTAGAAGTCGAAATTACTAAAAAACTGCCAAAATGGGAAGATCGGGAAATGGAGTCTTGGGAATCAAAACCTATCCCTTTGACCTCTAAACCACTCTCAGATCATCTAGCTTGAATAATGAGCACAATGCAATTGGAATTGTGAAAAACAGATGAGAAACGGATGAAAACTAGCCAAAACAGTGAAACCGGTGTCGTTTTATGATTCATCTCCTTAATTTTGGTCTTTCAATTAGCGATTGCATTTTATTACCTAGTGACACCATTTTGGCATTGCTAGTTAGACATCACTAAATCTGCTTCGTGACAAGCCTTTTAGTGACATCTTGCTTTTCCAGAACAGCGTCGCTATATATGTCAGCGAAGCCATTTATTAGGTTAGAGACGCCTTTTTGGCATTGTTATTTTATTAAATTATATATATATATATATACTCTCCCCTTCTTAAATAAAATTCATCCTCGAATTTTGAGAGTTAAATATAAAAATGGGAAAAGTGAGGATAATTAGCTTGTATACTTTGCTCAATTTCCCATGTACATTCCTCTATTGTTTAATTATGCCAAAGTACCTTTACCATTGAAATCTCTTTATTTCTCAACTTCTAATATGCCTGTCAATGATCGCCACCAAAACTTCTTCGAAGATAAATCTTGTTTCAGTAAGATTATTTTAAAAATTTTAGTAGAGTCATCGTTTTAAATATTCATAAATTTGTAGAATTTTTAAAAATTTTAGAGATTTTAGGTGATCCACTTAATATAAGCTGCGTCCACCCTAGCCTCTAGTGCAACATCCCACCATGGATTATATTGAGAATTAAGAAGAAGGTGCCTCTATTTTTCTTATTAAAGGTAATGGAAATTTAGCATCAAATAATGGTCTTTATAACACTTAATTAAAAAGCATCACTACAAACTTTCACTTGGCTTCTCTCTCTCTCTTTTTTTTACTTAAAAAAAAAAAACACTTCAATTTGATTTTGCATGTCATCAAACATCAGAACTTCGAAAAAATTTAAAGCGTGGTCTTCACTTCTTATTTTAAAAATATTAAATTAAATATTTAATCTTTAATAAGATCTTGACAAATATTTCTTTATTTCTTTATAAATTAAATATTTGACAAAAGTTTGCACCCACCTAACAAGAACTTGACAAATATTTCTTTGAACGTCATTTAATATATTTTTTGAAAAAATTTTTTGAGAAATAATTGTGTGTTTGTTTTACATATAATTTCTTAAAAAGTAAATTTTTTATTTGACTTAATAATAAAAAAGACAATAATACCTTATTCCATTTATTCAATCATATTTAATAAATGATAAATATATCAATTTATATCTCTTTCAACTAATGAAGTCCAACTTTCTTAGCTTCGCTAAGTATGATAAGAATCTATATACCTTGCAAGAAGCTCACAAATACATGCATAATAAAGATTTTAAGAAGATTCTTCAAGATTGTCATTTCTATCAGGATAGCTTATAAAGGCATGCAATACAACCATCGTACATGATTGATGGATCATTCAAGAAGAAAATAAGGTTGTATGAAGTTTCCTATAAATCAATCAAGGATATTTGGATCATGAGCTTTGCATATGGATCCAATTGTATTTAAGGAAACTTCAAGGGTTTAATCAATCTATTCAAGCCCAATGTCAAGATGAAGAGGCCAAATTACATTCCAATTTGCTTGGACCTAATCTATTCAAGTGTTTACAAGGTTGTCATTCTTTATTCAAATTGGACTCTCCATATTTGGACTTTTCAAATTCAATTTATTATGTTTTATTTAGTGTTTGGGCTGTCTATGTTATGCATACAGCTCAAGAGTTGTTTCAACTACTTTATTTTTATATTTTAATTAGTTTTGGGCCTATTTTATATTAGGTCAAAGGTCCATCCGAATTTTATAGTTTAATTAATTAGATTTCAGTTTCTAGTTAGAAAATAGCTTCTCTTATATATGAAGGATTCCTAACTTGTTTTATAATTCAGTTCTAACTTAGTTATTATTTAGGAATTAGTTTCTAATTAGGAATCTTCAATTCTCATTTAGGAAGATTTCCTATTCCATAGTTATTCTAATTTAAGGTTAAGCCTCTATATAAATTCAATCATTCACGTAAAAAAAAAAAAAAGTTAGATTTTAATAAATAAAAATTCAGTTTTTCTTAAGAGTGTTATCTCTTGTTTTTTATTATTGCTTAAATCAAGTTCATATAATCAAAACTAATTATTTTGTACGTATTTATTCCAAAGTTGTCTTTCACGAGTTGGTATTGTGTTGCGGAGATTATCATCCAAAAGTGATCATATTCTAAGATGCTCTATGACGGGTTGAAATTGGGTCGCGAATTTGGGAAAAATCTGATTTAGTTTTTCAAAGAGTTGCTTCCAAATATAAAGGTATTGGGTCAGGAGTTGGTATTGGGGTTCATATCAAAGTATGTATACTTTTCCTAAGTAGACATTCTACTTTTTAAATTTTTTTTTTTAATAATGGCAATCAAACAAACCAAAATTTTATACTTTTCAATAAATTCTACCTTTTTAGCTTTTTAATTCCAAAAACTTCCTATTGTTTCCGTTCTACTTTGATGATAAATTATCTTTTTGAAGTTTAATTGATCAAATTATTTAGAAAACCAAGGACAAGGTGCCCCTATTTTCTTTGTTAAAGGTTACGCAAATTTTGCGTCAAACAGTGGTCTTCACATTACTTAATTAATTAGCTGTGATCTCTGTCTCCTTTTTTTTTTTTTTTTTTTCCTATGAAAAACAAATTTCAATTCGATTTTGCGGGTCGAATTAAATATGTATTCTCAAGCTCTATCCAGCCTGACCCACAATTCCAATAATTTTTTCTTAAATAAAGGAAAATTAGCAAATTAAAAAGAAAAAAAAATTAACATATTAAATATAAAAATTTTAGTTTAGTTTACGTTCTTCCAACTAACGGGGTCACCTAGATAGACTATTATAGAAAGAGGTTATAATGAAAAATATCAAGATCAAAATAAAGAAAAATGCACGTGTAAAATATAATAAGAAATTATAAAATGTAACAATAAAATATCATAAAGTTTTTTCCCAAACAAATAGGAAAAATGATATTAAATAAATAAGTTTTTTTTTTCCCGAGCAATGGGAGGGGAAATTTAGTCGGATTCAACTCTGAAGGTGATATATTGAATAAATAAGTTAAATATGAAAAAATGTTATTTGAAAATAATTGAAATATTATTTATTTTTAAAAAATAAATTGAATTTATAATCTAACTCCCATTTATATTAGTGACATATATCCCTCTTACAACCAAAATGGAAAAAATAATAAAAAAAATTAAAAAATAAATAAATGAATGGGAATTTAGTATTTTTTTTTATTTAAATGATAAGGAATTTAATTTTTTTAAGAAAATTTTTTAGTTTACCAAAGTATTTAGAAAAACTAATTAATTTAAATCAATGGTTAATTTAGTTTAGTTTATTCCAATTAAACTGAATCCAATATTAGTTTAATAAATTCAATTATGTGTTGGATAGGGTAATTAATTAGTGTGTTTTTGAACGTTGGATCCCGAAATAGGTTGTTGTTTTGGTATCTGAATAATTTTTTTAGTTTACCAAATTATAGGAAAAATTATATCATGTAAAATATGTTGTTTTGGTATCTGAATAATTTTTTTAGTTTGATGAGTTTTCAACTTTTAAAAATAATTTCATATAAATACTTTTACCTATTTTCTTATCACCAAAGTACTAATTTAGAACTCTCATTTTTCTTATAAATTTTTATGCTTATTCTTTCTCTAATATTAAAGATTTTAAAAGTTGCAAATCAGAACTCTAATGACCAAAAAAGGATTTAAACACTTATGTAAGATTATTTTTAAAAGTGGAGCAACTTATCAGATAAAAAAAATATCTAGACATCAATATAGCAAATTTTAAGAAGTTCGGATATTAATGATGTAATTTTTCCTCTATTATATTATTGTGTCTTATGCAGAAAATTAATATCACGGTCTAGGAGAGGTTCTGCTAAAATTTTTTATAGAAATATATAAGTTAAAAATTCCTTAATGAGTTAACCAATTAGTCTAGGGGGTTTACCTTAATTATTTGATGTCTTTCTTATTAGAACAATGAGAGGTTACTATATTGTTCAGTGTGAGCAATTTAAAAATGTCATTGTTTATTATATACATGCAATATGAAGACAAAAGGCATCCTAAAGCTCATGAACTTTCACATATTTATTTATTGAGCTCCTAAAAATTTATGTGCATATCAATCCTCAAATTTTTAATTTTTCATACATTGAAGGACTTTTAGATGGTTGGAAACTAGGATGAGTTTCTTGTGCATCACAAGCAAGTGATAACTCTAAGAATGTGTGATTGAGATTCTTAGTACTGATTAAGAAGCTAATTAGGAACATGAGAAAAAAAAATTTATGAATTAAGAAAAAAATAAAAATGACACTGTTCTCACTAACCATGAATAGTGACAAAGGTGATGAAGTAATTCTTTCGTAACGAGCATATTTAGTGAGAACAATATTATTTTTATTTTTTTTAATTTTTTAATTTTCCTAATTAGCTTCTTAGTTACCACTAAAAATTCTAGTCATACACTTTTATTAGAGTTATTACGCACTTTTGACATGCGTGAAGCTAATTCTCATTACCAGCGGTCTAAAAATCAATCTTTCAATGTGTAAAAAAATAAAAATTAAAGGCTAAATGTGGACAAATAAATTTTTAGGAGTTCGATAAATAAATATGTGAAAGTTCATGGGTTCAAGGATGCATTTTGCCTATCAATAAACTACGCACTTAAATACATAATCTAATGATAATTACATATATAACTTGATAATAAATTCAATTTTCAATTTCCTTTCTTTAATCCTTAAAAAAATAATAATAAAATAAAATAAACTGCACAACTAATCTCAAATAACGAAACTTATAAAAAGATGACAAAAACTGTTAACTAAAAGATGCGAAAATTCTCAAAATATAAAGATGTTTTATTGACGTATTTAATAAAATACGTTCTTATTAAAAATCAATTATAAATGATTCACTAATAAATCATTGAGATATAATAGGAAAAATTCATTTATTTTTAATAGAAGTATTAAATGGTTTTGTAGAAACAAAATAAGAGGATTAAAAAATTAATTTTTAAAAATAAATTTTTCACTAATATATTTTACTACAATGAAGTGGCTAAATAATAATTTATTCTTTCATGAATTTATCTTATTATTATTTATTAGCCATTAATAATAATAATAATAATAATAATAATAATAATAATAATAATAATAATAATAATAATAATTATTATTATTATTATTATTATTATTATTATTATTATTATTATTATTTATTTTTTGCTTATATAAGTGTATATATAGATACAATGATGGGATTAGCAGTCTAGGACAGATTTAGGAGCAAATATAATGAAAATGGGGGAAAAAAAAAAGATACTAGTTTCTAAAATTGTATATGAAATAGTTTACATAAGATATTTAATCACATATAAAATTGTATTAATTGATCATTTTTATAAAGTTATTTATTATTGTATAAATAATATTTTGAAAGCAAGAAAACGTATTTTTCACTTAAAATATGGCTTTTGAAATTTTAGGGTAATTTTTTAAATTTTCTTAATAACAGAAAAAATTTATAATACAGTACATTATATAGAACTATTATAAAAAATTTGTCCATATTTTAATTCATGATCTACATCACTATGAGAATAAAGTTAGTTTAATGACAATAAAGTTATGTATTTTTTTTTTAATATGATATATTTTATTTACAAATTCATAATTATTTAATAAATAAAATATTAAAATATTTTGGAGTTAGATCCCGCGTTCAATTCAAAGGTTCAACTAGCATAAATAAATATGCTTCTTAAACATCATCCTCGTTACCACAACAACCAACATGGAGCTCCAATCTTTGTGCCTCCTTTCCATTTTTCATTTCTTCTGCTTTTGCTTATTACTAACCTTTGCCAATATCCCAAGAAATAATGAGATAGACCGATTATCATTGCTTGAATTTAAATCCAAAATTAGTGATCCTCATGGTGTAACCTCTTCTTGGAACAGCTCTCTTCACTTTTGCCTGCGGCCGGCGTCACATGTGGCCGGAGACATCAGAGGGTCATAGATTTGGACCTTGGCTCCCTCAAACTTTCAGGTTTTTTGTCACCACATGTTGGCAATTTGAGTTTCCTAAGGAAACTGCGACTTGAAAACAATAGCTTCGGCTATGAAATCCCTGCTCAAATTGTGCTTTTGCGCAGACTGCAAATGTTATCTCTTCACAATAATTCATTTACTGGCCAAATTCCTTCCTCTATATCTAATTGTTCTAACCTTATTTTTCTTTATTTGAGTAGCAACAATCTGGTTGGTGAAATTCCCGCGATGATTGTTTCATAACCTAAACTAGAAAAACTCTATGCAGACGAAAACAATTTAGCAGGGTCTCTCCCCTCATCTATGGGGAATCTATCTTCTCTTGCGGAATTGTATGTATGCAGAAATAATTTTCGTGGGGTTGTCCCTGATTCTTTGGGCCGATTGAAGAATCTAAGCTTATTATCCTTGCGTGAAAATCAGTTTTTCGGTACCATCCCTTCATCTTGAATATTTCTTCAATCCAGGGGATAGACATGTCACTCAACCAATTATATGGAAACCTCCCCTCGGACTTGGGCATCTCTCTTCCAAGTCTTCAATTCTTTTCCATTACAGATAACCATTTTACGGCATCCATCCCAACTTCACTTGCTAATGCCTCAAATCTACAATTCCTTCAATTAAGCCAAAATAACTTAACCGGAAGGGTACCTTCTCTTGACAAGTTCCATATGCTTATCCGGTTTACCTGTTCTGTCAACCATTTAGGAAGTGCAAAAGCTGACGACTTGAAGTTTCTAATTTCCACTTTGAATAATGCCACCAATTTAGTCTCAATAGGCATAAACAGCAACAACTTCGGAGGGAAACTCCCTGAACGAATATGCAACAATTCAAAGAAGCTCCAAAAGATTTTAATATCTGGAAATCAAATATTTGGAAACATCCCAACTAGAATAAGTGATTGTGCTGAATTACAATATCTGGCGGCACATGAAAACAGATCCTCAGGTGTCATTCCTTCTAGCATTGGGAACCTTCAAAATCTGGGATATTTTTATGTTAATTTTAATGATTTCTTGGGATCTATTCCTTCCTCTATAGGAAACATGACAAATTTAATTTCCATTAATTTATCTAATAATGAGCTTCAAGGCGGTCTCCCTTGGACGCTTGGGAATTGCAAAAATTTGTTAGAATTAGTACTTTCAAGTAACAATCTCAACGGTCCTTTACCACCCCAAATTTTTGTACTTTCCCCCTTCTCAATTGGTATCGACCTATCTCGAAATCATTTCCCTGGCTCAATCCCCAATACAATAGAAAATTTGAAAAATATAGGATACTTGCACCTTTCCAATAACATGTTATTAGGAGTCATTCATAAGGGAATATGATAAAAATATGCTATTTAAAAAATTTATTTACCTATATATATTACTTTCAAATATATTTACCCATATATATCATTTTTTCAGCAGGAAAGAGGTGAAGATCACAAAACCGGAAGTCAAACTTCTGGTTTTGTGGCCAAAACTGGCGCCCTGCCAGTGTGCAGAAAACCGGATGTTTGACATCCAGTTTTTTGCACACATGGCAAAGAAAACCGGATGTTTAACATCTGGTTTCTAGTTTACCTGCGTACAAAATAACATAAAACCAGATCTCTAAGATCCGGTTTATGTATATATTTAATCCCACCATATTACCTTTCATCATTCTACAAATTTATTTTTCCCTCTCCAGAACCAAATTTTTTATCAATCAAATTTCTCTTTATTTTCAGTTTAGGTGTATTTTTTACATTGAAAGGAGCTAAGTAATTTTTTTTTATATTTATTATATGTTTTTTAAGCAAATATTTATAGTAAGTAATTTTTTTTAAAATTTATTATAAGCTTTTTGAAGTAAATATTTATTATAAGTTTATCATTTATAATGAAATTTTTTTATGGTAAGTAAATTTATTTTTAATATTTTTATAAGTTTTTTAAAGTAAATATTTGTTATAAGTTTATTTTTTATATTAAAAAGTGGCCATTTATAATTTTAATTGATAAATTTTTTATCAATAATATTTTGTTAATTAATAATTATTTGAAATTACAAATATGTGAACTAAATGTTTAGGTGAAATAATTTTATTTCATAAATAATAATATATGTATATCATTTAGAATGAATTTTTATTTTTAATAGATTTGATGATTTTTGTGATATAAAATTTGTTATTATGAAATAACAATTATTAAGAAATAAGTGAAATAATAATTTAATTAGTTTTATATTTATTTAAATCACATTAGTGTATAATTTTTTTAAAATTTTTGTTTGGATTTCGGAAAAACTAAACAAATACAATTTTTTCAATAATAAATTTTAAGAAATATTTATATAGTTAATATATTATTAACTAAACAAATATATTATGTTTTTCAAGAAAATATTTATGATAAGTAAATTTTTTTTTAATATTTATTATAAGTTTTTTGAAGCAAATATTTATTATAAGTTTATCATTTATAATAAATTTTTATTTTTAATAGATTTGATGATTTTTGTGATATAAAATTTGTTATTATGAAATAACAATTATTAAGAAAAAAGTGAAATAATAATTTAATTAGTTTTATATTTATTTAAATCACATTAGTGTATAATTTTTTTAATTTTTTTTGATTTCTGAAAAACTAAACAAATACAATTTTTTCAATAATAAATTTTAAGAAATATTTATATAATTAATATATTATTAACTAAACAAATATATTATGTTTTTCAAGAAAATATTTATGATAAGTAAATTTTTTTTAATATTTATTATAAGTTTTTTGAAGCAAACATTTATTATAAGTTTATCATTTATAATGAATTTTTATTTTTAATAGATTTGATGATTTTTGTGATATAAAATTTGTTATTATGAAATAACAATTATTAAGAAATAAGTGAAATAATAATTTAATTAGTTTTATATTTATTTAAATCACATTAGTGTATAATTTTTAAATTTTTTTTTTTGGATTTCAGAAAAACTAAACAAATACAATTTTTCAATAATAAATTTTAAGAAATATTTATATAATTAATATATTATTAACTAAACAAATATATTATGTTTTTCAAGAAAATATTTATGGTAAGTAATTTTTTTTAATATTTATTATAAGTTTTTTGAAGCAAATATTTATTATAAGTTTATCATTTATAATGAATTTTTATTTTTAATAGATTTGATGATTTTTGTGATATAAAATTTGTTATTATGAAATAACAATTATTAAGAAATAAGTGAAATAATAATTTAATTAGTTTTATATTTATTTAAATCATATTAGTGTATAATTTTTTAATTTTTTTTTTGGATTTTGGAAAAACTAAACAAATACAATTTTTTCAATAATAAATTTTAAGAAATGTTTATATAATTAATATATTTTTATCAATCAAATTTCCCTTCATTTTCAGTTTAGGTGTATTTTTTACATTGAAATGAGATAAGTAATTTTTTTATATTTATCATATGTTTTTTAAACAAATATTTATAGTAAGTAGTTTTTTTTTTACAATTTATTATAAGTTTTTTAAAGCAAATAATTTTTTTTTTATGGTAAGTAAATTTTTTTTAAATATTTTTTATAAGTTTTTTAAAGCAAATATTTATTATAAGTTTATTATTTATAATTTTAATTGATAAATTTTTTATCAATAATATTTTGTTAATTAATAATTATTTGAAATTACAAATATGTGAACTAAATGTTTAGGTGAAATAATTTTATTTCATAAATAATAATATATGTATATCATTTAGAATGAATTTTTATTTTTAATAGATTTGATGATTTTTGTGATATAAAATTTATTATTATGAAATAACAATTATTAAGAAATAAGTGAAATAATAATTTAATTAGTTTTATATTTATTTAAATTACATTAGTGTATAATTTTTTTAAATTTTTTTTTGGATTTCGGAAAAACAAAACAAATACAATTTTTCATTTTTTCAATAATAAATTTAAGAAATATTTATATAATTAATATATTATTAACTAAAAAAATATATTATGTTTTTCAAGAAAATATTTATGATAAGTAAATTTTTTTTTTGATATTTATTATAAGTTTTTTGAAGCAAATATTTATTATAAGTTTATCATTTATAATGAATTTTTATTTTTAATAGATTTGATGATTTTTGTGATATAAAATTTATTATTATGTAATAACAATTATTAAGAAATAAGTGAAATAATAATTTAATTAGTTTTATATTTATTTAAATCACATTAGTGTATAATTTTTTTTTATTTCGGAAAAACTAAAGAAATACAATTTTTTTAATAATAAATTTTAAGAAATATTTATATAATTAGTATATTATTTCTTAAATTAAGATAATAAATAATGTTTAATTATATTAATTGTTCATAAAAAAAAATTAATAACTAATGGCCACGACCTCTGTGTCTCCCTTAAACATGACATTGGTCTCCTCCAGTCCCACAAGGTGGAGGCCAGCAGTTACGTGGTGGAGCATGTCTTGACTGAACTACAGTTGGTTGCACTTTTGGAGGCTCTTCTTCTGCAGTAGCAGCATCCTGCTCTTGTGCATCAATATGATGTGGAATAGGAAAATGTGTAACAGTAGGTCCTGATGTAGGAAACTGAAAAAAAGCTGGTGCAATCATATCAGTTGGAGTGAAGAACCCGCCAGAATATTCTGTTTGCTATGTAGGAGTTCCACACCCACTGTGCTCCTGTCTAGGGCGTGAATGCAGAAAATGGTGCTGGTACATATGGATTCAGTGGAAACAGTTCAGTTGCAAAAGGGTCATATAGAGACTGTATATATGAACTGAAATGTGAAAATTGAGTGGAGAACTGTCCGTGCAAATCATCCGTAGCAGCAGGTGGCTGAGCCCCTGATGAACTACAAAACTCAAATCTAGTTAATATGCTAGACTGGAACCTATCATCATCAACTATGGCATCCTGCTGACCAGATTGGTGGAATTCAACCGATCGCAATACATTAGAGAAATAAGATGTATTCGTTGAGTGCCTTTGGTTTGCACTTTGACTAGAACGCCATCGAGCTTGTCATCCACTGGGACCTACATCTGGCTGATGATGTTCTGGAACTTCCCTTAGCTCTAGAGGTTGGCCCATGATAATACGTTCCTCCTCAGCCAATGCATCAAATAAGGTTTGATTGATTTCATGAATTGTCTGAATATCATTTGTTATACGGATTCTCTCCACAACATCATTCTGCAAGTAATACATTATTAATTAGATGCAACATGAAAAAATTGAAATAATACGAGTTTTATATTATTCGAACAACAACTAACCATTGTGGCAAACAAACCACCATTATGAGATAAATATCTGATGGTGACCCTTTTATACCATTCCATATACTGAGAATGGTACTGTGGATGTGTCTCTCGTGGCACATCTACACGGATTTGCTGATGTCTATCATTCCATATTGCAATCCATTGCTGATGGTGCACACACCAGTCACCAACTCTAGAACGTAAGTCAATGTTCTCAAGCCCTCTAGGTTGACGAGGCTGCCTCAGAATACGTTGCCTCTATCCAAACTGTCTCAAAACTCTATCGGGTTGGTGCCACTGGATAATGTGAAAGCATATAAGTGGGACAACTACTTGCCATATATCTTGCCCATTATGGTAATAATCAAGGAGTGCTTCTATTATCTCATGGTCATAGGGCTGCCATACCATCTACATTATAAAAATTTCAACATTTATTAGAATAATACATGATAAAAAATAACATGTCAATAATTATGTCATTTGTGTAATCTTAATTACATACTTGCTAATCATGCATGACATCAAATTTATACCAAATAGCTAGCAAAATGTGGATAATGACCTCAGCAACTCGTCTGGAGGTGCTCCATCTGTATGTAAAATAAATGTAATTAACCATGAATATTAAATAAACTAATATAATACAAATATTATAATTCATACTCACCGTTGCCCTAGAGAGGCGTTAACAGCTGGCGTCCTCTGATGTAGGGTGGGAGAAATTATGAAAAGTCTATCCCACGCCCAAATTTGTAATAGGAATACTGATCCTGCAATTTCAATTACGTCTTGATGAGCTGCCGAACATAGCTCACCATACAAATATGCAAGACGTGTAGTTTCCCAGTTGTATTGACTAGTACGGTCGAAGTCCTCTAAGAGAGGCAACCACATCAAATGGACTTGACTGTCATCGTCAGTAGTGAATAAAACTCCACCAATAAGACGGAGTATATATGCATGCATATACGCATCCATCTGAAACTCAGTCGGATCATCTGGAAGAGTGCCAAATCTTGTATTTAGCCAAGTAAATGACACTTTGTTACCTCTGATTTGTGAGCCCTCTAGGACCTGACCAAGAAGTCTCATGCATAGGTCACGTCCATTAATATGTGCAGTACCCATCACTGCATGACCATCTATAGGTAGACTTGTCTATATGCATACATCCTGTAAGGTGATGGTCATCTCTCCATAAGGAAAATGGAACGTATGTGTCTCTGGTCTCCATCTCTCTACAAGCGCAGTAATCAAATGGTAGTCTAATTGGAAAAAGTCCAGTCTAGAAACACTGTAAAATCCAGTGCAGCGTAATCAGGGAAGTACGCGGTCATCAATCACAAAATCACATAATACTAACACATTACGCCTACATCTCAATGGCATGCTGGCTCCCTCATCCTCCCATACATTTCCGATCGATGATCATCCTGCATGTCTAACAATATAGGATCGTATGGTATAGGATATATAAGATCTACAGCATGTCCACCCTCCATACTTAAATAGACACAAGTAATCAAATTTATCAATATGAAATAAGGATAGTGCATTATGAAAGCATGTAAAATGTAAAAATTTATCACAAATTCATAATCAAATTAATTACACAACTTCATATTAAAATAACACAACAATAGCATTCTTACATCTACTTCTATTTATAAAATTACAAATTCAATAACTAGAGAAATTACATAATTTCACATTTAAATTTATATAATATTATTAGTGACATATGTTTCTTTAGCATTTATACAATAACATGCTTGTGTTATTTATTTGACTTATTATACATTTGTGTCTTCATCTGAAAGCATCTGAAAGTTCAATATCAGATGAACACTCTGTCGATTCTACAACTGTTCTAAAAATACGTGCTTCATTGATGTCTCCATCTTCAAGAAATTCCCTAGCATGATGGTTAAAGTTAAATCTATTTATTCTTATCATAATGTGATTATTTTCTTTCCTTATGCGAAATAATGCATGACGAATTTCATTTGCAGTTGCTATTGACATATGGATTGCCTTAGCACGAGGTAATGGGATATGAAAAGCATTTGCTTCTTCCCAAAGTATTAATGATTGGAGAGTGCAATAAGACCATTCATCATGCATCGTTGCAATAACATGCTCATTATACTATTGATTGGGGTCAATGGGATAATGAAAATCATCATCAAGGGACCAATGTCGGCCACATTACCTGAATATGTCACCAGGAGTGTAAAATGACATTATCACCTGAAATAGATTATATGACATATAATTAAATAATAATGTATAATTATATATCCCTTGTATATAAGGTACTAAAGTTAAAATAAGTTTATAACTATAATAATACATTTTATTATAACAACTAGTGTGAAATCACACAATAAGCATTTCATTGATTTTTCCTACTATTTGCGGCGGGACATGTCTTAATGTTATGGCTAGGTTGACCACAAAATCTATATGAATAACTAGATTTTTTATTAATTTGCCAATCCATCTCTCCTTTTATCCTTGTTGACTTTGGTCTACTACTGCCGCGTAATCATTCTGGGTTAGGTTTAACACACAAGTTTTGACAATCAGGCCAATAAGCAGGATGACCCAGGGGATGAAAGTTGGATTCCCAGCATCTTAAGGAACGTTCCAACTTGTAAAATGGGGAAATGAATTGGTTGAAGTCTATGCCGTTCTTCAAACAACATGTAATAGCATGTGAGCAAGGAATCTTATATTGCTGAAATTTCTCTCATGTGCATTCAAGTTTTGCCAATTCCACCACTTGAGCATTGCCTCCTTTAATCTTTCCTCTCCGATTCTGGCGACCTGTGGTCACTTCACATAGACCTGTTCATCTATTGAAGTGTTGTACTGTATGACCATTTTTCCATCGGGTCCATCTAACCAATTTCTCCCTACAAAAAAGGGTGTATGTATGACCTTCTTGTATTTCTTTCTTATACTCTCTGCTCTAGTGATAAAATGCATTAACATGTTTATTAAAAATTTTGTTAACCATGGCGGTTATCGGCAATCCTCGTACATCTTTTAAAAAACTATTAACGGATTCAGTAATATTAGACGTCATGCTACCATATCTAAAGCCGCTGTCATGAGAAAGGGTCCACTGCTCTTTTGGGATTTTCAATAACCATTTTGATGATTCCTGATCTAATGTTGTGATCTCCTTTCGCATTATGGTGAATTTCCTCTTTTGTATCTTGTAAGCTTGTGGACAAAAAATTATTTTAATTAATGTAATTGACATACAATTTAAAAATAGTTAATGAATGAGAGAATGTGACATACCAGTATCTTGTATCATTTTTTTTCATTTTTGAACTTTTAAAAGTTGTGTTGGAATTACTGACCACATGACGTATGCAATAACGATGTGGACACATTTTCCATAAATCGTTTTTCATTGCATTGGTTATCCCTTTATGGCGATCAGATATCACACACAACTCTCTGCTATCGGTGATAAAAGCCCATATACATGTCACGAACCAATTCCAGTTATAGTTATTCTCTGATTGAACAACAGAAAATGCTACAGGAAGAATATAATTATTTTCGTCTAATACCGACGCACATAACAAGACAGCTTTGTACTTTCCATAGAGAAAAGTACCATCAACAATGAGAGCAGGCCTACAATGTTTCATTCCTTCGACACATGGTTTCAAGCACCAAAATATGCATTCAAATATGCCACTTGATGGTTCAATATGAAGAACATATTTTGAACCAGGATTGGATGCTTGTACCTGCTCCATCCATTGTTGAAGATGAGTAAATAACTCATCCCAATTTCCAAATATTTTTTCAATTACAAGCTGCTTCCCCAACCATGTCTTCTTATAGCTTGGATCATGACCTAATAGATCTTGTAAATGCACCTGTAAAACTTTGATCTTTATTGATGGCTGCTCTTTAACTAGGATTTCCACACAATTAGCAATTAGCTCTGCAGTTAAATATTTGTGATCTTGTGTGACACTTGGGTTGAGACAGGTATGTGGTGCATCATATTGTGTTATTTTCCACTAACTGTCATCCCGCAACTGCCTAGCACGGACTCGCCAATTGCAACCACTTGAATGTTCTCCAAAGACTCAATATTGCCATTGATGTCGCCTGTGCATTAGAATATCTTCATTATCATTGTGGTACACCAGTCATTCACTGTGATCTAAAACCGAGCAACATCCTTCTTGATGAAAATATGACTGGACGTGTAAGTGATTTTGGATTAGTCAAATTCCTTTCTAATGAGACGCTTGACAATTTCACAAATCAATTCAGTTCTATTGGAGTGAGAGGAACAATTGGTTACTGTCCTCCAGGTAATTGTATTTGATTTGAATGTTACTGTGATCCCTAGTTTTTCCCTTCTAGCTATTAGACTAAAAGAACTAGCAGTTTTACTATATCATGATATATGTTTTGTAGAGTATGGCATCGGAAGCGAAGTATCAACATTCGGTGATATATTTAGCTTTGGCATAATCTTATTGGAAATGTTCATAGGAAAAAGGCCTATCGATGACATCTTCAAAGAAAGTTTGAACCTTCATTGTTTTGTTAAAAGAGCTTTACCTGATAAAGTGACACAAGTAGTGACACAAGTTATAGATCCCAGACTTCTTCATGTGCAACTCAGTATAAGAAACAAAAGGCTTGTTGGTTGCTTGATTTTAATATTTGAAATTGGTATTTCTTGTTCTGTTGATTCACCACAAGATCGTATGAGTATTGGTGATGCTGCTACTCAACTCTATTCTATAAAAAACAAGCTTATTGACAGAAGAGCACCAGGTCAATAAATTTCAACTTAAAATACAACAGTTTAAAGGCATCTTTTGATCATATAATATTTTTAGATAAAAGTCCAATTATATATAATCTTTTAAGATTTTATATTTAATTAACATGGGATCTATCTCATATATACATCCAATTTGAAGAGTCCAATTATATATAAGCTTATTGAATATTCATTTTATATTTAATCAATTTTGAGATCCATCCCACACATCCAATTATGCAAGGGTATCATGTAAGAAGTGTTGAAACTTATATAGTCATGGAAATGTCAACTTTAAAAGTTAGCTGTTGAAGTTAGAGAGTTTAATTATATAATAAGCTCATTCAACATTTTAAATTTGATCAATGTGGAAAATTTTTTCTTGCATTATTCTTTATTAATTCTTCATTTCATTCAATTATTTTTATATGGTTTAACAAAGTGAACGAGAAGATAAAAAAATCTAATTCTTCTTTTTATCACAGGTGCATAAGGTTCTTGACTGGGATGCAAATGCAAGTACATCGTCAATATGCATAAGATGTTAATTAATCCGAGTCCATATAAACACATGTTAATTTTCTATTTATCTTTTCTCCGTGATTTACCTTGTAATTATGTTTGTAATATTTCTATATATTTAATTGTATGGTACTTGGTGCTTTCGTCTGTTTACTACTTCATGAATGATAAGTCTTTTAATTATTACTTTTCCTTGAAAATTTGATTTTGTTAGAGAATATCATTATTGTGAAAAACATATATATGTATTTGACGGATTAATGAATTGTTAAGTGGAGGGATTCATGGTTTATTATTATGAAATTATATAAAATGATATATTGTAAAAACGCATTTGATTTTGGTCTAAAAAGGTAAAGTTGGAAGCTTTGTCTAGAAAGTTTTCGTTCTCTATTTTTGATTTTGAAGTATCATTTATTGTTAGAAAGATATTATAAACATAAATTTAGAGCAAAATTAATGGAAAAAATGAAAAGTGAAAAAAAAAAAAAAAAAACTTAAAATGGTGGTTAATATATGTAATATTCAAATTTGAGATTTACAAAAATGTATATGAGCAAACCAAAATATAACCTAATGATAAGTAGATATATAATCTGAGCAATAGATAAGGTTTCATCCCCTCCTGCTAAAAAAAAAAAAAACAAATATATATGAAAGATGTGGATAAAAGAATTCCATAAACAATCATAATTAAATATTCCTAAAAAAATCCCAATTAAATATTATTCAAAATAAAATAAAATAGATCATAATAATAATCTATTACTAATTAATATCTAACACAACTTATAATGGTAAGGAAGAAAAATAAAAATAGAAATAACCGAAACAAATAAACTATCTTATAATTAATAATAGCTAGTAATTAACCTTTTATAGTATAGCATTCTCTTGGAATAATTGAAAAGGAAAATAAAATAAAATACTGTTGGACTTAAAAGAATTTTTTCAATACAATAAAGAAATTAATTTAATAAATTTTCAATTACTAGCTTCCATAGCATATGCTTTACATGTGTACGCATGTTATTTATTAAATTATAAATATTGATAGATTTTAAATCTTTTAGCAGTTAATAATTAAATCTTTTGGTAGTTAATAATTAGATATATAATTAAATTTAAAATGTATTATGAATATATTATAGATCATTTATCAAATTTTAGCACTTTAATTTCTAATTATATGTATACGTTTTATTTTCTTTAGTATTAAGGTATCACACCCCGTGCTCTCGAACCTTGCCTTTCTAACTCTTCTTCAACTTTGAGCTGCTCTAATACATCATACTTGCTTTCTCGAGGCATGACGGTCCTGGAGCATTACCTTAACACATGTTACCATAGATCCATATATTCAAAAATCATGTTTGACCATACGAAGACATTTGCGAATCATATAATGGACCAAACTTACAATCATAAAAAATTTTGATAATAATATGAACTAAGAATCAAAATCCTTTCATTTTATTCATTTAAAGCACTTCAATACATAAACTCTTTTATAATATATGCAACGTCTAAAATATGGCAACATCAACTATGACTTCAGAAAATTACATAATAAAAATTAAAACAATCTATTCATAAATAGCTAGAGTCTCTTTTGTGAAGGAGGATATAACCAAAGAGTTATAGACTTTAGCTCTTAAATCTCTCCAATATACCTGAAAATCCACATACAATATAGTGAGCTGCACACCCAGTAAAAATATGAAATGCATATGAATCAGAAATTACGAAGAGCATCAAATCTATTAAAAAAGTGTACAAAATGGTAAACAGGTACAATCATCAAATCCATTAAACAAGTAGGCATATTCGATTAGGTAAACAAGAATGATCATATATGTCAAGGAGAAATAAGCATCAAGGTTCAATATGATAGAAACATACTTTTCATTAGAGCACTCGGGTATTCATAATCATAGTCCTACGAGTCTCTGCATCATCATAACTATCAGAGATCTAAGGAGTGGTATGAACTACAAACCTCAAAAGTCTTAGAAATGGTAGCATTAGTAGAACACTTCATGACCGGGATAGCACCACCGTCCTCATGCCAACATTTATCATAATAAAGAAAGGACAGCTATCATGTCCTTAACATCATCGCATGCTTGTGAAGATTTATTTAAATTAATTTATAGATACAGTCAATTGAGTCACCAATGCACTTGGTCGAATGGATCTTTTCCTTATTAGTTGGGCATTCGGTTAGTACTAGTTTAAAGATAAACAAACATTTGATTTGGTTAAAATTTTCATTTCAATATATGATAGCCCAAATGGCCTCATCAATTACAACTACAATGGCTTCGGTCCAAATGACCTCTTGATATCAATAAATTTAAAGTCATTTACTAGAATGAGTACAAATATAAGTTATCCACTGACGACAATCCTAATGTTTACAAAGAAATATTTCAACATTAGATTAAATCAGTAAGGGAAGGGAATGGAATTCAATGAAATAGCATAGGCTGATTTTACAAAGAAATCATACATTTCATATCCTACCTTAGTGTAATACCCTAGATGTTTAGCTATATATATTAATGATTAATTTCAAGAGATATAATTCTTAAAAGCTATATTTATTAATGATTAATTTTAAGATAGATAATTCTTAAGTGTTATCATGGAATTGAGCTATTTATTATGATTTCAAAGTGATAGATGCATATGGTAAGAGGTTTTAAATGTTTGTTTTCATTGGAAGTTAGTTTGTGAAAGAAGGGGCTAAGAAAGAAGGTGGTAAATTTTAAAGTTAGAGAGTTGGACAATAGTGAACACGGCCATATTGCTGAGCAATATGCCTATGTTGCTTAACTAACACACCCGTGTCCATTTTGCCACATTTTCAAATTTGGGATAGTAGCCAACAAGTCCACAGAACCTAAAGAACATGCGCCATGTTTTCTGAAAATTTGACATGAATAGTGAGTCGGTTTTAGAATGATAAATATTGTGAGATCTCGTTTGAATACCCCTCGCTCAGGGAAAATGCCTTAAGGGAAGACGAGCAATTTTTAAGAAAGTTATGGAACGAATTTCAGTGCTCATGATTGGAAGCGACTATCACTTGGAAAATTGATTTGTCATTTTGAAAAATGATTTCAGGAGTCACCACTCTAATTTATTTATTTTAAAATGAAAAAATTAAGGAAAAACCTAATTATGACTCAAATTCATTAATTTTAGTTAATTAATTTACCCAAGGATAAAATAAGTAGTTTTTGAATCAAGTTAAGCTTGGGGACTAGACTTTTATTTTTAAATAATTGTGATTTGGCTTTTAAGTTTAATATAACTTTAAAAAATTAATTTCATGAGTGACATTTATAAGATGGCTAATAATTAAATGCATGAATATGACATAGAATGAATGCATGACATGATTATGAGTGGATGGGAAATAAATAGAATAATAAAAGTAAAACATCCATAAATTAAGGAGAGTGTTCCTTCTAATCCTTATAGATTTAGGAGAACCGCATAATCACTCCTTAATTCCAAATTAATTAAACTAATTACATAAATAAATTAAAATTGGGATATCTTCGTAGCCCTTTTGTGTCACATCCCAATTTTAAAAATATGATGGTCCTAAAACATGAGAAGACATAAGGTTACCTACCCCCGTAGAACCTATTCAAGTATAGAATAACCTTGCCTAGGATCAAACCTAACCTTATGCATTAACTTAATTGAACTATTTATAAGAAATATCTTAAGTTGTGGAAGAATAGTTAAAATATACTGTAAACACAATCCAAAATAAAAGAACATTTTAAAGGCTCTAAAATAAATCATCAAACATAATGTTCCAAAATAAGACTCCTAGAGCAACTAAGAGAATCCTCATATCATAGTATAATAAAAGACTCGAACAAGGAAATCTCCCGAGCGGAGTAGGTTGCTTGAGCTAACACCTTGCCTCCTCAAATTACTCACTTGGAACCACACAAGGAAAAAGGGTGAGATAGATGATCTCAATGAGTAAACAATACAACTTGAACAATAACACATATCCCTTTAAGGATTCATAATTCATAAATTCATGGTTTTCAATTTAGCAAGGTTCACATAAATCAACTTATAAACTTATAACTTATAGAGTTGACGGCCATTGGCTCATTCACTCAAGGGAGAGGTGGCATCATACCAAATTATAACACCTAACTTATAACTTGTAAGAAGTCGTGAAACTGATTAGGCTCCACGGCTAGAACCGCCCCTTCTAGCTGAGGTGGATACACTACTCCTATCCATCAGGTTAAGACCATGTGCATTGGTACCAATGATTACTCGTATCAGCATGAGGATTTCTGCATAAAGGTTTTATAGATACCATAGCTAAAGCTAATGGCAATCACTTATAACAATAGGATTGAAGAATCCAATCACATGTAACATAATAGCAATAATAGTTTAGCTATTGAACAAAAGATAAATAATAGCATAGTTCTAGAAAGAAAGTAAGGTAAGGCAATAATTACAAAGGTTCTTTCTTATCAATGAATAAACCTTTATAGTTTCGGACCAATTGTCCTTTGGCAACCTAAGCTTAATAAAGAATTCATATAATTTATAATTTAGGATAGAAGGGAACTTGGGTTTTAAGAATCTCAAAGGTTCACATAACTTTATAACTTGTACTTGTAACTTGAACATAATGTTTACTCACCTTGTGGTTCATTTGCTCCTAGTACTTGTAGCCCTTTGAACTTCTACTACTCCTTAACCTCTAACATAATATTTAATTCAACACTTAGTATTTGCTTAATCATCATGCTATCATATACCATAACTACCCCATGTACATATATTATTCACATAAACTTGGAGTTGCACTTAGAAGTGCACTCATCACTTGCACATAACATATTGACTTTTAAAGTCTTACACACTTAACCTTCATAGGCTCACATAAAATCACATTATAACTCATACTATGACTTTTCTAAAGTCAAACACAATATATTATGATCTTAATATTAATTCCATTTAACATTCAACTTAGTATACTTAATAATTTACATACATATCAACTTTACAAGTAACCTTAAAGAGTCATGCTTATCTCTTTTAAACAAATCATACCATCCATCTTATAGTCAATTTAAGATCATTAATTCACTATTAACACATCATAAGAGCTATTTCACTTGTCACTTAATTATATACACATATTAATCACAACATAGTAATAGGGTTAGTAAACCTTAGGTAGGTTGAACCTCTTTAGACTTTGTCTAAAGTTATCCTTTCAACCAACATGCAATTAAATCATTTATCATTCATGTACATATGTCAATGATCATTAAAATATATCATATAAAAATTATAGATATTGGGATTAAAATCTCAATGTAGGCTGAATACCATATAATCATGGAAAACATGAACTTTCTCACTATTCGCACTTTCCATTCATTATAGTAATATGCAAACACATGATTTAAACCAATATTTTTCAGGTATACATGACAAAAATCATTTTAGAATACATAAACATAGGAATCAGTACCTCTTTGTAGTTTTTATATATGAAAATTCCAACTTTTGTATTTTAAGATGAAAACCATGAATTTTCTTGTTTTCCATACTTTCCGATCATTATAGTAATATATAGAAATATAATTTAAATTAATATTTTTCATCTAAATACAACAAAAATCAATTTAGAACACATCTATGCACAAATTGGCAGCCCCCTTTCAATAATTGCATAAAAATTCCAATTTTGAGTTTTAGGGTTCACCTTTGGAGGATTCATGAAGAAAGGGTTGTGTTTTCAGCGGAAAATCGATTTCTCCTTCAAAATAATCACCAAGCCCAAATTTAACCAAAATAAAAATAGTAAATATATAGCCTAAAATAGTTTTTTCATTATTAGTTTCATAAAAATCAAATAGTAGATTAAAAGAAAAGAAAAACTTATGAAAACAGTCACAAAATCGCAAGGTTTGAAGGCACCTTGTGAATTTTGGTTGAGAGAATATATTTGAGAGAGTTTTTCTATAAAAATTCTAAAGAATAATAAAATGGTGGCTGTCCCCTTAGGCTGGCTGAATTTTAGCTTATATAATTAGGGTTTTGGCAAAATTACAAGTTTGCCATTAATGAGCTAGGCTATGAGTATTTTGGTGTAATGAGCTTTTGGGAAATTGAGCTTTTTATTTAATTTATAGGCATATTATAGGTAATTAAAAATACAATATTTTTCTTATTATTTTCATTAAAATTTCTCCCAAAATATTCATTTAAAAATATTTTAAAAATGCTCATAAAAATTATTTTATGCTTAAAAATCGCTTTGTGCATGAAAATTTAATTTATATGCAATAAATTATTTTATGCTTATGCACTTCATATAAATCACTTATTTCATCATAATAATTCATATTATGTATATTAGAGTTAATTTAACATGCCATATACTCATCAATCACATATCATATGAATTTTCATAAAAGCACTCACTTAGTCATAATAGTTCTAAATTCAAGTAAATTGTTATGAAACTCTTAGAGCAGGTGTGGATTGTTACATTATAGAATTCTAAAAATGCCACAAAATAGCATCGAAAATAATTAATTACATTTAGAAAATAAATGGAAGATGAAAATAGTTTGAAAAATTGGACTTAAATTCCAAATGTTCCTACGTACCCCATTAAATGGGGATCAAAACTTATGTAGTTCATTTCACGATTAAGTGAAGGAGTTTAGGGATTGATTAAATTGATTGATTTGATTTGGATTTGTGAGTGAAAGAAAAAGGCTGATACCTTTACTTTTGGCAGGTGGAAGGTTTTACCGAACTAAAATTTTATTTTATTAATACTGGAGGGTCAGATTTACTGATGGATTAATTAATTAAAAAATTAATTAATTAGGATAATGAGTAGATTAATTAATTAAAAGAAGTAATTAATTAATTTAGAAAAATGAGTGGATTAAAATGACTGATTAATTAGATGGACTGATTCGAAAAAGTAATTAATCAATCAATTAAAATAATTAATTAATTAATTTTGTGATTAATTTAAAAAAAGATTAGTTAATTAAAAGGATTAATTAACTTAGGTTAGGGTAGGATAATTAATTAATTAATTTAGAGAGTAATTGGAGGGAGAGAAAGAGAGGAATTAGAGGATAGCCATAAAGAGAGGAATTATATGATGGCCATCTACTCGAACTCAAAGGGTGAATAAATGGGAGGATTTGGAGGGTTATTTATAGGCAAAGGTGGGGTGAAGGTATTTTAGGGAAGAAAATATGAAAAAACACAAAGGGTAGGGCTAAAAACAGGCTAAAAAAAAAATCAGACTGGGGGCATTTTAGACATTTTGGATAAAAAAAGGGGATTTGCTACAGGTTGGCTGTGCAGAGCTGTGCATTGGCAGGCAGGTCTATTATATGGCAGCTAATGTGGCATGCCTTTTTTTTTTTTAGATTGATGTTGGTCCATGGTTGAAAATTATGCATTTGGATAGCAATATACTTTGAAGGTTAATTTTTTTTTTTCAACTGTTGTACTAGCTCTACGTGGCACATTAAATTTAGAAGGTGTCAAGCATACGGCCACATTAGGATGGTGAAAAATTGGGTGTTCACAAGTGTGAGATTTCTTTTGTTTTAAATGTTTTTATTTGTACCAAAAAGAGCCCAATACCTAAGAAACTCTCTTTAAATCTCCCAAAATTGCCTACACGCCATTGCAAGAAGGATTAAAGTTAAAATATGTTTATCTTTCTTTGTTTTCTTATATAGAAATTTAAGGTTAAGGTAAGTTTAGAGTTAAAATTTCCTATTTGGTTTAAAGTTAAGAATAAGTGTTAAATATGATTTCTTTTATGTTTGATGCTATATATATCACCTAGAAGGGATCAAGAAGATGATGATGTTAACAACGATCCCCATTTTGCCTTGATGTGAAAGGAATATTCAAAGAGTATATAGGAGTTCTTTTGTCAAAGTGAGTACAAAATATGCTATTGTATTTGTATTTTTGATTCTTTAAGGCTTATATAGCTTATATTTATGATTTAATTACCAAATTCATGATTTAGCTTATGCAATTCACCATGTTTAATTCTTGAAGCAAATTGAGCCATATTATGTTCCCCTCTATGAATGTATTCTTATACCATGACAAACAAGTTCATGTAAACAATTTGTTATACAGAAATCCTCGACTGATATAGGTAAAACAACAGACAGTGTGCACACTAATACCTACGGAAAGGATATATTATCCAAATCACATTTAGGAGGGATCTCATGTGTCCTAGACTTGGGGCCTTACTAGCCTTATATTTTCATAGAGGTATTGCTTGCAAGGAAACCTCTGCTCTAAGCATGCCAAAATATGTGCCTCTGCTCTTACATCATGTTCATGTTATGATTTTTGTTAACCTTATGATTTTATACCAAGACTTATATATTCTATATTTCATTGTTACCTTAATTTCTTACATAGCATGTTTCATATTTGAAATTCATGCCAAGTTATATATACCAAGAACCATTCTTGTGAGCTACCCTTGAAATACCTAGCCTTTATAAGTACGATAGTATATTCTCCACTCATTGAGTTTTCTCACAAGTTTAAGTTAATTATTTTTTTGGAGATCAATAGCTTACTTGAGATGGTTTCTCAAGCTTCACTCTTCTTTAGGAATCCTTTTTGATTAATGTAAATATCCAAGCTAAAATGTTTGTTTTGAGATACTATAGAAGCTCCATTAATGTTCATGATGTTAATAGATATCATGTACATTATAAGTATATTAATGATGATTGTATATGTTTCATGCTTAATGTAAATAATGATCCATTATATGAAATTAAGACATGTCATGGTAAATACATTATGATCCTTGGGCATATGTTTGATTGTACTTAGTTGTATTGATGCCTTATTGGATTATTAGCAAGTATAGGTTCTATAGGAGTTTGGTGACCTTATGTCTACCCACACTCTAGCATTGTTATAAATGCAAGTTAGGTTGTGATAAAGTTGGTATCATAGCATAAGCTATGATTTGATTATGAGATATAGGACATGTGTAACATCATAGAGCATTAGAATATCCTTTCATTTCATTTGAAGTTATCTCTTATATGTAGATCAGTTATATTTCTTCTATGTTAAATCTTTTTATATGTTCTTGTCGTGTAGATGCCACCTAGAGGGAGATAAAGATGATGTCTTAAAAGAGGACCATCTTGTCCTAAAAGAAGAGAAGTACCTGATGTAGCCTTGGATGCTGCATCAATACATGAAGAACCCATAGAGCCACATAGAGTTTGGTGTTGAGTACAGATGAAAGAAAAGGATGTTCCACCATGTGATGTGGATGCCATGAGGTAAGAGCTTAGAGTTAAGACAAGAGATTTGGGAACTTAAGTAAGTTAGCTAGTAGTAGCTTGAAATTGTTCCACTCCCACTAGCTCCAGTGGAGGTTGTAGCTCCAATATAGAGAACCATATATATGGTGATGATCCACCTACATGGGAGCAATTCAAACAAGATATCATGGTTGAATTCTTGTTAGAGGGGAAAGGAATAATAAAATAGCCCAATTTGAAAGACTTAAATAGGCATGACAATGGTTGAATATGCTAAAGAATTCAACATCTCAAGCAAGTTTGCACAACACATTTTCCCTACTAAAACAACCATAATCAAGAGATTCCAAAGGGGTTAATTGCTCTTTTTTACATAATGCCCTATGTGCCATTGATTTCACTTCTCTGTCAAAGTTCATTGATAAGGCTAAACAAATGGAATCAAAGCATAAGGAAGAAAGGGCAGAAAAGGGTAAAAAATTAAAAAGTAAAGCCTAAGGCCATAGAAGCTCAGTCGAAAAGGAGGTATTAGTTCATCAGTGAGGGCACCTAAATATACAACTTCATCTACTAATCAAAGTTAGCCTCAAGGAGGAGGAGGGGATCGAGGGTAGACTAGGGGTACTTCAATAGCTTCTATACTAAGAACTATGAATGAACCTAAACCAATGTAATAGAGTTACACTTGTCCCATTTGTTCTATTTGTGAGAAGAAACATGAGAAAAGATGTAGGTTTTCCATTGGGGTATAATTTAAGTGTGGTCAATCAAACCGCTTTATCAAATATTATCCTTTATGGGGAGAGCGACATAGTACACCCTCACAGTCTATAGTATAGATGAGTAGGACTAATACTAGGGGTCTAGGAGGCAAAAGAAGAGGTTAGGGATAGGCTCAAGGGTCAAGTCAAGCAACAAAATGTAGAGGTCGAGGTAAAGTATTTACCCTTAATCAGTCGGAAGCACAAAATCCAATACGATAGTGACATGTATCTTATCTATTCAGAACGTGCAAACAAGAGTTTTATTTGATTCTAGTGCCACTTATTCATTTGTGTCTCCATATTTTGCTAAGAAAATGGCTAAGTATAATGAGCGTATGATAACACCTTTAGCTGTCACCATACCTTTAGGTGAAACCATATATGTAAACCAAGTGTACATAGCATGCATAATGGAGATAGAAGGTAAAAAGCTTCCTGTAGATCTAGTTAAGTTAGGAATGCTAAATTTTGATGTGATCCCTCACATCATGCTATCATAGATTGTTATAAGAAAAGAATAAAATTCAAGCTAGAAGAGGAAGATGAATTTATGTTCTAGAGGGATAAAATTGAGGTTCTTAATAATCTCATCTCATCCATTGGAGCTAAAAGACTTATGATAAAGGGATGTAGGGATATTTAGCACCTATTAGGGATACTAAGGAGACTCCTAGTAAGGTGTACCAAATACCTGTGGTTAGTGAGTTTTCATATGTATTTTCGAAGGATTTGTTAGCATTGCCACCTGAGAGGGAAATAGAGTTCAAAATTGAACTCCTTCTAGGTACATAACTTATATCTATAGCTCCTTATCACATGGAGCCAATAGAATTAAAAGAATTGAAGGTACAGTTGTAAGATTTGTTAGATAAAGAGTTTATTAGGCCAAGTAGTTCACCATGGGGTATACCAGTTCTATTTATAAAGAAGAAGGATGATTCACTTCGATTATACATTGATTATAAGCAGCTTAAAAAGGTGACTATCAAAACAAATATCCTCTACCTAGGATAAATGACTTGCTTGATCAATTATATGGAGCAAATCATTTCTCCAAGATTGATCTCAAGTTGGGCTATTATCAACTTAAAATCTGAATTGAGGAAGCATCCAAAACTGCCTTTAGATACAGTTGTGAGTTCATGGTGTTGCCTTTTGGACTGAACCAATGCTCTAAATGTATTCATAGACATGATGAATAGAGTGTTTAAACCATTTTTGGATAAGTTTGTCATTGTATTCATTGATGACAATCTTATTTTCTCTAAGAGTAAGGAAGAACATGAAGAACATTTGATAATGGTATTACAGACCTTAAAGGAGCATAAATTATATGCCAAAATGTAAATTTTGGCTTAATAATGTGTGTTTTCTAGGACATGTTATGGGCAAAGAAGGTATTCAAGTTGATCCGAAGAAAGTTAAAGCAATGTGGTCTAGACCTACCAATGTAATAGAAATCCATAGTTTTCTTAGTATGCCTAGTTATTATAGGAGATTTGCTAAGGATTTCTCTAAAATAGTTTCACTATTGACTAAGATAACAAGAAAGCAAGTGATGCTTCAGTGGGATTGTAAGCAGAGTTTCTAAAGGCTTAAGACTTCTCTTACTACAGCTCTAATGCTTACACTACCATCCTACTCAGGTGGATTTGCATTAAATTATGACGCCTCAAAAATGGGACTTGGATGTGTTTTTATGCAAAATGAGAAGGTAATTGCTTATACATTGAGGCAATTTGAAGAAGCATGAGTTAAACTATCCCACATATGATCTTAACATGACTACAGTGATCTTTACACTTAAGATTTAAAGGCACTACCTCTATGGTGAGAAGCATGAATTGTCTCCAATATATTTTGCAGCAAAGAGATCTTAATCTTAGGTAATAAAGATGGGTAGAGTTGCTTAAAGATTATGATTTTCAAATTTTATACCATCTTAGTAAAGTTAATATTGTGTCAGATCCATCGAATAGAAAATCTACATGGAGTTTAGCCCACATTTCAATGCAAAAAAGTCCATTAGTGAAAGAATTGAGAGAGTTGTTCAATATAAAAGCTCAATTTGAGATTTTTGAATCTCAAGTATTAATTACACACTTTCAAATGAAATCTAAGTTGATTAATGAGATTAAGGCAACAAAAGACCAAGATCCTTAATTTGTCAAGCTAAAATAAAAAGTTCAAATAGGTCTGGCAATAGATTTTTAATTGAAGGTTGGTGTATTAAAACATGGCATAAGTTATGTGGGCCTAATGTAGATGATCTCAGACAAAGAATTTTGAAGGAGCCATATTATACCCCCTATATAGTATTCACTTAAGCACAACTAAGATATACCATAATGTAAAGAGTTATTATTATTTTCCTAGAATGAAATAAGATATTGCCATGTTTATGCCTTCATACTTACTATATTAACAAAAACACCAAAAGCCTTCAGATCTATTGTAATAAATCAAACTACCAGAGTTGAAATGGGAATGCATCATCATGGATTTTGTAGTAGGTTTGTCAATGACTTTTAAGGAGTTATGACTGAATTTGGGTGATTATGGATAGGTTGACCAAGTCAGCCCATTTTCTAGAAGTGAAAACTACTTAGTAGCATAGTATGCTCAGCTATACTTAGATAAGATTGTGAGTTTGTATGGTGCACCAATATCCATTACTTTTTATAGAGATTCACAATTCACCTTTAGGTTTTAGCAAAAGTTGCAAGAGGTATTGGGAACGCAGTTAGATTTCAATATAGCCTTCTATCCTCAGATTGACAAAAAATTAGAAAGGAGCATATAGACCTTAGAGGACATACTGTAATAACCCATACCCACCTTAGGAGTTTTCATGACTAATTACTTGAATTTAGAGCTATCAAGATAAAATATGTGCTTTTATGAAAATTAATGTGTTATGTAATTGATGAGTATGTGGCATGTTAGATGAGTTCTAATATGCATAATATGAATTATTATTGTGGAATAAGTGATTTATATGAAGTGCACATGCATAAAATAATTTATTTCACAAAAAGTGAATTTTTATGCACAAAGCGATTTTTAAGCATAAAATAATTTTTATGAGCACTTTGGCAAATTTGAATGAAAATAATAAGAGAAATATTTTATTTTTAATTACCTATAATTAGCTCATAAATTAAATAAAAGCTTCAATTTTCCAAAAGCCCACTACACCAAAACACTCCTAACCTAGCTCATTAATGGCAAATTTGTAATTTTGCCAAAACCCTACATATTTAAAGCTAAAATTTGGCCAGCCCCTTGGTGACAGCCACCATTATGTCATTCTTCATAATTTTTATAGAAAAACTCTCTCAAAAATATTCTCTCAACTGCAATTCACAAGGTGCTTTCAAACCTTGCGATTTCATAACCGTTTTCGTAAGTTTTTCTATCCTTTCAATTTATTATTTGATTTCTATGGAACTAATTATGAGAAAACTATTTTAGGCTATCAATTTACTATTTTTAATGTTATTAAATTTGGCCTAGGTGATATTTTGAAGAAGAAATCAATTTTTCCACCAAAAACACAACTCCTTCTTCGTACATCCACCAAAGGTAAACCCTAAAACTCAAAGTTGGAATTTTCATCCATAAATATATGTTTGGGGGGGGGGGGGGCTACTGATTTGTGTATTATTGTGTTCTAAATTGATTTTTGTTATGTTTAGATGAAAAATATTGATTTAAATCATATTTCTGTATATTATTGTAATGACTAGAAAGTATGAAAAACAAGAGAATCCATGATTTTCATCCTAAAACCTAAAATTAGAATTTTCATGTATATATTCTAAAAAGGGGTGCCGATTCCTACATTAATGTGTTCTAAGCTGATTTTTTGTTATGTTTGGATGAAAAATAAT
The DNA here is from genome assembly GCA_947687605.1 of Reutealis trisperma. Lineage (NCBI taxonomy): Eukaryota > Viridiplantae > Streptophyta > Magnoliopsida > Malpighiales > Euphorbiaceae > Reutealis > Reutealis trisperma. Next base: position 209,229 of record CANTUT010000448.1, read on the forward strand.
GGTTTAAATCATGTGTTTACATATTACTATAATGATCAGAAAGTGCGAAAAGCAAGAAAATCTATGTTTTACCTTGATAACATGTATTCGGCCTACATAAGGATTTTAATCCCAATGTCTCTAATTTTTGTATTACATGTTATAATGATTATTGACATGTATATATGAATAATAAATGATTTAATTACATGTTGGTTGAAGGGATAACTCTAGATAAAGTCTAGAGAGGTTCAACCTACTTAGGGTTTCCTAACCTTACTACTATGTTATGATTAACATGTGTATATGATTAAGTAGCATGTGAAATAGGTTTTATGATGAGTTAATAGTGAATTTATGATCTTAAATTGACTATGAGATTGATTGTATGATTTGGTCAAAAGACATAAGTATAACTCTTTAAGGTTAATTGTTAAGTTGATATATATGGAAAGTGTTAAGTGTACTAAGTTAAATGTTAAATTAAATTGATATTAAGATCATGATATTGTGTTTGACTTTAGAGAAGTCATAGTATGATTTATAATATGATTTCATGTGAGCCTAAGAAGGCAAAGTGTGCAAGACTTTAAAAGTCAACATGTTATGTGCAAGTGATGAGTGCACTTCTAAGTGCAACTCCAAGTATATGTGAATGTTATATGTGCATAGGGTAGTTATGGGATAAGATAGCATGATGATTAAGCAAATGCTAAGTATTGAATTATAATATTATATTAGAGCTTAAGGAGTAGTAGAAATTCAAAGGGCTATAAGTACTAGGAGCAAAGGAACCACAAGGTGAGTAAACCTTATGTTCATGCTACAACTATAAGCTATCATGTTATGTGAACCTTTGAGATTCTTGAAACCCAAGTTCTTTTCTATTCTCTATTATAACTATATGATTTCTTTGTTAAGCTTGAGTTGCCAAAAGACAATTGGTCTGAAACCATTTTGATTATTCTATGATAAGAAAGAACCTTTGTGATAATTGTCTTACCTAATATTCTTTTTGGAACCACTCTATTATTTATCTTTTGTTTAATAAGTTAAACTGCTATTGCTATTGTGCTATATGTTATTGCTTTTTTAAGTGCTATTGTTATAAATGATTGCCAATAGCTCTAGCTATGGTACCCATGAACCTTTTATGTAGAAATCCTTGTGCCAATGTAGGTAATCATTAAAACCTATGCATATGGTCTTAACCCAATGGATAGGGGCATAGTATCCACCTCAGCTAGAAGGGGTAGTTCTAGGCACGGGGCTTGATCAATTTCATGACTCTTTATAAGTTACAAGTTAGGAGTTGGAATTTGGCTTGAGGCCACTTCACCTTAGTGTATACAAATGAATTGAGCAGGATGTTCACTCATAAGTGAATTGAGTAGAGTCTTCACTCATAAGTAATAAGTGTGATTTTTGTGAACCTTGTTAAATTGCGAACTATGAGTCATGAATTACAAATCATGATCTATGAGTTATAAGCTATGAGCCCTTTGTAAGGGATATGTGTTATTGTATAAGTTATATTGTTTACTCATTGAGATCATCTATCTCACCCCTTTTTTTTGTGTGGTTCCAGGTGAGCATTATGAGGAGGTAAGGTGATCGCTCAAGCAATCTACTTCACTTGGGGAATTTTCTTATCCAAGTTTATTAGCGTACTGTGATTGAAGAGTCTTTTTAGATGCTCCAGGAGTTTCAGTTATGGGATACTATTTATGTGTTAATTTATTTGGAGTCCTAGATATTCTTTCTGTATGGATTGTATCTAAAAGTTTTTTCTCTAAATTATGCTTTTGCTAGTTAAAGTTTCCTTATTATTGGATAATTAAGTCAATATATGAGATTTTGGTATGATCCTAGGCAGTTTTTATATGTGCATGAGTGGGTTCTACAGGCGTGGGTGACCTTATGTCTCCCCATGTTCTAGGACCATTATATCTCTAAAATTGGGATGTGACAAAGTTGGTATTAGAGCTAGGTGTTTAAGTCTAGTTTAGACTTGTCTCTTTATTAGGTTAATTAAGTATAATCTTGGAGCATAGGAATTTCCTTGTCATGTCACTTACAGTGTATCGCTAGTATAGTTTCATAAAATCCTGATAAACTATAGTACTCCTTGTTATTATTTGTGTGCCTTACGATTCTTTTATTAGATGAACAAGAAGATCACCCCTGCTAGAGGACCCTGACTTAGAGCACCCTTATGACATATAAGAGGACCTGGCTAGCAATGTTTGAGAAGGCCATGCCTGTGATCCACCTCAAGAAAAAGAAGATTCATGATGAGGAGGACCCTGTAGAGTGTCTAAGTTATAACTAGATTCAAAGTAAGATGCAAAGGTTCAAAAAAGACTGCTTAAACTTGATGAAGGAAAATCAACATCTAAGGTCCCTAGTGCATGTTATGAGAGAGGATGTAGAATAGATTAAAGCTAGAGATGTGGAACAGATGGGAGACTATGCACTCGATGTTCACCCTGATGAAGGGTATAGTTGAAACTCAAGCTAGTAGTTGATAACTATTAGCCTAGGGGTATAAGACTTTTGTGATGCGAACGATGTTATTTGATTGCTTTGCAACTTAGTGTGGATTGATTCTTTTTGCCTATGACATGATTCACTTTTATATGATAGGAGAATTCTTCATGCTATAAGATATATGTTACATGATTACGATATACGATATATACTACATGATATGTGATATGTGACATGTGCCTTGTAATGTGATATGATAAGTATTTGCGATAAATACATGACAAATACAATAGTTACTAGTAGGGTGCATGGGTTAGAAGGGAATTAACACTAAATTTGTTATCGTTATAGCATAATGCCTCCCAAAAAGAAGGTTTGCACAGCCAGCCAACCTAGCTACTATTCGAGGCAAAAGCATGCTAGTGGTGGATGAATTCATGGATGTCTTTCCAGAAGATCTACCTAGAATACCATTGGAATGTGAGATCGAGTTCAACATTGAGCTGCTACCGGGCATGCAACCTATATCGATATTGCCATATCGTATGGCATCGGCATAGCTGAAAGAATTAAAAATGCAACTGCATGACCTACTTGATAAGGGTTTTATCCAACTGAGTAGCTCATCATGGGGTGCACCAGTGCTATTCATGAAAAAGAAGGACTGATCATTCCTGATGTGCATCTATTATTGCCAGCTCAACAAAGTCACTGTGAAGAATAAGTATCCTTTGCCAAGGATAGGCGATCTTTTTGATCAACTATAAAGAGCTGGCTACTTCTCCAAGATCAACTTGAGGTCTAGCTATCATCAACTTAAGATTTGTGGAGAAGAATCTGCCAGACTATCTTTCGTATAAGATACGTTCATTATGAGTTCACAGTCCTACTGTTCAGTTTGACGAATGCTCCTGTTGCTTTCATGGACTTGATGAATCGAGAATTCAGGCCATTTCTTAACAAGTTTGTGATCATTTTCATCAATGACATCCTGATTTACTCTAAAAGTAAAGAGCATGAACAACATTTGATGATCATGTTACAGATATTATGAGACCACCAACTCTATACGAAGCTATCTAGATGTGAATTTTGGATGGAGTCTGTCAACTTTCTTGGGCATGTAGTGTGTGAGAAAGTTGAAGCGGTAGCTAATTGGCCATGACCCATAACAGTTTCTAAAGTTTGAAGTTTCTTGGGTATAGCCAGCTATTATCATAGGTTTGTATTAGACTTCTCTAAGATAGCATCACCATCGACGAAGTTGATAAGAAAACAAGTTAAGTTTAGTTAGGAGGAGTCTTGTAAGGAGAGCTTTCAAAAGCTCAAGAAGTGCTTACTATCAGCTTCGATTTTGGCTTTACCCGAAGGTGAAGAAGGGTTCACAATTTACTGCAACACCTCAAGGATAAAGCTTGGATGTGTCTTGATGCAAACTTGTAAAGTCATCACCTATGCATCACGACAACTCAAGAAGCATGAAGTGAATTACCCAACTTATGACTTGGAATTGGCTGTGGTATTATTCACTCTTAAGATTTGGAGACACTACATGTATGGAACAAAGTGCAAGATCTACACGGATCATAAGAGTCTTCAGAACATCTTGAGCCAAAGAGATCTCAACCTAAGGCAGAGGAGATGGATTGAATTGCTAAAAGACTATGATTGCTAGATTCTCTACCATCTTGGAAAGGCGAATGTGGTGGTGGACACCATGAGTCAAAAATCAATGGGAAGCCTAGCCTATGTGACCATGCGAAAGAGGCCAATCGTGAAGGAGTTAAAGGGATTGTTTAGTCAGGGCTTGAGGCTAGAGATTGGAGAATCATAAGATTTAGTGGCTCATTTTCAAGTGAAGTCAAAGCTAGTGGAGGAGATAAAGGCTTCACAAGATAAGGATAAACACTTGGTTAGGATAAAGGATGAGACGGAGGAAGGAAAGAGCCCTGAATTTGAAGTGGTCAATAGAATTCTAAAGCATGGAGAAAGAGTATATATGCCTAATGTCAATCGACTAAGGGAAAGATACTAATGGAAGCACATCAAACACCTTATTTTGCTCATCCTGGAACTACCAAGATGTATTATGATGTAAGAGCTAACTATTGGTGGCCTGGGTTAAAGAAGTATGTGGCTAAGTTTGTGGCATCATGCCTAACTTGCCAACAAGTCAACTATGAGCATCAGTGACCCTCTGGACTACTGCAAGAGATTAAGTTACCTGAGTGAAAGTGGGTGCGCATCACGATGGACTTTATACTTGGGTTACCTAGAACCTCTAAAAGTTATGACTATGTATGGGTCATAGTGGACCAACTAACAAAGTCTGCTCATTTTTTAGAAGTTAAAACCACATACTCTATAGCTCAATATGTGCAACTATACATTGATGAGATCATTAAAATTGCATGGAGTATCAAATTCTATCATCTCGGATCGAGGCACTCAGCTCACCTTGAGATTTTAGCAAAAGTTGCAAAAAGTGTTGGGAATGCAATTGGACTTCGGTACTGCATTCCACCCTCAGATGAATGGATAGTCTAAAAGGATAATCCAGACACTTAAAGACATGTTAAGAATGTGTGTCTTGGATTTTGGTGGTAGTTGGGATAAATACCTACCTTTGATTGAGTTCGCCTATAACAACAACTATCATTCATCCATCGGCATGGCACCATATAAAGCTTTGTATGGAAGGAAATGTCGTTCTCCAGTTTGCTAGGTTGAGCCTGATAAGTATGTAGAGATGCTAGAATTACTTAAGGAGACTATCAAGAAGGTACCATTTATTCAAGAGCGATTGAAGATAGCCTTTAGTAGACAAAAGAGCTATGCAGACCCTAATAAAAAGGTCGTTTATTTTGCTGTGGGAGATCACATCTTCTTGAAGGTATCCCTAATAAAAAGTTTCATGAGATTTGGTAAAAGATGAAAGCTATCACCTCACTTCATTAGTCCTTTTGAAATTTTGGATAAGGTTGGGGAAGTGTCTTATAGACTTGCCTTAACCCCAACTATGGTGTATGTGCACCCGATTTTCCACATCTTGATGTTAAGGAAATATGTGTCGGATCCATCCCATGTTCTGTCACCTCTAAACATCAATAAATGAGCAATTATCTTATGAAGAACTACCAATGGCCATAGTGGATAGATAAGTGAAAAGGTTAAGGAACAAGGAGATACTTATGATCAAAGTGCAATGGCGAAATGATGGAATAGACGAGTGTACTTGGGAAGCTGAGCAAGAGATGTGGTAGAAGCATCCTTAGCTTTTTGAGAGCATATAGACAATAATCTAAATTTGAGGAAGAATTTCTTTTGGGGGGGGGGGGTGGGAAGGGAGAATGTAACAACTCAAACCTACCCTAGGAGTTTCATGACAACTTACTTGAATTTAGAACTATTATGACTGAGTGAGTGCTTTTATGAAAATTCATGTGTTATATGATTGATGAGGATATGGCATATTAAATTAGTTCTAATATGTATAATATGAATTATTATAGTGAAATAAATGATTTATGTGAAATACATAAGCATAAAATGATTTATTACACATAAAGTGAATTTTCATGCACAAAGCGATTTTTAACCATAAAATAATTTTTATGAGTATTTTTAAAATATTTTTAAATAAATATTTTAGGGGGAATTTTAATGAAAATAATAAAAAAAATATTTATTTTTAATTACCTATAATCAGCCCATAAATTAAATAAAAAGCCTAATTTCCCAAAAGCCCACCACTCCTAACCTAGCTCACTAATGGCAAACTTTTAATTTTGCAAAAACCCTACATATATAAGCTAAAATTTGAACCACCCTAAGGAGACAGCCACCATTCTATTATTTGTCAGAATTTTTATAGAAAAACTCTCAAAAATATTCTCTCAACCGAAATTCACGAGGTGCCTTCAAACCTTGCAATTTCGTGACTGTTTTTGTAAGTTTTTCTTTTCTTTCAATCTATTATTTGATTTTTATGAAACTAACCATGAGAAATCTATTAGGGGCTATATATTTATTGTTTTATTGCTATATAATTTGGGCTAGGTGAATTATTTGAAGGAGAAACTGATTTTCAACCGAAAACACAACCCTTTCTTTGCGAATCTTCCAAAGGTGAACCCTAAAACTCAAAATTGGAATTTTCATGCAATTTTTCAAGGGGGCTGCTGATTTGTGTATGGATATGTTCTAAATTGATTTTTGTTGTGTTTAGATGAAAAATATTGATTTAAATCATATTTTTGTGTATTACTATAATGTTTGGAAAGTACGGAAAGTAAGAGAATTTATGGTTTTCATCCTAAAGCCCAAAGTTGGAAATTTATTTTATAAAAACTGCAAGGAGGAGCCAATTCCTATGTTTATGTATGCTAAAATAATTTTTGTCATGTTTACATGAAAAATATTGGTTTAAATTACGTGTTTGTATATTACTGTAATGAACGGAAAGTGCGAAAGTGGGAAAGTTCATGTTTTCCATGATTATATGGTATACGGCCTACATTGGGATTTTAATCCCAATGTCTATAATTTTTATATGATATATTTTAATGATCATTGACATGTGTACATGAATGATAAATGATTTAATTGCATGTTGGTTGAAGGGATAAACTCTAGGCAAAATCTAGAGAGGTTCAGCCTACCTAGGGTTTACTAACCCTATTACTATGTTATGATTAATATGCATATATGATTAAGTGACAAGTAAAATAGGTCTTATGATGTGTTAATAGTGAATTAATAATCTTAAATTGACTATGAGATGGATGGAATGATTTGTTGAAAAGAGATAGGCATGATACTCTAAGGTTACTTATTAAGTTGATATATATATGGAAAGTGTTAAGTATACTAAGTTGAATGTTAAATGGCATTGATATTAAGATCATGATATACTGTGTTTGACTTTAGAAAAGTCATAGTATGAATTATATTGTGATTTCATATGAGCCTTTAAAGGTAAAGTGTGCAAGACTTTAAAAGTCAACATGTTATGTGCAAGTGATGAGTGCACTTCTAAATGCAACTCTAAGTTTATGTGAATGATATATGTGCATAGGGTACTTATGGGATAGGATAACATGATGATTAAGCAAATGCTAAGTATTGAATTGTAATGCTATGTTAGAGCTTGAGGAGTATTAGAAGTTCAAAGGGCTACAAGCACTAGGAGCAAAGGAACCACAAGGTGAGTAAACATTATGTTCATGTTACAAGTACAAGTTATCAAGATATGTGAACCTTTGAGAATCATGAAACCCAATTTCTTTTCTATTTTCAATTATGACTATATGATTTCTTTGTTAAGCTTGAGTTGCCAAAGGACAATTGGTTTAAAACTATTTTTGATTATATAATGATAATAAAGCACTTTTGTGAATTGTTGCTTTACCTTACTTTCTTTCTAGAACCACACTGTTATTTATCTTTTATTCAAGTTAAGCTACTATTACTGTTATGTTATATGTGATTGCATTCTTTAATTCTATTGTTATAAGTGATTAGCATTAGCTCTAACTATGGTATCTATGAACCCTTGTCACGACCCACCTTTTAAGCCATGACGGTCCTAGAGTTTAGGTAGACATAAGGTCACCTAAACCCATAGAACCCATTTAGCATGTAATCTTTTATCATTCATATCTTCAGATCTTATCCCTAAGATTGTAACCTAATTACCTTTCCTTGTTACCTATTATTTGCTTATTATCTTCTTGTTAACTCATAATATCATTTACAAATACAATATAAACAACTTCCAAAGTTGAATCTCATATCATTAATCAAATGTTCACTACTTCATACATTATTATAATAACAATTATAATACCATTCACATTACATATACATCTTATAACATATTAGTGCTAACTCTTTGATAACCATGGAGCTCTAACAATGATCTTCATAATTAAAAGTCAAAACACTGGAGCGTAGCAGAGCAACTTCCAAATGGAAGGATGGGGCTTGGAGTTTACCTTGTTGACTTGTTAACTTTGCCTAAAAAATTTAAACAACTAAAGTATAAGACATAGCTCAGTGAGTACATAATAATACAATACATATGGTGAGTACAAGGATTAATTTCAGGAAGGGTTCATATATTAATGGAATGTTCTCAATCAATATTATCATCATGGATCAATTTCTCATTTAAAATGGAAAAATATCACTAGCAAAAATATTGCTTTCTTGGGAGCAGGATGTTTCCCACACATATCAATTCAAGAGTAGCGGCCTAAGCCTTTCTCACTCACACATATCACATTGCATAAGACTGATAAAGTCTTATGGTTAGGCATTCCCCCTTAACAGACGTTGTATCACATTACGTAAGACTGATCAAGTCTTACGGTTAGGCGTTCCCCCCTAACAGAGGTTGTATCACATTACATATGACTGATCAAGTCTTATGGTTAGGCGTTCCCCCCAATAGAGGTTGGGTACTCTCACCCTACTCGCAGGCTTATACCTGTAAGGCCTCGCCTAAGCACCGGTCTGATCTACTGTGGAATCGAAATGCTCTTTGGGAGAAACTCCACGATTGGAACTCGCTGTGAGTTTAGAAAATTGATTTTTGTATTTTGAAAGTTGAAAAGTGAGTCACCACTTTAATTTATTTATTTTAATTAGGAAAATTAAAGAAAACTCCAAATTGATTGACTCCAAAAATGATTTGATTTTGTCCCAATGGAAAATGCACCAATCCGCAAGTGACCAAGGAGGGCTCGGAGATTAGGTTTTGGTAACTACACAATTAAGAAAATATATATTTTCTTCAGTTTGGCTAAAATTGCAAAATAACTCTTTAAAAAAAAAGGAATTTTCGTGTATGCATGAACAGGAATATAATGATGAATGAAACAGATATATATATGATGAGATGGAATGACAATTATAGACAAACAAGCAAAATAGATCTAACTTAACTATTACAAGATCAAAATAATTGAAATAAAGAGGTTCTTTCCTCTAGCCCTTATGGGTACAAGGAAAAGCACATGTTCCCTAACTAAACTAATATAAAACCATAAATAAAAATTACTATAAATAAATCAAAATAAAAGAGAAACAAATATTAGTAAAAAAAGATTTTGGAGTTGATGCCTTTTGAGAATGGCAGCCTGCGTATCCTATTGAATAGGAATCAAACCCCACGTAGTTCTCCCTTCTTGCGAAGGAGGGGTTTTAGAAAAGAGTGTTGGTTTGTTTATTAATTTAATTCTGATTCTTAAATTAATAAATTTTATATCTTTTATGTTTTAGACCTAAAGAAAATTCTAGATTTGAGTTTAGAATTTTGAAAATGGAAAGAAGATTATACCTTTGCTTTCCTTGATTTTCGGATGAACAGGGTGAACTTAACTCTGGATCTAGGCTCCACCTTGGATTCGAAACCCTTGGAAATCTAAATCTTAATAACAAAAGATTAGCAAAATAGAGTAATGAAATGTATCGGAGAGAATTTCTATCCTTGGAATTCCCCCCAAATGAGCTGGAAGGATGCTCTATTTATAAAGCTGCCAGAGGGGGTTCCGGTAGTATGGACAGCAGTGCCAGCACGTCGCCGATGGCACAGGCGGCACCAGCGATGTGCTAGCCGTCCGGGTGGCACGTTAAGTGTGCCGCCTGGCTGCCAGCACCAATTTAGTGCCGCCCATGGTGGCACGGCAGGAGTGCCGCCCTGACAGTGGCACGAAATGCATGCCGCCCAGACGGTAGCACGGAAGGTGTGCCACCCAGACGGCGACGCGCCTTTCATGCGCCGGCCAACTGGTTCGACTTATTTATGCTTTTTCATCTGTTTCGGGTCCATTTCAGCTTCGATTCAAGCTCGGTTTGATCCTGTGGGTTTGTAACTAAAAGACGATCAACTGGAGGTGAAAGATTTAGGAAATTTATTTTTCAATAGGGCGCTACCCTGGACCCCGCAAGGGGCACTACCCCCTTGACCCCTGCCTGCTAACTAGCTAGCGGGACAGCCGTATGCATAGCGCACTATTCTTAGTAGGTGTCAAGCTGCAGCCAGATCAGGAGGTGCAAATTTGAGGGTTCACAGCTACCCCCTCATTAGAATTGGCTTTAAGCAAAAGGCGATTCTGATGATAGTGAACCTTGGGAAGAGATGCCATGTCAGACTTTAGGCTTGTGCTCTTGCAACATCAGATTTTTGACTTATATGTTCTTTTGCCATGTTAGATTCTAAGTTGTACCATGTCAGATTCTGGGTTATACCATGTCAGACTCTGGGCTTGTGATATCTGCTTGTGCTTATCATGCATGAGGAAATTCATGCTTTATACAAACTAAACCTTATAAAGGACAAACAAGGTCTAAAGATATGAACCTATTGGGAGAGGGCCCATAGCATAAATAAGGTTTTGTCAATGGCTATTGGTTTGACCTTGGCGTTGGACATAAGAATGGTGATCTTCAATTAAGGCTATATGTCCAGCCTAATTGTTTGGAGATAAAGATGCTTTGGTGAATTTTAATCAAGGCTATCTGTTCTGTCTAGACTTTAAAAGGTTTAGAGATTTGGTCCACCTAGGGAATTCAAATTGGTTTAGCAAGGCCATCTGTTCAGCCCTACTATTGGGGAGATTATGATCAAAGTTATCTATTTGACTTTGATGTTTGGGAAGATTGGGATCAAAGCTATCTGTTTGGCTTTGGTGGTTGGGAGGATTATAGTCAAAACTATCTGTTTGGCTTTGGTGGTTGGGAAAGTTGGGATCAAAGCTATCTGTTTGGCTTTGATGTTAGAAAAGCTGGGATCAAAGCTATCTATTCGGCTTTGGTGTTAGAAAGATTAGGATCAAAGCTATCTGTTCAGCTTTGGTGTTAGATTTACAGAAGGTTATGTCTCTAAAAGACGAGGGGTTTGGGAATGTCAACATGGGTGGCTCGACTCGGTATGCCCATTGAAAGTTATGGTTGAGGATTAGTCCTTGTAGGGAAAGGTCTTGGCTAAGGAGGGTAGGTTTGGTTTAGGAAATCCATTTGAAAGGCTCAGTCTGATTTTGCCTTAAGGGAGATCATGGGCTTTATAAATGAAGGCCTTTTGGGAGTGGGCTTCATGGTGAAGGTTTCTTGGTTTAGACTTTATGATGAAGGCTTTTGGATCTAAGCTTCATGGCGAAGGCTTTTGGATCTAGGCTTTATGGCGAAGGCTTATATGCCTCTTAACGAAGGCTTTTGGATCTAGGCTTCATGGCAAAGGCTTTTAGAACTGAGCTTCATAGGAAAGGCTTTTGGATTTGGGCTACATAGCGAAGGCTTTTGGAAGTAAGCTTTATGGCAAAGGCTTTTAGATCTGAGCTTCATGGCAAAGGCTTTTGGATTTGGGCTTCATGGTGAAGGCTTCTAGATTTGGGCTTCTTGATGAAGGCTTTTGGATTTAGGCTTCTTGATGAAGGCTTTTGGTTTAGGCTTCTTAATGAAGGCTTTTTGGAAGATATGCCTCGACTTTCAGTTTTGCCAAGGAAACTAGATTTAAAGATGATAAGCCCTGATAGACTTGGGAATTTTGGTTTTACTCATTTTGAGATTATGCCAAGGAATGGGTGGCATGTGGTATGATTTGCCAATGAGACTTAGGATGGAATCAATATGATTTCATAAAATTCGAGAATGGTTTTGAAGGTAGGCTGAAACTTTTGAAAAGAATCATGGAGGTTGTATGATTTTGCTTTTTGTAGCATGAATTATGGAAAAGAGCAAGTCAAGCTTTTCTTGTTGTTTGAGATTGAATAGACTCTTAGAGTGACACTTAATTATAGATTGCACTAGTTGAAACAACGAGCCCTTAGGAATGGCTAAAGGGCTAATGGAAGAAGATAAATTGGGGATCATGCTTCCAAATAAGATATAAGAATGTGATAGACTGGAGATATGTATGAGGGATTGTGCCTGAGCTCTTTAAGCTAAGTGATGGGATGGATTGACAACAGATGAAAACCTAGGAAGATATGCCCCCATTGTAGGATAAGGGCATAAAAGATAAAATATCCTTAAAGAATGAACCTCTGGCAAGGAAGGATGACTCTAGAGACATGAGATGAGACAGATTGATTGAAGATGATTTGACAACTTTGGACATGAGGGAAGGAGACTTGGATGAGCTTTCTCTTTCTCTCCCTCCCTCTTAGCTCTAACTTTTGCCTAAGCTGCCCTTTTTGGGTTTTCAGCTTAGCGAGCTTGCATTTAGGAGAAAATATTCCACCATGATTTGGGCTGCTGCTTTGAGGGGCTCTGGCCTTTGAATTTTAGATTTGACAAAGGTCTTTTCTGAACTTGTTACCCTTGTTGAGGTGCATTGATTACCTAATGTGCAATAGGTAATTCCATTTGATTTGCTTTTTGTGCTTCAATTGTTTGATGAGAGGTCCATTACTTGACCTTCTTTGATTAGGAACTGATAGTTGATTTGTCTCAAATTCTGATTTATGTTAATTGTGGTGGATTTAATTGATTGTTCATTTCTCTTTTTTTTTTCTTTTTCTTTTTTTTCTCTTTATTCTTTTTATGCCTCATCCATGCTGGACTAAACAAGGAAGACGAAAAGAAAATGTATGTGCATTGCTATAAAGGAAACTTTATGGCAAGATGACAAAAGAAACCACTATGGTCGATGAGAATAAAGGAAAATAAGATGACAGACTCCAACTCAGATTTGGACTCAGACTTTTAAGATTCAGACTTGGACTCAGGTTTAGACTTGGAATTCAATCTCAGACAGGTTAGATTAGTTGAACTTGAACTACTCTATGACATGCCTTGTAGGGCTGAGGTAAGGTAGAGTTGAATTAGAACTAGATTCCTCATGACTGTTCAGGTTGGTGGTGGGGAATTCAGCTTGAAATGATATACTTTGGATGCAATCTTCAACTTTTGATGCAGTTACAACCAAAGCTCTGAAGATGGGTAGGTATTAAGTTAACAAGTGGGCTCTGTAGGTAGGAAGTAGATTCTTGACAATGATATCCACTTGTTCTTGCTCGGTTGGCCTGTTTACAATTTGAGCAGCTTTAGCCCTCCACCTAGTAAGGAACATAGAGAAGGACTCATCTGGAAGTTGCTTTATGGTTTCTAAATCCCTTCTTGTAATGTCGACTTTAATATTACAGTGGTACTGTCCGACAAATGCCTTACAAATGTCCTCCCAAGTCTATTTTTAGGTATCATCCAAGTTAATAAACCATCTTAAGGCAGGATCAGTAAGAGTTTGCTGAAAAAGTTGAGCAAGGAGCTCATTGTTGATACCAAAGGGATGCATTGCCCCCACGTACATTTTTAAATGGATCTTAGGGCAAGTAGTACCAACAAATCTGTCCAAATTCGGCATCTTGAACTTTGGCGGAACTCTTGCATTGGGAAATAAGCTCAGGGAGCCTGTATTAACTAGGTTTTCTTTCTTCTTCAGATTTTTCATCATTTTTTTCATGTACTTCACTTTTTCCATGAAGGCTTTGATTTTAGGGTTGACTTCCTTCCTTTAGAAAGCATCGACGGGTCGAGAAGTGAAAGTAGGGGTGAAATTTGGTGGTTGAACTATCATGGGTTGATAGAGTGAGTTATTTCTGAGGAATTCAGGTGATGAAATAGGTAGTGGTGGAATGATGTCGGTGTTTGTAGGTTCTTTGTCTTTGGATTCAACTCTAGCCGTGGATCCATAAACAGGATAAAAGGCGAGTTTCGGGTCAACTTTGAATAGTTTTGGGTCAGTTGGGTTTTGAGCTAGAGAGGCCTGTTCCAGCATGGTATGGACATCTTCCATGATAGCCCTCCTTTAGGCTTTGAGCATGTCTTAGAAAAAGGCTTCTTGCCTTTTCATCATAGTTTCCTGGTGTTCAGAAAGCTTAGTAAGAAGCTCGTCAAAAATTTCATCAGCTCTGGTAACAGTGATCTCATCTCCGGCAATAGACATCTTGTCAGCCTTTGAAAGGGAAAAGGAATTGGGTTAGTATCAGGCTTTGGAAAAAAGGGTTATGGGGAGGTGTGACAAACCAAAGGACCTTAGGTTTAATGACAATGGATGACAGTGTCTTGTGGTTAGGTTGACAGTGTATGGGAAAAGATGAGGGTAGAGGTGTATGCTGTTAGCTAGGTATGTATTTAGTTAAGGGAGCTAGGTCAGGTTTTAGCTTTGGGTGGCTAGATTAGATTTTAGCTTTAAATGGCTAGGTCATAATTTAGCTTAGGGTGGCTAGGTTAGATTTTAACTTTGAGTGGCTAGATCAAAATTTAGCTTTGGGTGATTGGGATTGTGATTTATGAATGGTTTACCATGGGCTTAAAGATAGAGTGACCATGGGTTTTGCGATTGGGTATGGATGTACCATAGAGTTGGGTGGACCATGGGTTTGGTGATAGTTGGGTAATGGGTTTGACTAGATCATGGGCTTAGATGGGCCATGGGTTTGGATGGTGATGTAAGAGATGAAACCTAGTCAACATTTAGTTCGGGTAAGGATAAGAGTGATGCTAAGTCAGTATTTAGCTTTGGTAAGGATGGTTGAGGATAATGCTATATCAGTGTTTAGCTTGGGTAAGGACTATGAAAGATGAAAGCTAAATTAGTTTTTAGCTTGGGTAAGAGTTTATGGATAAGGATGAGGGTAACACAGATGGGTTTATTTTTACCATGAGTTTGACATGGGTTTCGATAAGACTAGACCATGGGTTTAAGTGAACCATAAGTTTTGGGATTTGACTATGGATTTAGGTAGACCATGAGCTTTAGGATGTTGACCATGGGTTTAGGTGAACCATGGATGTTAGGTGTTGACCATGGGTTTAGGTGGATCATGGGCATTGGGTATTGACCATGGGTTTAGGTGAACCATGGGTTTAGGTGGACCATGGGCTTTAGGTATTGGCCATGGGTTTAGTTGAACCATGGGTTTTAGGTGTTGACCATGGGTTTAGGTGGACCATGGGCTTTAGGTATTGACTATGGGTTTAAATGAACCATGGGTTTTAGGTGTTGACTATGGGTTTAGGTGGACCATGGGCTTTGGCTGTTGACCATGGGTTTAGGTGAACCATGGGTTTTAGATGTTGACTATGGGTTTAGGTGGACTATGGGCTTTGAGTGTGAAGGTGTTTGGATAGGTTTTTGACTCTTCACAAGGTTTAAGCTATATATATATGTATGCATGACTGAAAAGGTTTCATGATAATGACATACCAAGTTCAGTATTATGGCGCATATAATCCTAAAGAAAGGTTCTATGAGTCATTATATGAAAGGGTTAGGGTGGTTTGAAGGGAACCCATCACACTAGAGATGCGATATACCTAACCACACGTGAGACAAGGAGCCTCGCGTGGGTCCAATGGTACATGCATACTCCTTACACCTCTAAAAGGATTAGAGGATATGTCGTGAGCTGGATGATTTCACTATAGGCAAGCAGACCTAAGGAAGGTTGCCCATTCATTGTTACTTTCTATCCTTTGTTTTCCTAGGAAGCTAGGGTTTTTTAGACAAGGAGTCTGATGTAGTGATGCATGAAAGAGTTATTTTGTGTTTAAAGCCAAACTTGGTATTATACCAAAAGTAATCCACTTTATCTTTTATTTGAAAAAGATTTTGGTCCCTAGTGGAGTCGCCAACTGTGAGGCCTCGTCCGAGCACCGGTCTGATCCGCCGAGAAATCGAAATGCTCTTCGGGAGAAACTCCATGATTGGAACTCGTTGTGAGTTCATAAAATTGATTTTTGTATTTTAAAAGTTGAAAAGTGAGTCGCCACTTTAATTTATTTATTTTAATTAGGAAAATTAAAGAAAACCCCAAATTGATTGACTCCAAAAATGATTTGATTTTGTCCCAATGGAAAATGCACCAATCCCCGAGTGACCAAGGAGGGCTCGGAGATCAGGTTTTGATAACTACACAATTAAGAAAATATATATTTTCTTCAGTTTGGCTAAAATTGCAAAATAACTCTTTGAAAAAAAAGGAATTTTTGTGTATGCATGGACAGGAATATAATGATAAACAGCTATATACATATATATGATGAGATGGAATGACAATTATAGACAAACAAGCAAAATAGATCTAACTTAACTATTACAAGATCAAAACAATTGAAATAAAGAGGATCTTTTCTCTAGCCCTTATGGGTACTAGGAAAAGCACATGTTCTCTAACTAAACTAATATAAAACCATAAATAAAAATTACTATAAATAAATCAAAATAAAAGAGAAACAAATATTAGTAAAAAAAGATTTTGGAGTTGATGCCTTTTTAGAATGACAGCCTGCGTATCCTATTGAATAGGAATCAAACCCCACGCAATTCTCTCTTTTTATGAAGGAGGGGTTTTGGAAAAGAGTGTTGGTTTGTTTATTAATTTAATTCTGATTCTTAAATTAATAAATTTTAGATCTTTTCTGTTTTAGACCTAAAGAAAATTCTAGATCTGAGTTTAGAATTTTGATAATGGAAAGAAGATTATACCTTTGCTTTCCTTGATTTTTGGATGAACGGGGCGAACTTAACTCCGGATCTAAGCTCCACCTTGGATTTGAAACCCTTAGAAATCTAAATCTTAATAACAAAAGATTAGTGAAATAGCGTGATGAAATGTATCAGAGAGAATTTCTATCCTTGGAATTCCCCCCAAATGAGTTGGAAGGAGGCTCTATTTATAGAGCTGCCAGAGGGGGTTTTGGTAGTACGGACGGAGGTGCCAGCACGTCGCCAGCGGCATGGGCTGCACCGGCGATGTGCCGGCCATCTGGGCAGCACATTAAGCATATCGCCTAGCTGCTGCTCTGCCATGTCAGTGCTGCCCTGCCATGTTGCCTTGATGGTGGCATGAGACGGCGGCATGAAAAGCGTGCCGCCCAGACGATGACATGCCTTTCGTGTGCCGACCAACTGGTTTGACCTGTTTATACTTTTTCATTCATTTTTAGTCTATTTCAGCTCCAATTCGAGCTCGGTTTGATCCGGTGGGTTTGTAACTGAAAGATGGTCAACTGGAGGTAAAAGATTTAGGAAATTTATTTTTCAACGGGGCACTGCCCTGCACCCCACAAGGGGCGCTGCCCCTTTGACCTCTACCCGTTAACCGGCTAGCGGGACCGTCGTATGCATAGCACACTATTCTTAGTAGGTGTCAAGTTGCACAATACCAAGTGCATAAGGTCTGATGTATTACCCTACATCAGAAGGGGATTTCTGCTTATCAATAGGCATTTAATAGGAGAGCTGATATAAAGTTCATGTCAAGGGATTCAATGAACATAGTATGAATTTAGTATGATAGTTTCACAGTAGTTAATTGTCATCAAGAAGCATCATAACAATGGTTCAATGTTCAATGAGCTGTTCAAGCTTATTAAGGAATCAAGAAGCATCATATCAAGTGGTTTAATTGCCAATAAGCAATTCAAGCTTATCAAAGAATTGGAATACTTCAATAATTATGGTTTGAACAATAAAGGTTCAATGCATATAACACAAGGCATTTTATATTATTAGGTACTCACCTTGGACTCCTTTGCTCCTATTTACGTTTAGTCTGATGCTAGTAGTGCTCCTCGCACTCTTGCACAATATTGTTGTCATTGTCCTTAGACTCTACACATTGCATTTCAATCACATATTACTCACTTCTTTGTTATACGTTCATCTAATTTAGCTTAACTTATTAACATTTCTATCTTGTTTCTTAAAACACAACTTATCACTTTTAAAGTCAAGATATACTATACATATACTTGTTAATAAATTTAACATTTTCCTTAATTGTTCTCCAAATGGCCATAACTATTCATTTAAGGAAGGATAATTCCTTTCCTCTAAATTTCACATTTCAACTTCCATTATAGTCAATTAGAACCAATTTAAGCAATTTCCAATTCAAGAGAACTAATTCCACTTCCATTAACAATTTCATAAATGAACTTAGTTCATTAAATTTGGGGAAAAATTATTTCTATCCCTTGGATTTCAAAATTGACATTATACAAATTATGTTAGATCATTCTCTTAAGCTTGATTTTCCCTTCACTTTAATAAATCCAAGTCCAATTCTTAAAATCCTAATTTTTCCATAAACCCTAAAATTTGGGGAAAATCATCAATTCTTTATCTAATCTACAAATTAGTTAAAGAAATATACAATTGACATATCATATAACATATATAATTACTTAAATATCGTAATCTAATATTAGAACATCAAGTTTCTCTTTAACTATGTTTATGCCTCTAAGGCTATCAAAGCTTGAATCATGTTCCAAAATTCATTCTAATACTCATAAATCATTTCCCTCATCTAAAATTACTCAAAACCATATCTCATACATGTTCATTCTAGGTTGGCCGAACCCCTATATGTATGGTGCCAAGGAAGTTTTCAAACAACTTAATCACTACAATCACCTTTAGAACATAAAAAGAGAGAGTATATAACTTCTCACCTTGGTTTGCTTTACTTTGCAAAAACTCTTGTTGCAAGCGGAGTAGAGAAGTTGTAGAGGGAGAGAGAGATGGAGGATCTTGGTGTAGAAAAAAAAGCTAAAAATGATTTCCCAACATAATTTTTGCATATATATCTATTAGGTTGAATGGTGAGTATTAATCAAGTTAACCTTGTGGGTTGGCCATTCAATGGACTTGGGCTTTTGAGTCCAAAAACCCATTAACAAATCTATATACATACACTTCGAGTTCAGCAACTCGGTGCATTTTCCCACTTTGTTTTCACAATAACATATATAATTCTACCTTCCAATATCACTACACGTTCTAGAGATTTTTAGATACATCTTGTTTACTCCATAGAATACATTTTAATATACATTTACTAGCCCTTCTATAACATTGTTCAAATATATACATACCATGTAAGCTCATTGGGTCAAACTAAGTTTGACCTCTATTATACTATTGTAATTTTGATTGAATTTAACTTCTCATATCACTATCATCATCTCCCAATATCTTAGGAGATGTCAACATTTGTTGGCTAGCACTTTAGATTCATATCTCAATTAAATGACTAACATAATCACATTAAGTCAAACTCAATTGGACTTTCACTTATCATAAGAGTACATTTCAAAATTGATTACATTCCTTACTCATTGTTATGTCATTCATTTAGAATTCACTTCTTATGATACTCTTGTGGCTCTTGCTATGCTTCAAAGGCCCTAAATGGCAGAGTATATGGACATTATAATGTCATCATTATTATTTACAATTGGGTAAAGAAACCTCGGGTATTACATTCTACCCCCTTTAAAAAATTTGTGCTCAAATTTTCATAAAGTGATTGAAAATAATTAGGTTACATCTATGGTCCCCATGGATTTTGATCATGTACTTACTATCTTCCTTATTCCATTTTCTTTGATGAGCCTTCTTAATATAAATTCTTATATTGTAAGATCTATCTATGAACCCTTAACTTTGCATCTTCCAGTATGCATTTGAACCTTAAAAGTACTTGGGCTTAGTAAACAAACCTTAAGAAGCCAAAACTCTCAAAATAAAAAAATAAAATATTTCTTTTTGGCATTTAAATCCTTTCAAATCATCCGGGACTGAGTAATGAGTACAATGCAACTAGAATCATGAAAACAGATGAAAAATGAGCAAGAACGGGCGAAATGGGCGAAAGCGGGGCCCGTTGCCACATAGGCCTATGGCACTGCTACAAAGCCCTTTATGGAATTGCAAAGGTCTGTGCGGCACTGCTACAAAGGCCTCTATGGCACCGTAAAGCCCTCTGCGGCAACTATGGCAAAATTCCAATATTTTGCAATCCCACATCATATTTGAACAATTTCTATGCTCCAAACCTCCTCCTATATATAGAGGGCCTCCCCACACTTCAAAACATCAACTTCTAGAGCTTGAAAAGCATTACTTCAAGCAAAATGCTTTGCATTCATTCCTTGCTTCGCAAAGTGAGTTGGGGGGTTTCTCTTTGATTCCTACCCGACTAATTTAAGGCTTTCCGCTGCCTGCCTGTATGAGACAAGTCTCTTGCCCAAGGCTAGTTGCCATCCACCATCTAAGGATAGGTGCTGCCTGCTGCCCAAGGCTAGCCATCACCTGCCATCTGAGGCTATCCCCTGCCCGCCGAGGCTAGCTGCCGCCCGCCGCTTGCCATCCAAAGCTAGTTGTTGCTCGCCGTCCAAAGCCAGCTGCCACCTGCCATCTAAGGTAAGCTTCTTTTCCCTTAATTTCATTATTGTTTTAGTTAGTTAATTAAATTGATTTATTTAGGTTGCTAGTTAATCAACTCAGTAATCAATTAAATTAATTAATTAATTCAACCCTCTTTTAATCAATCAATCAAAACATGATAAAGTGGCTAGGTTAAACTAATCTCTTTGCAAAAAGGGAGAACTACGTGGATTATGATTCCCATTCAAGGGGATACATAGACATGCTTGGTTCAAGCATCAAATCCAATTAAAACTAACCAACTTTCCCCCCAATCACCTTCTTCACTTACTATTATTTTGTTTTCTTTTACTTTGTTATTAGGCTTAGTTTGGGGAATGTGTAACTTCCCTAGAACCCATAAGGGCTAGATGAGGTATCCCCTAAGTTTGGATTTCATTGTAATAGTAACTCTCTTTTATTTTGAATTCTAATTATGTATAAACTTTATGGGTTGAATGATCATGCATATTATAAACTGTTCATGCATTTTATTTTGTTCATGAAATATATTTTAAGTCACACTTGTATTAATTGGCCAAACTCATTTTGTTAAAATAAATAGAAAACCTAGTCCCCGAATCCTCTTTGGTTTCGAGGCTAGTGATCCTTTTTCTTTTGGGTAATAATTGGAGTCAAATGGGTTTTTTCTTATATTTTCCCAAATAAAAATAAATTAAGGTGGCAACTCCTAAAAACAATTTTCAAATCTATCAAAGATAAGTCTAAGGGCTTCCTCGTGAGTTCTTTCCTAAATGAGCATTTCGATTCCCTTTAGCGGATCGAACTAGTGCTCGGGCGAGGCCTTACAGTTGGCGACTCCACTAGGGACTAACTTTCTTTTAATAAAAGAAAAAATAAGTGGACTACTAATTGGTTTAAAAAGAGTTTGGCCTTGTAATATGATGGCGACTTTTGCATGCACCACTTGCATGGAGTCTTTGCCATCCAACCTAGTTCTAAGAAAACAATGGATAGTGAGTAACATCGAGTGGGTAACCCTCCTTGGGTCTATTTGCCGATAGTGAAATCATCCACCCCATGATGAATCCTTTGATCCTTTAAAAGGTGTAATGAGTATGCACGTACTGTTTGACCCACGCGAGGCTCTTTGACTCATATGTGGTTAGGTATATCATTGCTCTAGTGTGATAGGTACCCAAATCAAGCCACCCTTTCCTTTTCATGTAATGAACTTAGATCCTAGCCTTTGGTTGTATATACCATAATTAGAACCTTGCATCTTTGTATTTTCATGAAATCTTTTCCTCATGCATCTCATACATCCATATTGTATAACAAAACATGCATTCATCTTAAGTCTAGGTTATACCTTGAACCAAAGAAGGGTCATATACTCACTTTTATCCCAACACCTTCACTTCTAAACTTTAAACACTCTCACCTCTATCCCATTTACCTTTGCCCCCGCAAAGCTTAAGCCATCACCCTAAGCCTTACCTTTTTATGTTAGTCTTTAACCTAAACACCAATACCTTAACCCTAAATCTTACTCCTTTACCTTAGCCTTTTAACCTAAACACCAATACCCTAACCCACCCTAAACTTTACCCTTTTACCTTAGCCCTTAACCTAAACACCAATACCCTAACCTTAAACCCTACCCCTTTACCTTAGCCTTTAACCTAAACACTAATACACTAACCCTAAAACCATACCTTGTTACCTTAGCCTTTAACCTAAACACCAATACCTTAGCCCTAAACCTAAAACCTTATTTCCCTATACTTGACCTCAAACACCTCTAACCTTAAACACTGTTACCTTAACCTTACCCAAAATGCCTCTGCCTTAAATAGTAACCTAAAAATATCTCTAGCCACCTCTTACCCATACCTTGCCAACCTAGCCATAAGACACCGTCTCCTAACATCCTCAGCCCATTACCTTTAAAACTAATCCATTACCCTTAGATTGACAAATGCCTATAGCCTATACCCCAAATCATCAAGACACTACCCTAAGCCCAATACCTTTGACCCAACATAATATCCTTAAGCCCAACACCCCTGACCCATCACCTTTTAAAACCAGTCTGTTACCCTTAAGCCCAATAACTTTGGCCCAACACACTACCTTAAACCCAATATCCTTGGTTCAGTCTACTACCCTAAGCCTAAAATATTTGCCCCATCATACCTTAAGCCCAAAAAAAAAAAAAAAAAAAGGCTGGCCTAGGACATAATAAGGAAGCCTTTTCTCTTAGGATCTGTATGCCAATATCTTCATCACCTCTTCTGCTCTATACCTGTCACTTACCTTGTTGCTTTGGTTTGAAGGTACTAATGGCCCACCCACTTGATATGGCTTCCTTGACCACACTTGTGACCATAGTCCTTAAAAAGCAAAAAGAACATTTCTAGGCTATCCTAGCTGCTCAGCAAACCTAATTTGAGGAACAAAGGCAATTCATCATTAAGGAAGTTCAAGCTATGATTAACCAGGCCACGTTTAGCCATTCTAACCTAAACCTTATCTTGAACTAGACCAATCCTAGCCAAAGCAATTCATATCTAGACCAAGGGGGGGGGAAGGTTTCTCTTATCCAGACACTAGATTGCTTATGGCGAAACTTAAAGCCATGGAAAGAACCATCAAATACCTAAAGCACCACAATGATCTAATTGATGTGGACAGTTTAACCTTATTTCCTAATGCCAAGCTTCCTCCTCAATTCAAAATGCTTAAGCTAGAAAGATTTGATGGAACCACTTGCCCCAAGACCCATTTAAAGATATATGTGGGGGTAATGAAACCTTTAGGAGTTAGTGATGAGTTTCTTGCTCAACTATTCCAACAATCACTAACCGGTGTTACTAGAAGATGGTTCCTTTCACTAGACAAGAAAAAGAAAAGGACATGGGATGATATCTGCTGTGCCTTTGTCGAACAATATCATTATAACAGTGAAATGGATGTCACTAGGCATGACTTGGAAACCATCAAGCAGCTTCCAGAGGAGTCTTTCTCCATGTTCCTTACAAGGTGGAGGGCTAAAGCTGCTTAAATGGTAAATAGGCCAACAGAGCAAGAACAAGTGGATATCCTTGTCAAGAATCTACTTCCAGCCTACCGAGCCCACTTGTTAACTCAATACCTACCCACTTTTAAGGCTTTGATTGCAACTGCATCAAAGGTTGAAGATTGTATCCAAAATGCATCATTTCAACATGAATTCCCCACCATCGACTTGAACAATGATGAAGAACCCGAACCTAATTCAACCCCACCTTACCTTAGCCCCAAGTGGCATGAGATAGAAGAGTTCAAGTTTGGCTAATCTGACCTATCTAAGATTGAATTCCAAGTCTAAGTCTAAATCTTTAAGTCTAAGTTTGAGTCTGAGTCCAAATCCCAAAGTCTGAGTCTAAATTCAAGTCTGAGTCTGTTGTCTTATTTTCTTTTATTTTTCGTCAATCATGTTGATTCCTTTTTGTAATAAAATTTTCCATTGTAATAAAACATTCACATCTTTTTAATGATTTATACACTTGTCTTTTCTTGTTTTAAACATGGATGAGCTTTAAAAAAAATAATAAAAAAGAGATAAAAAAGAGATAAAAAATAAAAAATAAAAAACAAAAAGAGAGAAAAAAAGAGAGAGAGAGAAATAAATAGTTAATTAAGTCTTCCACAGCTAGCGTATATTGAGGTGCTATCAACAATTGCTTTACCAGCTCCTAACTAAAGTAGGTCAAGAAATAGACCTCTCATCAAATAATTGAAGCACAAAATCAAATGATACACCTCAACAAGGGGCAGTAAGTTCTTCAAGTCCAAAATTTAAAAGTTAGAGTCCCTCAAGGTGAAGCAGCAAGTCATGGTGGAATGTTTTCTCCCAAATTTCATTAATCCAAGCTCACTAAGTTGAAAACTCAAAAGGGCGGCTTAAGCAAAAGTTAGAGCTAAAATAAAAAAAAAAAAAGGAGAAAGCTCATTCTAGTCATTTTCCTTTATATCAAATCATCTTTTTGTCTCATCTCATGTCTTTAAAGTCATCCTTCCTTACTAGAGGCCCATTCTTTAAAGTGATATTGTCTTTTACGCCCTTATCTCATATTGGGGGCATGTCTTCTTAAGTCATCATCATCTTTTGTTAATCCGTTTTGTTGCTTAGCTCAAAGAGCTTAGGTACAATCTCTCACATTATTAGTCTATTATGTTCCTATCTCTCATTGGGAGTATGATCCCTAAGTTGTCTCTTCTCATAAGTCCTTCAGCCGCTCCTTAAGGTACTTCCTTTCATCTAATCTGTCATCTACATTTAAGCCAATAAAGTGTCACTCTAAATGTCTCTTCAATCTCAAAACAATAAGGTTAACTTGGCTTATTCTTTTCCATGAATCATGCTATAGATAGCAAAATCATACAACCTCCCTGATCCTTTTCAAAATTCCAACCTACCTTTGAACGATTCCCCTACTTCAAAATGTACCATTCCATCTTTTCAAGCTCAAGCCTTATACCACCCTTTCCTTAGCAAAATCTCATCATCTTTTAAGGGCTAAGCCTATGGGCTAAACCAAAGACCCTAAGTCTTTCAAGACTCATCATCCTTAAAGCTGGCTTTCTCTAACATAATCAAAATTAAGTCAGGTCTTGCAAAGCTTAAGAAAGGCTCAAACCACTCAAGTCATCCCATGTCTCTTTGGCAAAACCTCATCATCCTTGAAAAGACCAAGCCTCCTTGGCAAATTACATCACCCATAAAGTTCAATTGAGTCAAAGCTTGCCAACCATTCGATAGGCATTGAAAATCTAATATAACCATGACAAAAGGTGAGCCCCTATCTATGAGCCTGTGCTATTCATATGACCAAAACCTGGGACAAAGCCAACCATCATCCAAAAAGGTCCAAAGTACCAAACCAAAAAGCCTTTACCATGAAGGCTAAACCAAGAAGCCTTCACCTTGAAGCCTAAACCTTTAAGCCTTCACCATGAAGCCCAAGCCCAAAAACCTTCACCATGAAGTCCAAGCCCAAAAGCCTTCACCATAAAATCCAAATCAAAAAGCCTTCACCATGAAGCCTAAGCCTAAAAACCTTCACCATGAAGTCCAAGCCCAAAAGCCTTTACCATAAAATCTAAATTAAAAAGCCTTCACCATGAAGCCTAAGCCTAGCTTTCACCATGAAGCCCAAACCAAAAAGCCTTCTCTATGAAGCCCCAAACCAAAGAGCCTTACCATGAAGCCTAAGCCTAGCTTTCACCATGAAGCCCATTCACAAAAAGCCTTAATCTTTTTCAAAGCCAAATCTAACCAAGCTTTCCCCAACTAATTTCCTAGCCTGACCTATCCTCTAAGTCAGACTTGACCGAGCCTAAGGCAGAACCTAACTAAGCCTAAGGCAGAACCTGATCGAGCCTTTCAAATAAACTCCTCAAAGGTTACAACCTAACCAAGCCAAAGTCCTAGACCTGACTAAGCCTTCCACATGAACTTCTCTAAGGACAAGCCCCATAAGTTGACCTTCCCCAAACCTTCCAATCTAATCATCTCCAGAAACCTGACCTTCATGATCTAGCTTTCCAATTTAGCCTTAAACCAAAGTTAGACCTATCTAAACTAAATAGCCCGATCTTTTCCAAGACCACACTGTGCTTCTACCTAGGCCAAACTGATAACCATTAACCAACCAATCTCATACCTAGCATACCCATTTCACCTCTAAACTAGGCAATCAACCAAAAAATCAAATAACCAAACCACTTTCCTCTATCATTGTAAAGTGGGGACATATCCCTTCCAAATATTCACCTTTCTAAAATGGGGGCATCTTTCTCCCAAAGATCAACACTTTTAAATCAGGCTGACCCTTCACAGGTTCAAGATATTAGATCATTGCATAATCATCTAGCATTTTTGCATTAAACAGGATCATCTCTTTTCATTCCTACCAGAAAGGACCACTACTACTCTTATCAGACAGGACATTTATCTTTACCATTCCTACTAGACAGGATGGTCATCTCTTCTTGATCCTACTAGACAGGATCATCACTTTCATTCCTACCAGACAGGAATATTACTCTCAGATCCTACCAGACATGATCATCATTATCACTCTTACCAGACAAGACTAGTGATTTGCCATTCCTACCAGATAGGAATATTACTCTCAGATCCTACCAGATATGGTTGTCATTATCATTCCTAATAGACAGGAACTGTCATTTTCTTCTTGCCACTTCCAATTATACCAGGGGCATCCTTTTTATTTCATACTCATCAAAAATTCCAGTCGCTTCCAACTATACCGGGGGCATCCTTTTCATTTCACACTTATCAAAATTTCCTACTGCTTCCAAATATATCAGAGGCATCCTCTTCATTTCATACTATCAGAATTTCCTGTTGCTTTTAAATATATTAGGAGCATCTTCTTCATTTCACACTTATCATAATCCACTTCGCTTCCAAATATACTGGGGGCATCCATTTCGCTTCCAAATATGCCGGGGGCATTCACTTCGCTTCTAAATATACTGGAGGCATCCTCTTCATTTCACACTATCAGAATTTCCTGTTGCTTCCAAATATACCAGGAGCATCTTCTTCATTTCACACTTATCAGAATCCACTTCGCTTCCAAATATACCGGAGGCATCCTCTTCATTTCACACTATCAGAATTTCCTATTGGTTCCAAATATACTAGAAGCATCTTCTTCATTTCACACTTATCAGAATCCACTTCGCTTCCAAATATACCGGAGGCATCCTCTTTATTTCACACCAATAGAATTTCTTGTTGCTTCTAAATATACTGGGAGCATCTTTTTCATTTCACACTTATCAGAATCCACTTCACTTCCAAATATACTGGGAACATCCACTTCGCTTCCAAATATACCGGGGGCATCCACTTCACTTTCAAATATGTTGGGGGCATCCATTTTGCTTCCAAATGTACTGGAGGCATCCTCTTCATTTCACACTATCAGAATTTCCTATTGCTTCCAAATATACTGGGAGCATCTTCTTCATTTCACACTTATCAGAATCCATTTCGCTTCCAAATATACCAAGAGCATCCACTTCGCTTCTAAATATACTAGGGGTATCCACTTCGCTTCTAAATATACCGGGGGCATCCTCTTCATTTCACACTTATCAGAATTTCCTACCACTTCCAAATATATTGGGGGCATCCTCTTCAATTCCCATCACTCCCAAATTTACTGGGAGCATCCTATTCATTTCAACCACTCCCAAATATACCGGGAGCATCCTATTCATTTCAACCACTCTCAAATATACCGGGAGCATCCTATTCATTTCAACCATTCCCAAATATACCGGGGGCATCCTATTCATTCCAACTACTCCTAAATATACCGGGAGCATCCTATTCATTCCAACCACTCCCAAATATACCGGGGGCATCCTCTTTAATTTCCATCACTCCCAAATATACTGGGGGCATCCTCTTCATTCCAACCACTCCCAAATATACCAGGGGCATCCTTTTCAGTTTCCACCACCCCCAAATATACCAGGGGCATCCTCTTCATTCCAACCACTCCCAAATATACCAGGGGCATCCTCTTCATTCCAACCACTCCTAAATATACCGGCGGCATCCTCTTCATTCCAACCACTCCCAAATATACCGGGGGTAACCTCTTCATTCCAACTACTCCCAAATATACGAAGGGACATCCTCTTCATCCTCGAATTCACTGTCATCAGAATCACCTTTCAGACAAAGATAATTCTGATGAGGGGGCAGTTGTGAACCCTTAGTTTGCACCTTCTAGTATGCATTTGAACCTTAAAAGTGCTTGGGCTCTGTAAACAAACCTTTAGAAGTCGAAAACTCTCAAAATAAAAAAAATAAATATTTCTTTTTGCCATTTAAATCCTTTCAAATCATTCAAGACTGAGTAACAAATACAATGCAACTGAAATCATGAAAAACATATGAGAAACGAGCAAGAATGGGAGAAATGGGTGAAAGCAAGGCCCGTTGCCGTATAAGCTTGCGGAACTACCGCAAAGCCCTCTGCGGAACTGCAAAGGTCTATCCGGCACTACCGCAAAGCCCTCTAAGGCAACTCTGGCAAAATTTTGATTTTTTACAATCCCACATCATATTTGAACAATTTCTATGCTCTAAACCTTCTCTTATATACAGAGGGCCTTCCCACACTTCAAAACATCAACTTCTAGAGCTTGAAAAGCATTACTTCAAGCAAAATGCTTTGCATTTACTTCTTGCTTCGCAAAGCGAGTTGAGGGGTTTCTCCTTGATTCCTACCCGACTAGTTTACGGGTTTCCGCCGCCCGCCTATTTGAGACAAGTCTCTTACCCAAGGCTCGTGTTCGCCGCCCAAGGCTAGTTGCCACCCGTCATCCAAGGCTAGCTGTCGCCTACTGCCCAAGGCTAGCCATCGCCTACCATCTGAGGCTATCTGCTGCCTGCTGAGGCTATCCGTCACCTACAGTCCAAAGCTAGCTATCGGTCGCCATACAAAGCTAGCTGCTGCCTGCCATTCGAGGTAAACTTCTTTTCCCTTAATTTCATTGTTTGTTTTAGTTAGTTAATTAAATTGATTCATTTAGGTTGCTAGCTAATCAACTCAGTAATCAATTAAATTAATTAATTAATTCAACTCTCTTTTAATCAATCAATCAAAACATGATAAAATGGCTAGGCTAAACTATCCTCTTCGCAAGAAGGGAGAACTGCATGGATTCTAATTCCCATTCAATAGGACACGTAGGCATGCTTGGTTTAGGCATCGAATCCAATTAAAACTAACTAACTTTCCCCCTTATCATCTTGTTCACTTACTTTTGTTTTCTTTTACTTTGTTATTAGGCTTAGTTTGGGGAATGTGTGACTTCCCTAGAACCAATAAGGGCTAGAGGAGGTATCCCCTAAGTTTGGATTTCATTGTAATATTAACTCTCTTTTATTTCGAATTCTAATTATGTATAAACTTTATGGGTTGAATGATCATGCATATTATAAACTGTTCATGCATTTTAGTTTGTTCATGAAATATATTTTAAGTCATTCTTGTATTAATTGGCCAAACTCATTTTGTTAAAATAAACCAAAAACTTAGTCCCCGAATCCTTTTTGGTTTCGAGGCTAGTGATTCTTTTTCTTTTGGGTAATAATTGGAGTCAAATGGGTTTTTTCCTTATATTTTCCTAAATAAAAATAAATTAAGGTGGCGACTCCTAAAAACAATTTTAAAATCTATCAAAGATAAGCCCGAGGGCTTTCTCGTGAGTTATTTCTCAAATGAGCATTTCGATTCCCTTTAGTGGATTGGACCATTGCTCGGGCGAGGCCTCACACTATTGTG
The DNA here is from genome assembly GCA_947687605.1 of Reutealis trisperma. NCBI lineage: Eukaryota > Viridiplantae > Streptophyta > Magnoliopsida > Malpighiales > Euphorbiaceae > Reutealis > Reutealis trisperma. The sequence goes on from CANTUT010000448.1 coordinate 239,262, forward strand.
AAATCAATTTTTCCTATCCATCAAATATATAATTTCTCCTTTCTTATCTTGCATGCTATAAGCATATTTCCTTTTGATAAACTTACTATCATCCATTTCTTTACAGTTTCACAATCTCTTCTCTCTAGGTCTAACTTATTTGGAATATGCACCATTCTCGTTAGAATCTCATCGACTTTTCTACAATCTTTTATATTCTTAAATCATGTATCACTTGTAAACACTTATACTTCTCATTTTTTACTGAATATGGAAAACATCATTGTAACTAATCGATTATATTATATCATATAATTATTCTGGTAGGACTAGTTCTAATTACAACATTTTGTTGACTATTTTCTTCCCATATTCAAATATTCATTCTATTAGTCACTTGTCTTTATAACTTTTCTCTACTTACCTTTCTAGAATCATATCCTCATTAATAAAGTCCTTTATCCATATTATCTTATTTACTTTGCATTCTCGTTAACACTTTTAATTTCTTTTTGTCTCATATGTTATATACTTTCTACCTTAAAACTTAATCCATCTCACCCTTTCTTCATGGAATTACTTTCAAAGCTTATCATTTCTTATGGCATATATCTTAACTTATTCAACATATATATGAACCATTTATAGTTTCACTTGACTCCTGTTAAGTATTATCTTTCACTTTAACCTTAATGGTTCATAATCTCTTATCATTTCATATAAACTTAATCCATTTATAGTTTCACTTGACTATTATTGAGTATTATACTCCTTTTCACTACCTTTCTTGAAACATATCTCAGGTCAAATGCTATAAGTATTGCCATCCATCTTGCCATCTTATTGTCAAGAACCAGCCTCTTTATAAGGAATTTCAAAGTGCTCTTTTTAGCTAGCACATGGGTCGTATATAAGTATAAATAGTGTTAGAGCCTATGGTATACCTATGCTAAAGCTAGGCACAGTTGCTCAATCTTGTTATAGTTAAGCTTATGACTAATATACACTTGCTTAGATAGTAAGCGGCATTCTCTTCATATGAGCCTGGCACATTTTGAGCAAGCATTACACCTATAGATTCCAAAGTTATAGACAAATAAAGTAGCAATGGCTGCCTTAGTCTTAGAGGCTATAGTATTTGAGGGTTTGGAAGATATTGCTTGATTTTGTTAAAGGCCTCTTGAGATTCCTTGTTTCATTACTTAGAGGCTCATTTTCTTAGCAGTTTGAAGCTTGGCCCACAAGTATTTTCTTATTACATAATGTAGCAACTGATATACTATAAGTGTCCTAGAAAACCTTTAATCTCCTTTTCAGTTTTAAGAGGGGAAATTTCTATAATTGCCTTTGACTTCACTGAATTCACTTCTTTACCCTTCTGTTTGACTGGAGAAACACATTTAAGGAGGGACCAAAGACACATTTAGTTAGATTTAGTTTGAGGTTGTACTACTTAAGTCTTGAGAAGAATCTATCCAAGGATTTCAAATGTCCTTCAGGGGTTTTAGACTTTACCACCATGTCATCAACACACACCTTGACATCCTTATGCATCATGTTGTGAATGATAGTGGTTGCCATTCTCTGATATGTTATCTCAATATTCCTCAAACTAAAAGGCATCACCTAATAATAGTAGTTGCCCCATTCTATTATGAAAGATGTCTTCTCTTTGTCAAAAGGGTGCACTTGGATTTGATTGTAGCCCGCATAAAGGTCGATTAAGGAGACCACTAATACGTCAACCATGTGATCTACAAGCAAGTCAATACGAGGTAAAAGGAACTAATCCTTCGGGAAAGCATTGTGGAGGTCTCTATAATTGACATATATGCTAACCTTTCCATCTTTCTTTAGAACTTGCACTATGTTGGCTAACCATGAGAGGTATGTGATCGATTTAATGAATTCATTCTTTAACAACTTGGCTTCCTCTTCTTTGATCTTCAGAGAACATTTTGCCTTCATCCTTTTCAAATTTTACTTGACAGGTTTCATATGTTCATAAGTTAAGATCTTGTGGATTGCAATGCCTGAATCAACTCCCACCATATCCTTAGTTCCCATGTGAAGCAATCCAAGAATTCTCGCACCTTTTCAATGAGTAACTATGTGTTATGATTTGTAGATGCAATGTACTTGATATTAGGCTATTCCTTTATACCATAATTACTTGGTTCTTTACCTTTTTCATTTTTGTTTCTTTTGTTTTATTCTATTTTTCAGTAAGGATGAGTGTTAAGCCTACTATGGGTGACCCAAATCCAAAAGGATTAGTATGGGATGAGTAGGGTGTCGAACTCTAAGGAATTTGGGAATTTGGTATTAATTGGATAGTTACTAGGATGGGTAGGCAAAAATATTAGATAAGAGATTTAATTCTAACTATATGCTACTATACTATCTAATATTATGATTTAAGGATGTTGATTAGATTGAATTATAAGTCAGAATTGATTTTAATAAGATGTGTTATATGCATGTAATGATTGAGAGTATGGTCTATAATTCCTAAAAACAACTCTCGTTGTCAATTAGAAGTGTTTGACCTAGAGTCTATGAGCATTCTCATGTCATCATAGAGATAGAATAGAACCATAAATATTCATGCCAATAGTATAATTTCCCTTAGAGTGGATTTCCTTGTCTCCAAGTGCTTATCCTATTCTCTAAGTAATTTCAATTGTTTTTCCATCAATTTATCCCAACTCTCATTGTGAATAATTTGACTAACATGTTATACATGGTGATCAAGCATATACAACATTAATTAAGCACACAATTAAAACTAAATCATGCAAAGCATATAAGAAATAGAATGATTAAAACCAATACTTTATTGCAATTCAAAGAAACCAAACTAGTGCATATTCATAGTGTAAATGACAGTTTAGACAAGAAGACAAGATGAACATCAAGGAACAAAGATAAAAAGGCAAGGGAAAGGAAACTTTGATGATGTTTTCTTCAATCCTTACTCCAGAAAATTACTTTGAAGAAGTGTCGTTGAATGCTTGCTTGAATGCCTTGGTAACTCTTCAATCTTGTTCTAACTTTGAACACTTGAATTACACTCTCAATTACTAACTTAATATATGAATAATATTAACATCACATATCCAAAATTCTGTAAAACATTCTTATTTATAAGTTTCTAGGTGTCCCAAGTTATGTCCATTGCAAAAAAGAGCCTTTTGTGAAGTGTTTTAGCGAAAAGGCACTATAACCACTCGAGATAAGCAAGGATGAGTCAGCACCATGTAATTCTGTCATGACTCAGCACCTATGGGCATGAGTCGGTACATGCTTGTCTTGGCCAATCTTTTGCAAAACTTCTTCCTTTTTAAGCATAGAACCCTTAAACCTTTGATAATTACCTAGATTACTTAAAGAACACTTAAAAACAAGATTAAAAGCACCACTTTAAAGATAAAATAATTGCATACAAACACAAAATAACTATTAATTGATTAGTTTAGATATACATATTTGCATCATATCAAATTCCCCTATACTTAAACCTTGTTTGCCCTCAAGCAAGAACAAAGAGGGAAAAGATAAAGAAATTACTTAGTTTCTCCAAGAAAACTATGGAACAATCTTGATTAAGCAATCTTCAAGTTTATTTAAGGAGTATATGGCTAATACATTGATGATATAGTTCTTAGTGCCCAACAATGATAAAGGATGACAAGTCTTATAGTATAAACTTTGAGCTTTGTCTAATTATCTCATCCTTATTGGTAATAAAGTTATTAATTATTTAGTCAAAGACCTAACCATGCTTTTCTAGTCAAAATATCCATGCATTAAGTCAAAAATTCAATAGATTCAAGTAGCCTTCTTTGGGACAAAAGTAAGCACACGCAAGAATGCAATAAGTCTCATGGCATTTTTAAACACATAGTTTGCTTATTCTTTTCTTCTTATTCATATAGTTAAATAAGGTACATCTTTCGAATCGAACGCGATTAAGGAGCAAACTCATTTGTGCAAGACTTACTCAATATACATATTTAATAGGCACACTATACATATCTTTCGAATTGAATGCAACTAAGGAGCAAACTCATTCGCACACAACTTACTTGATATGCATAGTGTTTTTTTATTTCTTCTTTTTATTTAGCAAACAAATATAGTTCTTTTAGTATCCTCATCCATTATTGGCTAATGCATAACTCGTATTACGACTATAGTTTCCTTTAGGCAACTTAAATCATGCAAATTCAAAGACTTAACTTATATCAATTTTGACAATTTAAGCAAAACTATAAAATTGACTAGATAATTAGAAACCTTAGAAGCAATAAGAGTGAGATAAAAAGACAAAACTTAACAAATACTAAAAAAGACTTAAGAATTATACCAATTGGGCATTATAAAAAACAATCATCAAATTTGTTTATTTTATTTCGAAAATAGAATGAGAAAGCCTAATCAAGATATAATAAAATGGAGAAACTCAAGTAAAAAGACAAAAATTCTTGATGCAAATTGTAAAATATTAAACTAAACAAAACAACAAACATGCAAAATATATTAAAAATGCAGAAAATCAAAAATCAAAACAAAATAAAACATCAAAACAAAATAAAAACAAACTTCAAACTTCAACATTTAATCCCTCCCCCATACTTGAAATTCACATTGTACCCAATGTGAAGAAAAGTAAAGATGATGGAGAAGGGAAGAAAAACATACCTCATTGAGCATCGGGTGGTGGTGGTGAAGGAATGTCATACCCGGAGTAGCTAAAGAACTTAAGCAATTTATAGTTCATACTATATTGCGTGCGCTCCATCCTTTGGTTCTTAGCCTCCAAGTCGGTAAGTTGACATTGCATGCTCCTTTGGTTTGCCAAGATCTCCCCCAAAAGTTGGTGATTACTAGAAGTGCAGCCACTTGCTTCTCCTTGAGTAGAGGATGAAGTGGCAATTCAAGTTGAACTGTTGATCGAGCTCTTGGTGGTGGTGGGGCTCTAGGTGGTGGAACATCATCATCGGAGTCTTCATCCAAATTATAAAGAGGGTGACATAACCCCTTCCAACAAGATCATGTGTAAGCTGTAAAATGGTTAAAATCCACATCCACAACCTCACCTCTTATAAAGGCTTGCTTTGTGCAATATGAGTATTTAACAACATAAGGAAAGTTGAGCAATTAATATGAAACCCCTTAGCAATGCTTGTAACAATGTGACCATGTGTTAATGAATGTTCCTTACATGTAACACATATAAGGAGTTGATTAAAAATCCAATATGTCCAACACACTTGCTTTGATTTATGAACGCACCACATCAAAAAGAGCTCTTAAACAGTTACTCGATTGGATTCAGTTTTACCAAAAATAACACATGCAATGACTTTATGCAACATCCAAATTTCAAATCCTTGGTGAACATCACTTTCCCCTTTTTAGGTTTAAAAGAGGTTTCTATATCAGTTAAGAATGTCTAAAAGTCATTAACATTAAAATCATTAGTGATATCACAAACACCACTTCTTTAAAACCAAAAACTTTTTACATAAAATTGTAAGTTAATTGGTAAGGTTGGCCAAGCAACCTGAATTGCAAAATTTGAGAATTTGTAGCATTGATATCAAGTGTACTAAAGAACTCATAGACAAGATCGCCATAGGAATGCTCTTGCATACTTACAAGCTTTTTTAAACCACAAGAAGTAAGAACTTGAATAAACACTTCCTTCATGCCAACATCACGAATTAAAGAGGGAGGAAAATACTTACAAGATACAATTTCTCTACGTTTGATTTTAGAGAATTTGGCTCCTTCTTCATGTGAGTGAATGGGGAAGGAGGACTCATACATCAATGCAAGGTCTTCCTCTTAGTGCTCTTCTTGAGGCCTTGAAGAAGTTAATCCTTTGGTCTTGCCCATACTTGATTGTATTTAGAGAATAAAGAAGAAAAACAGAAAAATTCTGCAACTATGAGTGAATATAGTGTAGTGTGTGAATGATGAATGAAAAAGATGATGTTTAAATAAGAGAAAGAATTATTAAATATTAGGATTTGCATTTTCAAAATCTGAAAAGAAAGAGTAGGGGAGTGGTGTTGTTAGGCTTAGGGTTATATAGATGTGTAAGAGTGTGATGTGAAAAGTCATATATTTTGGGAAGAGGTGTGATTCTTTTTGGAAAAGAAACAACTTTTCATTGATTTGTTTTGGAAAAAGAGTGTTGAATAAGTTAGTCTTTGACCAAAAATAAGAATAAAATAAATTGCAATTGAATTAGGAATGAAAAGAAAGAGAGAATTGGTGTAAAAACTCAAAAATTCAAATGTGCTGTTAATTGTAACGAGTCGGCACCTATGGGCACAACTCGGCACGGACTTAGTCTTAAAAATTTATGTCTTTTCTTCCTTTACATATATATATATATATATATATATATATATATATATATATATATATATATATATATATATATATATATCTATGTATGTATATATATCTATGTATGTATATATACATATATGTATGTATATATATATATATACATATATATGTATGTATATATATATATATATATATATATATATACATATATATGTGTATATATATGTATATACATATATATATATATATATATGGATATACATATATATATATATATGTATATACATATATATATATATATATGTATATACATATATATATATATATGTATATACATATATATATATATATGTATATACATATATATATATATATATATATATATATATATATATATATATATATATATATATATATATATATATATGTATACACATATATATATATATATATATATATATATGTATATACATATATATATATATATATATATATATGCATATATATATATATATATATATATATATATATATATATATATATATGTATATACATATATATATATATATATATGTGTATACATATATATATATATATATATATATATATGTATATTATATATATATATATATATATATATATATATTTATATATATATATATATACAAACATAT
>CANTUT010000449.1:0-313034 GCA_947687605.1 Reutealis trisperma
GTATGTATGTATCTACATATATATATGTATATATATATATATATATATGTATGTATATATATATATATATATATATATATATATATATATAGATACATACATATATGTATATATAGTATATATATATATATAGTATATATATATACTCTATATATAAGTATATATACATACATACATACATACATACATACATACATACATACATATATATATAATATATATATATTATGTATGTATCTATATATATATATATATATATAGATAGATGCATACATACATACGTACATACATACATACATACATATATATATATATATATATATATATATATATATATATATATATATATATATATATAGTATATATAGTATGTTTGTATATATATATATATATATATATATATAGATTGATGCATACATACATACATACATACATACATACATACATATATATATATATATATATATATATAGTATATAATATAATATATATATATATAGTATATATATATATATATATATATATATATATATTATATATATATATATGTATGTATGTATGTATGTATGTATGTATGTATGCATCTATCTATATATATATATATATATATATAGATACATACATAATATATATATATATATATATATATATATATATATATATATATATATATATATATATATATATATATATATGTAATGTGCTAAAAGAAAGTATTATTGAATTTGTGACTTAGATGCTGCATCATAGGATAGAACAACAGAAGAGACAAAGAATCTTAAGAATCCAAAAGTATCGCTCCAGATGCAGCATCTAATATTACATCGGTACGAGATAATGATAGAGAGTCATCCTGATTAAGTCAACACATTATAGATATAAGAGAACAAGAACTGCTAGGAGATATGGATGTGTTGATGTAATAAAATCAAGAGTTAAGGTGACAACTTGTGGAATTGAGATGAAGGCAGGATATGCCTCTGCCCCTACCACCACCTATAGCACCACCTGTACCTTGGGTTGGGAATATTGCTCCTCTTTTGCCAAGGGTGCCACATCGTATATGAATAAGAATGCTACCAAAGGAAAGATTTATGGTGAATGACTTTAAAAAGATGAAACCCCTTGAGGTTTAAAGGAGAAGAAGGAGGGTATCCTCAAGAGTTTTTAGAGAGGAATTGGATAAGATAGCTAAGAGACTGTCATGCTATGATGAAAAGCTAATTGAACTTAGTGGGGCTATAACTTAAGAAAGACGTATGGGAATGTTCCAAAGGGAGATTGAGGACTAAATAAACAAGAAGCTTGTATATTTCCACAATGTTGTTACAAGTACCATCTTTATCTAGTTTGTTAATGCTCGATCTTTGTTTGATTCTGGTACAATGCATTCATTTATTTCACCATATTTTGCTAAGAAATTAATAAGAAGAATAAGGAGGTGATGAATGAACCTTTGATTATAACCACATCCTTGGGAGAGACTATATGGGTAGAAATGTTGTATAAGAATTATATGGTAGAAATTGAAAATAGGAGGTTTTCACCAAATTTAATTGAACTAGAGTCTTGGAATTTGATGTCATACTAGGAATCGATTGGTTATCTATGCATAATGCTCATATAGATTATAAAGGAAAAAATGATTAATTTTAAATAGGAGAATGGATCCAAATTCACTTTTCAAGGTGATAGGAGTAGCTTTACTATAAATTTTATTTCAGATGTTGGAGCAAAAATGTCACATCCCAACTTTTGAGACATGGCGGTCTTAGAACATCGGGAGACGTAAAGTCACCCACAACTATAGAACCCATTTACACATATACAAATCATGCCTAAGATCATACCTAACCTCATGCAAATAACTCTTTTAAATCATTAAATGAATACCTTCAATAGCGGAAGACTGTAATTAGACATTTCACATAAAATCCATAAGGGAAAATAATATTCATATCCCATTTGGAAACTTTAAGAAGATAATATATCTCAAAATAAGCATTAATCAATATTCTTGGAGCATCTAATGACAACACTTCACAACATGATATTATTAATGAATTTGACAAGGAATTCCCAAGTGGAGTAGAATGCTTGAGCCATCATCTTGCTTCCTCGCATTTGCTCACCTAGAACCACACAAGGAAAAAGTGGTGAGATAGATGATCTCAATGAGTAAACGATAAAGCACATACATTATCACATATTCCTTTGAAAAGGAAACACATAGGTTATACATATAGTTCATGATTTATAATTCATGAATCAAGTTGAAATTTAGCAAGAGTTCAATTTATCAAGTTCGCATAAATCACACTTATAACATATAGTGAGTGAAGGCTATTGCTCTATCACTCGAACACATTGAGGAGAGGTGGCCTTATACCAAATTCCAACTCTTATCACTTATAAGGTGTGAAGCTGATCAGGCCCCACAGCTAGAACTACCCCTTTCTAGCTGAGGTGGATACACTACCCCTATCCATCGGGTTAAAACTGTGCATAGGTTCCGATGATTACTCGCATTGGCACAAGGATTCTGTATAAATGGTTAATGGTACCATAGCTAGAGCTAATGGTAATCACATATGTCAATAACATTTAAGGCAATAATCACATATTTCACATTGGCAATATTCATTTTACTAATTGAACAAAAGATACAAGAATAGTTTAGTTCTAGAAAGAATATTAATTAGGGTAATAGTGACAAGAATTTATCATTGGATAAACAAAAGTGGTTTTTGGACCAGTTGTCCTTTGGCAACCCAAGCTTTACAAAGAAATCACTTAATCAAATTTTAGGATAAAAAGAACTTAGATTTCAAAGATCACAAAGGCTCACATAACAAGATATCACATATTTGTAACACATCACAATGTTACTCACACTTGTAGAATGAATACAATGTTTACTCACACTTATAGCATGAACACAACATTCACTCACCTTATGGTTCCTTTGCTCCTAGCATACGTAGTCCTTTTGAACTTCTAAAGCTCCTCAAACTCTAACATAATATTTAATTTCATATTTAGTATTTATTTAATCATGATGCTCCTATCCCATAACTACCCCATGCAATATAGCATTCGCATACACTTAGAGTTGCATGTGTAAGTGTACTCATCACTTGCACATAACATGTTGACTTTAAAAGTCTTACACACTTAGCCCTCATAGGCTCACATGAAAGCATATTACAATTATGTCAATACCTTTCTAAGGTCATCATAATATTAATTCACATTAACAATCAATTTACTTAACACTTCCACACATGTCAACTAATCACTTAACCTTTCAAGTGTCATGCTTAACTTTTATGATCCATTCATTCAATCAGTCACCTCATTGACTCAAGACCATTTGTTCATTATCAAGTCATCATGACATCTAGTTCCATATTTTTCAATCACATTCACATTCTAATCACAATATAATATTAAGATACCTTAAGTATACCAAAATGCCTTCAAGCTTGTCTACGGTCATTCCTTCCACTAACATGCAATTTTATCATTTATTATACATACATATATGTCAATAATAATCAAAATAAATTGCATAAAAATTATAGACATTGGGGTAAAAATTCAATAGTAGGCCGAATGCATCATCAAAGGGAAAACTAAATTTTTCTTACTTTTTGCTATTTCTGTCTATTACAGTAATATGTAAAAACATGGTTTGAACCAAGATTTTTTATGTAAACACAAAAAAAAAATCATTTTAGAATATTAATTCACATGAATCAGCCACACATGGAATTTCTCATACACGAAAATTCAACTTTTAGGTTATAGGGTACAAAACTATGAGTTTTCTTATTTTCGGTACTTTTTAGTCATTACAGCAATATGTAAACAGGTGGTTTAAACCATTATTTTTTATTCAATCATAGAAAATATCAGTTTAGAACATGTTCATGCATGATTCAGCAGCATAGATAAGATTTATACAAAAAAAAATTCCAAGTTTTAAGACTTATGCGAAAATCATGAGTTTTCGCGCTTTTCGTTCATTACAGCAATATGCAAACATATGATTTAAATCATTATTTTTCATCTAAACAAAACAAATATCATATTAGAATTCATTCACACACAAATCAGTGGCTGCATGTTAAATCAATAATAGAATTTTCTAACTTCTAAGTTTTAGCACAAAAGCCTTGAATTCTTTTGTTTTCTGAAACTTTTCGGTCATTACAGAAATATGCAGAAATATCATTTAATCCAATTTTTTTTATCAAAAAAAATTAAAAATCAGTTTAAAAATCAATGATGCACAAATTGCCCCCCCAGTAGTGATGTTTATGCATAAAAATTTTGATTTTAAGTTATAGGATTCACCTTTGAAGAAATCTCGTGGAAAGATTTGTGTTTTCGGTAGAAAATAAATTTTCTCTCCCAAAAACTAACCCAAAAAAAAATTAAATCTGTAAAAATCAGTAAACACCCAGTTCAAAATAATTTTTCCATAATTTATTTCATAGAAATCAGTTTAGGAATTGAAAGAGAAGAAAAACTTATGATTACGGTTAAGAAATCGCGAAATTAAAAGGTATTTTCTTAATTTCGGTAGAGAAAAATATTTGGAGAGAATTTTTCTGCCAAGATACAGAAAATTGGAGTGATGGCTGCTGGAATATTAGGGCTAGCTGAATTTTACATTATATATGTAGGGTTTTGGCAAATTTCCTCTAATACCCTCAATGAACTAGGTTATGAGGGTTTTAGTGTAGTGGGCTTTTGAGTATTTAGGCTTTTTATTTAAATTTTGGGCTGATTATAATTAATAAAAATAAAAAATATTTTTCTTATTAATTTCATTAAAATTTCCCATAAAACATTTATTTAAAAATTATTTTAAAATACTCATAAAATTGTTTTATGCTTAAAAATTGCCCTTATGCATGAAAATTCAGTTTATTTAAAATACTTTATTTTATGCAAATGCACCTCATGTAAATTATTTATTTCACAATAACAACTCATATTATGCATATTAAAATTAATTTAATATGCCACATGCTCATCAACACACAGATTACTATTTCTCATGAAAGCACACACTTAACCTTAATAGTTCTAAGTCAAACAAATTATCACAAAAATTTATAAGATAGGTGTGGGTTGTTACAAAAAGATTGTTAAGGAAGTGTTATCGAGCATATTTGCCACATGTAATAGATACTAAAAAAGTAGATAAATCTGTTAAGAGGATACCTATAGTAGACAAATTTCGTGATGTGTTTCATGAGGATTTGCCAAGAATGTTACTTGATAGGGAGATTGAATTTACTATTGGGTTATTATCTAGAACGCAACCAATATCAACACTGCCTTATCATATGGAACCTTCTAAGTTAAAAGAATTGAAAGTTCAATTACAGGACTTGCTTGATAAGGGTTTTATTATACCAAGTAGTTCCCCTTAGGGTGCTCCAGTTCTATTTATAAAGAAGAAAGATGGGTCCTTGAGGTTATGTATTGATTACAAATAGTTGAATAAAGTGACTGTGAAGAATAAGTATCCTCTGCTGATGATTGATGATTTATTTGATCAATTGCAAAGAGCTAGTTATTTTCTTTAAGATAAACTTGCAATGGACTAGCGGCTTTTATGGACTTAATGAATTGAGTGTTTAAGCTGTTTCTAGTCAAATTTGTGATTATATTTATTGATGACATTCTAGTATATTCGAGAAGTAAGGAAGAACATAAGGAACATTTGAGAATAGTGTTGCAAACTTTGAAGGAGTATAACCTTTACGCTAAATTGTCTAAATGTGACTTCTGGATGGAGCAAGTTTGTTTTCTTGGCCATACAGTGAGTAAAGAAGGGATAAAGGTAGATCCCAAGAAAGTAGAAGCGATAACGAATTGGCCTCCACCCATAACTATTATTGAGGTAAGAAGTTTCTTAGGTATGGCGGGTTACTATCACCATTTTATAAAGGATTTTTCGAGAATAGCAATGCCACTAACGAGGCTTACAAGGAAGAAAGTTAAGTTTAAGCAGGATGAGAACTATGAGAAGAGTTTCCAAAAACTTAATGATTACTTAATCACAGCTCCTGTATTGGAGTTACCTGATGGGAATGCAAGTTTCGCCACATACTGTGATGCCTCTAGAGTTGCTTTAGGATGTGTGTTAGTGTAGGATGGAAAGGTTATTACTAACGCCTCTAGGCAACTAAAGTGACATGAGATTAATTACCCTAATCATGATCAGGAAATGGTAGCAGTTATCTTTACTTTAAAGATATGGAAGCACTATTTGTATACAGAGAGATGTTAGATTTATAGAGATCATAAAAGTCTTCAATATATCTTAAAACAAAGAGATTTACATTGAAGGCAGAGAACATGGGTGGAATTGTTAAAGGATTATGATTGCCAAATACTTTACCATCCTGGTAAAGCTAATGTCATAGTAGATGCACTGAGTAGGAAGTTTGGGTAGTCTTTCACATATTGCTATGCAAAAAAGGCTAATAGCAAGGGAGTTAAAGGAGATGTTTAATGAAGGTTTATGATTGGAAGTAGATGAATCACAAGTGCTATTAGCTTACTTCCAAGTAAGGCCTAAACTCCTCGATGAGATAAAGATGTCGCATAATGAAAACACCCAGTTAATGAAAATCTTTGAGGATTTGAAAAGGGACAAGCCCTGAAGTATCAAATAGAAGAAGGTGTTTTGAAATGTGGAGATCAACTATGCACTCCTAATGTAAAGGAGTTGAAGGAAAGAATTTGGAAAGAAGCACATCAAATCTCGTATAGCATACAAGGTTGGAGAAATTTCAAATTGTGAACCCTCAATTTTACACCCTCATCATCCAACCACAACTTTAACACTTGCTGAGTTTAACATGTTACATGGAGCTATTAGCGGGAGAGGGTTCGGGGGCAAAGAAAATTTTTTAGACTTTATTTACATTGCCACCAAACATCCAAATTTCTCAAACTCCATACCAATAACTAATCTCTAAAAAAAAAAAAAGAACTATCTCAAAAAATGTGCCAGTGCCACGTGGCATGCAGCGCCGCGTCAGAGCTGTGTGGTGCCGCATGCGCTTTGTGCGGCGCACTGCAAATGTCTAATGCCGCACCGCACAGGCCTGGTACAGCGCTGCACTAGGCTTTGCGAGCTCTGATCCCTGCAGGCCCCACCTGCACAGAAAATGACCCTTTTGTCCCTTTCAGTCCAATTTTTAGCCGTTTCTAGCCCTACCCCTCATGTTTTTCCACATTTTCATTACCTAAACTACCCTCACTCACTTTTCCTATAAATACCCCCTTTCACTTCTCATTCTAACACACCTCTTGAATTTGAGTAGATTGCTATCCTCAAATTCCTCTCTTCTTTCCCTCCTATCACTCTCTAATTAATTAATTAATCTTTTTAATTAATTAATTACCTCACCCTAACCAAGTTAATTAATCTTTTTAATTAACTAAAATTTTTTAATTAATCATTCTTTTTTTCAAAAATCATTCCTTTTTTCAGAAATCAAATTAATCATTTTTTCTCAATTCACTTTTCATCCAAATTAATTAATTAATCTTTTTAATTAATTAATCCATTCATCCCTTTCATCATATTAATTAATTAATCATTTTAATTAATTAATTAATTAATCCTCCAATCCATCTAATCACCCGGTCTCGATAAAACGGAACTTTGGTCTGGTAAAACCCTTCGCCCACCAAAAGTCAAGGTATCAGCCTTTTTCATCACTTTCAACACACCCAAACCAAAATCAATCTGATCAACTCATAAACCCCTCCACTTAACCGTGGAATGAACTTCGTGGGTTTTGATCCCCATTCAATGGGGTACATAGGCACGTTTGGAATCTAAATCCAAACCTCAAATCCAAATCCTAATCAATCTCTTTTTCCTTTTTTTTGTAAATTAATTTATGAATGTTTTATTTTCACCATTCATTCATATTTTGCCATATTCATGCATTTTCTTTAAAATCATCTTATAAATGTCATTCATGAAATCCAATTTTCAAGTCAAATTAAACTTAAGAGCCAAATTTTGATTATTTAAAACTAAAAGCCTAGACCCCAAGCTCAACTTGGTTCGAGGCTAGTGATTTTATCCATGGGAAAATTAAATTAAAAATTGATGAATTGGAGTCAAATGGGTTTTTCCTTAATTTTCCCATTTAAAAATAAATTACGGTGGCGACTCCCAAAAATCATTTTTCAAAATCAACCAAATCCGAACCTGAGAGTTCCATCGTGAGTCTAAACCCGAATGAGCATCCCAGTTCCCTCTAGCAGACCGGGCTGGTGCTCTGGTGAGGCCTCACACATATCAATTAGCATTGCCTCCAGCATTGGAACATGTGCATTCAATTTTTCATATGTCACTATTAAGGAAGTACATTCCTGACCTTTTGCACGTACTGCAATCGTAATCAATTGATATTAACAAAGACTTTTCCTATGAAGAGGTTTTAATCACTATACTTGATCGATAAGTGAAGAAGCTTTGAAACAAGGAGATAACAATGGTCAAAGTTCAATGGCCACAATGTGGAAGAATGCATATAGGGAAAACGAAGATGACATGCTTTAAAAATATCCACATTTGTTTCATCATTAATAGGTAAGCTCTTTTAAAAAATTCGAGGATGAATTTTTTTAAGAGGGGTAGAATGTAGTACATAAAGATTTCATAGCTCATTCTAGTTACTAACGATACTAAAGGATTAGATTTAAGAATATTAGTATAGTATAGAAATGATAAGGAATTAGCTAAGAATCTTGTGACTTAATATGCAATGTTTGCTTAGTTTATGACATAATTATGACTAATTATGTTCTAATGAATTAAATAGAATCCATATGATAACTATGATGTATATAAAGAAGTTAGAGAACCCAAATTTCAAAGTCAAAGTGAAAGAAAGAAAGAAAGTTACAAGGAAAATTTCTAAGTATATTAATGGGCTTATGGGCTTGTTAATAGGCCTTGGAATATGAAAGGCCCAAGCCTAATAAGGGATGGTTGGCCCATAGGCCTAAGAGTGAGTGAACATCAAAACTTATGAGCTAGAATAGTTGGTCTAAGACAAATAGAAATTGATGCTCTATAGATAGCCACAAAAATTGACCTAAGTCAAATCCTAAAGCAAATTGAATTCTTATCTTCCCTATATATAAGTCTAGGTTCATTTTTAGCATTCCAACACAACATGAAGAACATTACAAATTTAAATGAAATCTTGGCCACCCAAATGAAGTAGATCATAGCCATGCATTAAGATCAAATCTTAGCCACTGAATTAAGCTCAATCAAATCCTCACCATCCAACCGATCATATACATATGTTAATTCACTACCCCTATTACCAAGGCTATCAAGGGAGGTGGTTGAGGAGCTATCATGCAGTAAGACTAGAAGTTAGCTTTGGGATTATTGAGAGATATCAAGGCTGGTTGACTGAGGTTATTTAGCAAGTCAAGAGAGAGCACCAGGCTGCTTTACTAAGAGAGGTAGAGGGCGACACCACTAAAGAAGGAGAGACTATTAGAGATTCCATTAGTGGCCTAATGCCTATAGTTTAGACATAGCAGGTGACTCAACCTTTGGAGGAGATAGGAGGAGCTACTATATGACCAACACCATAGGCTGTGTTAGTGACTCAAACTATATGACAGAGGAGACCATGACTGCAATGAGGAGGTAGGGTGACACTACAGTCATAGTGCAGTAAAAGGTCATAGCAACCAATGCACATAAAAGGACAACTATTACTAGGATTTAGAAGAATGCTATTGCTGCGGTAGCAAAAATTGGTTCCTAAGCTACTATGCTATAAAGGACAATTAGAAGGAGTAGTTCTAGAGTTGCTAAGACTCAAGGTAGCATTTTTGGAGTGACTGTAAGGAGCAGTTTTGGTTTGAAAGAGAAACCTAACACTATGTAAGGTTAATGATCCTATTATTCTAGAATAGTCTGAAAAGTTCTAAAAGAGAAACCTAACCTTATGTTAAGTTAATGATCCTAAGGCTATCCTAGAATGGTCTAAAAGGTTCTGAAAGAGAAACCCAACCCTATGAGCTTAATGATCCTAAGGTTATCCTAGGATGGTCGGAAAAGTTCAATGATCTAACCCTATGCTAGGTTGATGATCCTAAGGCTGTCTTAGAATGGTTTGAAAAACTTGAAAGAGAAACCTAGCCATATGCTAGGTTGATGATCCGAAGGCTATCCTAAGATGGTCTAAAGAGAAACTTAATCCTATGTTAAATTGATGATCCTAAGGCTATCTTAAGATGGATCTAATATTGGTGGTTTCAATCATGGTTCAGGAATTCAGATTGATAATTTATCGAATTGATGGTCCATCTTACTTCAAGAATTTGGATTAATGATCTTTCTTGATTTGAACTGATGATTCACCTTGCTTTGAGCATGTAATACCCAAGGACTTCATAACTCATTCTAGTTACTAATGAAGCTAAAGGATTAGATTTTTCAATATTAGTATAGTATAGAAATGATAAGGAATCGGGTAGGAACCATATACTTAACATGCAACGTTTGCCTAGTTTATGATTCTGTTATGATTAATCATGTTCTAATGAATTAAATGGAATCCATGTGATAACTAATGATGTATACAAGTTAGAGAGCTCAAATTTGGAAGTCAAAGTGAAAAGAAAGAAAGGAATCTAAAAGGAAAATTTTTAAGTATGTTAATGGGCTTATTATTGGGCCTTTGGACATCAAAGGCCTAAGCCGAACAATAGTGGGCCAGCCTATGGGCCCATAATTGGTGTAACATCAAGCTTGTAGATTAGAATGGTTAGCCCAAAAACCAAAAACTTGGATGTTAGAAAAGGGAGCCACCAAAATTGACCTTTCACGACCCATTTATTAAGCTGTGACAGTCTTAGGGTATAGGGAGACATAAAGTCACCTAAACCCATAGAACCCTTTTTAACTTATAATTCTTTACCATTTACCACGTTGAACCTTATCCCAAGATTGGAACTTGATTACCTTTCTTTATGGCCAATTGCTAGTTTATCATTTTACATATTACTAAATACTTACTAATACCATTTATGAACTCAACTTGTAAAATTTCTAGATTTGTATTTCATGTCATTATCCAAATGTTCATTACTTAATACACTATTATAATAGTAATTACAATACAATCTACATACATATAAACCCAATGTCATTTTAGTACTAAAACTTCAGTAACAATGCAGCTCTAAACCAATGATCTTTGTAATCATAAAACTTAAATTCATACACTCAAATTTAGTAGAGCAACCTTTAAGAGGAAGGACAAGGCTTGGAATTTACTTTGCTGACTCATTAACCTGACCTGAAAAATTTGAACAACTAAGGAATGAGACAAAGCTTAATCAATACATAATAATATAATATAGTGAGTATAAGGATCATTATCAGGATAGGCTCATTATGGTAATGGAGTGATGTTAATCAAAATTGTTATTATTGATCAATTTCTCATTAAGATGGAAACAATATCTTTAGCAGAAATAGTAATCTCTTGGAAGCAAAATGCTTCCCACAAATATAAATCAAAGAGTGGCAGACTAAGCCTTACTCACTCATATCCATTACATTATGCAAGACTGATCAAGTCTTATGATTAGGTGTTCCCCTTAACAAAGGTTGGGTACTCTCGCCATACCCATAAGCTTATACTAAATGCACAAGGTCTGATGTATTACCCCACGTTAGAAGGGTATTTTTGCTTATCAATAGGCATTTAATAAAAGGTTCATAGGGAACTCACAATAAGGAATTCAATGGAAAATATGCCAATACAAAAATTCTCATCAATGGTCACATTATGAAATCAATGCAAAAGGGTTCACAATGTGAAATCAATATGAAATCAATGTGAAAGGGTTCACAATGGCCAAATGTCACAAAGGAATATCATATTTAAGCACATCATTTGATAGACAATTCATGTTCAACAAGAAATTTTTGGATATATAAATAAGGATGCTTTAATGAACAATGGTTCATTATTATATTATTAAGTACTCACCATGGACTCTTTTGCTCGTATTTACATTTAACTTTAGTGCTAGTAGTGCTCTTCGCACTCTTGGATAACACATTTGCATTTCGATTACACATTAATCACTTTTTTGTTGTGTTATTAATTTAAATTTAGCTTAACTTGTTTACACTTTTATCTTATTCATTGTAGTACTAACTTATAAATTTTAAGGTTAAGACACACTATTCATGTACTTGTCACTAATTTTAACATTCTCCCTTAGTTGTTTTCTAATGGCAAAATATATTCACTTATGGAAAGATAATTCATTTCCTCTCAATTTCCTCTTTCAACTTCATATTACCTAATTAGAATCAATTTAAACAATCTCCAATATTCAATAGGATTAATTCCACTTTCACCTTCTAATTCAATAAATGAACCTAATTCATTAAATTTGGGAAAAATTATTTCTATTAATTGAAATTTGAAATTAACATTATACAATTCATATTACACTATTCTTAAGCTTCATTCCCCCTTCAATTCCATGAATTCAATTTTAGTTCTTCAAAATTTCCAATTTGTCCATATACCCTAGAATTTTGGGAAAACTATTAATTCCTCATCTAATCTTCATATTGATCATAGAATTATGAAATTAGCTTGTTAAAAGGTCTATATCATTAATTAAACATGGAAAACAATTATTATATCTTGAACTTTCTCTTTTAACCTAAGTTATATCTTTAAAATTTCAAGTGTTGAAATAAGATTCTATAATTCAATTTGACACTTCCAAACAACTATATTCCATCCCAAATAACCTTAGATAACATCAAATAAATTTTAGAACAATCCTTTATACCTAATCAAAGAGAGGGCAAAACCTTTATCTTATGTTTCCCTTAGATGAGCTTTAAGATTTTCTTCCTTATTTTCACTTATTAAACTTTGTGTTCCCAAGATCAAATTCTATATGTTATTAATTAATATGAAAAACAAATGTCTCCTTGTTTTATTTTTCTTATGCCAATCCATATAGGTGAAAGAAAAGAGAAATTTTTTGTAACTAATTCACTAAATACATTCTTAGAACAAAGAAAAAAGAAGATGAGCATGATTCCTTACCTTGGAAAGCCTTGATTTATACTTCTAAGAGGGTGGTTAAAATTTAGAGACTATTTCCTCTAGGATTTATGTTTTTGTGATAACTTCTACAAAAAGGAAGAAAATTGCACATCTTTTTGTTTATATATGGAAGTTGAATGGTGGTGATTTAATCACACTTAATCTAATGGCTAAGATTTAATTAAAATGGATGGCTATGATCTAATTCAATTGGATGGCTAAGATTTCATCTAATTTGGATATAGTCATTGTATGGTGTGGAAAGAGCAAAAATGAATGTAAACTTTGGTGTGGGAAAAGGGAGAATTGAAGTTGGGTAAGGATTTGTCTTAGTAAAAAATGGTGGCTTCTTAGTCAAATTTTGTGGCTAGCTCATCCTACACCTATTTAATTGTGGTTAGCTATTTTTAACTCTAGTTAAGTGTATGTTCATCTATTCTTGGGCCTTGTGGACTAGCCATCCAATGGGCTTGGGCTTTAGAGTCCAAAAGTCCGTTAACAAATCCATATATGCACATTTCAAACTTGGTAACTTAATATATTTTTTATTTCATTTCTTTCACTTTAATATATATATATATATTTCTACCTTATAATATCATTACACACTCTAGACATTGCTAGATAAATTGTATTCACTCTATAGTGCACATTTTTTGGCCCTTCATTAGCATTGTTCAAATATGTAAATCATATAGACTCATTAGGTCAAACCAAGTTTGACTTCTATTGTACCATTGTAACTTTGATGGAAATCAACTTCTCATGTCACTATTATTATCTCTTAATGACTTAGGAGATGTTAATGCCTATTCATTAGCACTTTAGATTTGCATTACAAATAAATTATTAATATAGTCACATTGAGTCAAACTTGGTTTGACTGTCATTTTATCATAAAAGTACTTATCAAAATTAATTACATTCTTTAATCATTGTCACATTTTTCATTTAAAATTACTTCTTATGGTATTCTTATAATTCTTAATATGCTAGAAAAGGTATCAATGGTATAGTAGGTGAACATTACGGTGTCACCATTTCTGACTCTAATAGATTAGGGAAACCTTGGATATTACATTACCTAAGTCAAATCCTAAAGAAAATTGAATTCCTATCTTCCCTATATATAAGACTAGGTTCATTTTTAGCATTCCAATACCACATGATGAACATCACAAATTTAGATGAAATCTTGGCTATCCAAATGAAGTAGATCATAGCCATTCATTAAGATCAAATATTAGCTACTGGATTAAGCTCAATCAAATCCTCGCCATCTAACCCATCATATAAATATGTTAAATCATTTCATGTGCATCATTTACAACTCTCTACACCAAAAGCTTCACATCAAGTGAAAAAAATTCTTTCTACACCAATAGCAACAAGAACTTACCAAACTCAAATCTCCCAAGGTGAGAAATTATGTTCCTCTTTTCTTTTATATGTTCTAAGTATAATTTTAGTATTTAGGTTGCATAATTTTCTCCTACACCATATACATAAAATTCAGTCATATAAGGGTGTTTGTATAAGATATGGTTTTGATGATCTTAGTTGAAATAAGGAGATTTGATTAGAACATTTAAGGAATAATGTGAAGATAGATAACAAAAGAATGAAAAATACCTAAGTATTAAGGAAAATTCAACCAAGATGGGATATGAACAAGGAAGTGTTTTAAATTTTAATTAAAGACATCCAAGGTTATTTTAGATAGAGAAAAATGATCTAAAGTTGTTAAAATAAATTTTGGAAACTTGGTTCAAGACTTGCGAGTCTTAGTTGCATAAAACTAGTTAAAGAGGAACTTGGTGTTTTAGTGCTAGATTTTGATAATTGAATGATTATATATGTTTTATGTTGTGCTAATTTCACATTTCTATAACTAATTTGAAGATTTGATGAGAAATTATTGGTTTTCCCCAAATTTAACCTAAGTGGGATAAAATGAATAAGAGTGAATTAATTCAAAATAATTGATGGGAATTGATTGCCTAGGTATTAATTTGATGAATCTATGGTTAATTTGAGGTTTGAAAGGGAAATTGATAGTTCTTACCAAATTCTAGGGTTTATGATCAATTTGGGAATTTTTATATTTAAACTTGAATTCATAAAATTGAATAAGGAATTTAGCTTGGAAATGATTAGAAATAAGTATAAGTATAAGTATGAATATGACACTATTGATACATCCCTATTGTAAGTTGAAATAATAAAATTAGTATAGGATAGATAAGTCATAATTGGCAACATCATTAGTTACTAATTAATATGTAATTAAAGTGATATGGGTGTAGAACATCAAGGCAAGGCTAAGGAAATTACTTAAGATCATGAAGGACACCAAATTAACTAAGAGTGAACATTAATAGGAGCAAAAGAGTTCAAAGTGAGTACTTAATAATATGATGTAATTATGCCTCATTGCTTGCAACCATTGTTTGAATAACCATCCTTTGACATGTACTTAAAGTGACATTGAATATATGGCTGCCCATTGATTGTTGAGCCCTTGGAAATCCATATCTTCTTATATGATATTTAACCATAATGAGTCTCCAATATTGGTTCTATGTTATGCTCAATAATGAGAATGATTGATATGCCAAACTATTTTCCATTGAATTCCTACTATAAACCTTGTACGTGTCTTTCATTGATACCTATGAGTAAGTAGAAATCCTCTCTAGTGTGAGGAAATACATCAGACCTTGTGCACTTGGTATAAACCCATAAGTAGGGTGAAAGTACCCAATCTCTATTAGGAGGGAATGCCTAACTATAAGACCTTATTAGTCTTGCATAGTGTGATACATGTGAGTGAGCAAGGCTTAGGCCGCCACTCTTTAATATTCATGTGTGGGTAGCTTTTCACTTCCAAGACATTACTATTTCTGCTAAAATGTATTCTAAAATTCAAAATGACCAATTTTGATTAACATCACTCCATTGTTATCTTGAAACTACCCAAGTGATAACATCTTATATTGCCTTCATATTATATTATATTATTATGTACTCACTGAACTTGTCTCATTCCATAATTGTTTAAAATTTTCTAGGTCAGGGTGATTCATTGGCAAGGTAAATTCTATGCTATACTTCTCTGTTTGGAATTTGCTTTGCTAAATTGCCATGTTTTGTGTTTTGCTTGTGACACTCTAAAGATAATCAATCTAGAGCTCTATGGTACTTAAAGTCTTAGTATTAAAAATGTATTATGTTAGAGAGTATTGTAAATAAATGGTATTAATTGTTATAGATGCATATTTATGATAGTAAGAATGTATGAATAATATTTATTAATACTTGAGAATGATATTCCAATCAACGGTTATGAAATGGCATTAAAGTGTGATGGCTATAAATGAAAGGACAAGGCAAAATTGGAAATGGTAAAGAGCACAATGACCAACATGAGGCATTTAAAATGATAGTCCCTAAGCCTAAGGGAGGAGAAGTCCATATAAATGAGGTATAAGAGTGAGGGGAGCCAGAAAAGAAAAAATAGAAAAAAGTAACATCCTCTCAAACAAAAGAAGTAGCATTGATTTATATAACAATCAAGATTCCTAAGCAGCGAACTGAGCCTATGGACAATTGGAGAAACTACCAATAGGAGGAAAAGATTCTGAGAAATTTCTATTGGTAAATGCTTCACTTTGAAGAAGAACAAAAAGACTAAGAACATGAATTCTTAATATCAAATTCATCTAGCTTTGCATAGTCCTTAGTTGATATGATGGGCAGCAATCCTAATATCCTAAATCATGAACTCAATGTGGACCCCACATTCAAGCTGATCAAACAGAAAAAAAAGGTGCTTTAGGCTAGAAAGACAAGTGGCTATAGATAGTGAGGTAGACAAATTAATGGAAGCTAGGTTTATAAGTGAGGTACAATACCCAGACTAGCTTGCCAATGTGGTGTTGGTGAAAAAATAGAACAAATCATATAGGATGTGTGTGGATTTCACAGACGTGAACAAAGCTTGCCAAAAAGATTCTTTCCCCTTGCCCATGATCAATCAATTGGTAGATTCAACTATATGATACAAGTATCTGCCCTCGCTCGACTGGAAGTAAGGATACCACCAAATTCATATGCACCCTAATGATGAGGAGAAGACCTCATTCATAATTAAAAAAGGAATCTACTACTACATCTCTATGCCTTTTGGGTTAAAAAATGCCAGAGCAACATACCAGAGGTTGGTCAATAAAATGTTTAAAAAGCAGCTCAGTCGAGACTTAGAGGCATATATAGATGAAATGATCCTTAAGAGCAAAAGCTTTGAGGATCACTTAAAGGATCTAGCAAAGGTGATGGGAGTAATAAATGAATATGGACTAGAGTTGAATCTTGAAAAGTGCACCTTCTTCATTCAAAGAGGCAAATTCTTAGGGTGTAGAGTGAGTGAAAAGGGGATTGAACCAAACCCAGAAAAAGTAAAAGTGATCTTAAAAATGACAACACCTTGCCATGTCAAAGAAATATAGAAACTCATGGCCAAAATTGCTGCTCTAAATAGATTCTTGTCAAGATTCATTGAAAAATGTCTCCCCTTTTTCAAAAAATTGAGAAAGACAACCACTTTTGAATGGACTAAAGACTGTAACAAGCTTTTGATCAACTAAAAGCATATCTCAGTTTAGAGCAAGTCTTAAGTTACCCATTGCCTGTAGAAAAGTATTCATTTATCTATTAGCCTTACAACAGGTAGTGAGCTCAGTTTTGATTAGAGATGAAGGAAACTCACAAATATCGATCTACTCTTTCAGTAAGGTATTGCATGGTGTCGAGATGAACTACCTTCCCATTGAAAAAATAGCTTACGCTTGGTGCTATCCATGAGAAAATTCAAAGTCTACCTACAAGCTCACCAAGGTATGGTGGTAATTGAGCAGCCCTAATAAAAAACATTGCATAAACTAGAGACATTAGGTTGAATGTTGTGTTGGTCTGTAGAGCTGAGACAATGCAACTGTCAATACAAACCTAAATTGGCAATCAAGGCACAGGGCCTTACTGATTTCATATAAAATTTCTCATTTAACTCTAAGAAACAAAGTAAGGAAGTTAGACAGAAAGAGTGATAACAAAAGAATAGCCTGCAAATATAGAATTAAGATGGGAATTGTTCATTGATAGAACCAGTAGCAAGGATGGAAGTGGAATTGGGATTGTTCTAAAGAATGGCCAAGAGTTTTCACTCGAATACACCCTTGGATTGGGATTAAACCACTGACAACATAGCAGAATATGAAGCTATAATCTAGGGCCTAATGTTTGTAGATTATCTTCAACTGCAGTCACTTCATGTCTATAAGGACTCACAATTCATCATCGGGCAAATATTAAAGGAATTTAAGGCCAAATAAGCTACCATGATCAACTACTTGCAAAAAATGAAGGCCTCAATTCAAAAGATGAAAGAGAGAGGAGTAGAACTACAATTTAACAAGATCCCAAGAGAGTAAAAGGTTAAGCAGATGGCCTTTCAAAGTTAGCTACCATCCATTCTGTCTAGCCACCCAGAAAGATCTTTATAGGGTACTTTGCACACCCAAGCATTCAAGAGGGGAAAGCAATAATGGATATAGATGAAGAACCTTCCTAAATAGATCCCAAAAAGGCCTATCTAGAGAAAAATGAACTATCAACTAAATCCAAAGAAGCAAAGAAATTCAAACAACAAAGTGCCCACTTCTCCGTTCATAATAGAATACTATATCAAAGAGCCCACTCATTTCCTTGATTAAGGTGTCTCAAACCAAGTGAAGTAAAATATGTCCACTAAGAAATACATGCAAGGTGTTATGGAATGCATATTAGAGGAAAACTTATGGCTACCAAGATCATTAGAAAATGGTACTATTAGCCTTGTATGAAAGTGAATGCAATCGCCTTCATCATAAAGTGCTCAACTTGCTAGAAGACCAAGTGGATCTGGATCTCCTTGAAGAACTTTGAGAAAAAGCAGCCATTAGAATGGCTACACTTAAGCATCAAGTGAGTAATTACTTCAACTAAAAAGTAAAAGCTCGAGTATTCGATGAAGGAGACCTAGTCATAAGGTACCTCGAAGCTATAGGCAAAAGAGAGGGAATGGGAAAGCTCACACGAAATTAGGAAGGACCCTTCAGAGTACAAAATGTTATCAGGCCACACACTTACAAACTTATAACTATGCAAGGGGTGGAAGTTCCTCATACTTGGAACATCCAAGACCTAAATAAGTACTATCAGTAACGAAATAAAAAGGCCCCTCTTTATTCAAAATTGCATTAATGGTTCCTTTCCAAAGTAAAAATTCTTGGAGATCACATCCTGTTGATGAAGTAAAGAGCCCAATAAAAAGTGAAATCTAGGAGATAGCTCTCTATTGAAGGAGCAAAGAGACCAACAAATAAGCAATATAGGAGATTGCTTTTTGTTGGGGGAGCTAAGAGCCCAACAAATAAGCAATCTATGAGATCGCTTTCTGCTAAGGGAGAAAAGAGCCTAACAAATAAGCAATATGGAAGATTGCTCTCTATCAAGGGAGGAAAGGGCCTAACATATAAGCAATCTAGGTGATCACTCTTTGTTGAAGGAGCTAAGAGCCCAACAAATAAAGCAATCAGCAAACAGCCCAACAAATAAGCAATTTGGGATATCGCTATTTGTTAAGGGAGCAAAGAGCCCAACAAAAAAGAGAAATCAGGGAGATCGCTCCTTGTTTAGTTTGTAAAGAGCCCAACAAATAAGCAATATGGGAGATTGCTCTTTGTTAATAGAGCAAAGTGTCACATCCTAATTTTAGAGACATGACGATCCTAGAACATAGGGAGACATAAGGTCACCCACACCCGTTGAACCCACTCATGAATATACAATCATTGCCTAGGACCGTACTGAACCTCATGCATTAACTTAATAAAATATTTTTGTAAACGAAAAACCTTAAGTTGCAGAAGTTAAAAATATAATTTAATATAGTTCATAAGATTGTAATAGTAAGACTCTAAGTAAATTCTCCAACATAATATTCTAATATAAAGTTCTCATAATAACTCTTAAAGCATCTAAGGACTCATCGTAGTATAGTATTATTACAACTTTGACAAGGAATTCCCCAAGCGAAGTAGAATGCTTGAGCCATCACCTTGCCTCCTCATATTGTTCACCTGGAGCCATATAAGGGAAAAAAAAGGTGAGATAGATGATCTCAATGAGTAAACAATATAGCACATACAATAACATATATTCCTTTAAAAAAAAAAAGGAAACCCATAGCTTATAACACATAGTTCATGATTTATAATCCATGAATCAAAGTTTGCAATTTAACAAGGTTTTCATTTTAGCAAGTTTGCATAAATCACACTTATAACACTTACCACTTATAAAGAGTAAATTACTATGTTAGCTCATTCACTCTAAGGAGAGGTGGCCACATACCAATTTCGAACTCCCAACCTATAACATATAAAGTCATAAAATTAATCAGGCTCTAAGGCTAGAACCGCCTCTTCTAGCTGAGGTGGATACACTACCTCTATCCATCGGGTTAAGACTATGTGTACAAGTTTTGATGATTACCCGTATTGGCATGAGGATTCCTACATGGAAGGTTAGAGACACCATAGTTAGAGTTAATGGTAATCATATATGACAATAGCACTTTAGGCAATAATAACATGCATCATAATAGCAATAGCAGTTTAACTTTTTGAAAAGAAGATACAATAATAGTGTAGTTCCAAAAAGAAAGTAGGTAAGGCAATAATTACAAAGGGTCATTCATATCATTGAATAAACATTAATAACTTTAGACCAATTATTTATTGGTAACCCAAGCTTAACAAAGAAATCACATAATATAATCGAAAGTAGGAAAAGACTTGGGTTTCAAGAGTCTCAAAGATTCCAATAATAAAGTCACTTGCACTTATAACATGAATATAATGTTTACTCACCTTATCGTTCCTTTACTCCTAGCTCTCATAGCCCTTAAACCTTTAATACTCCTCAAGCTCTAACATAATACTTAATTCACTACTTAGTATTTATTGAACATTATGTTATCCTATCTCATACTACTCCATGCACATATAACATTCATATACACTTAGAGTTACATTTAGAAGTGCACTCATCACTTGTACATAACACATTGACTTTTACAGTCTTATATACTTTGCCTTTATAAGCCCACATGTAATCACATTATAACTCATACTATGACTTTTTTGAAGTCAAACAAAATATGTCATGATCTCAAAATCAATATACTTAACACTTCCATATACATCAATTTAACAATAGCCCTTCATGTGTCATCCCTATCTCTTATGATCAATTCATACAATCAATCCCTTCATCAATTCAAGATCATTAATTCATTATTAACTCATCATAAAACCTATTTCCATATTACCTAATCACATTTACATATTAATCACAACATAGGGTTAAGATATCCTAAGTATACTAAATTGCCTCTAGACTTGTCTAGGGTCATTCCTTCAATCAACATGCCATTTAATCATTTATCATTCATATATACATGTCAATAATTATTAAAATACATTACATAAAAATTATAGACATTGGGATTGAATTCCCAATGTAGGCTAAATTGCTCAATCAAGAACAAACATGATTTTTTCTCACTTTTCATACTTTCCATTTATTACAGTAATATGCAAAAACATGGTTTGTACCAAAATTTTTCATGTAAACATAATAAAAATCATTTTAGAATTTCATCATACACAAATCAGCTATCATACCAATATAAAATCATGAAATTTTCCTACTTTTAAGTTATGAGATGAAAACCATGAATTTTCTTGTTTTCCAAAACCTTTTAGTCATTACAGTAATATGCAGAAATATGATTTAATTCGATATTTTTCATCTAAATACATAAAAAAATCCATTTATAACACAAACATGTAAAAATTGCCCCCTCCCCCCTCGCCCTTTGATGAGTTTATGCATGAAAATTTCAAATTTTGAGTTGTAAGATTCACCTTTGAAGGATTTACGTAGAGAGGTTAGCGTTTTTTGTAGGAAAATTAATTTCTCATTCAAAAATTCACCTAAACTGAATTAAATAAGTAGAAATCAGTAAATACTTAGTTCAAAATAATTTTCTCATCAAAATAATTTTCTCATGATTAGTTTCGTAGAAATCAAAAAATAAATTGAGAGGAGAGAAAAACTTACAAATACGGTCAAGAAATCGCAAGGTTTGAAGGTATTTTGTGAATTTTGGTAGAGAGAATAATTTTAAGAGAATTTTTTTGCCAAAATAATGAAATAATAGAATTATGGCTGTTGGAAGCAAGGGCTAGCCAAATTTCATCTTATATATTTAGGATTTTGGACAATTTCCAAGATTACCCTTAAAAAGCTAGGTTATGAGTGTTTTGGTATAGTGAGCTTTTGAGTATTTGGGCTTTTTATTTAATTTTAGGGCTAATTAGAGGTAATTAAAAATAAAATATTTTTCTTATTATTTTTATTAAAATTTCCCCCAAAAAAATTATTTTAAAA
The DNA here is from genome assembly GCA_947687605.1 of Reutealis trisperma. NCBI lineage: Eukaryota > Viridiplantae > Streptophyta > Magnoliopsida > Malpighiales > Euphorbiaceae > Reutealis > Reutealis trisperma. The sequence goes on from CANTUT010000449.1 coordinate 22,719, forward strand.
ATACTCATAAAATTATTTTACGCTTAAAAATTGCCTTTTTGCATGAAATTTCATTTTATGTAAAATAAATTATTACATGCTAATGCACTTCATATAAATCATTTATTTCACAATAACAATATTAGGCATATTTAATTTAATTTAACATGCCACATACTAATAAATCACATCATACATGAGTTTTCATAAAATCACATATTTTGTCATAACAACTCTAAATTTAAGCAATTTGTCATGAAAACTCCTAAGGTAGATGTGGATTATTACATTCTCCCTGATTAAAAGAAATTCATCCATAAATTTAAATACTTACTCAAACATTCTCAAAAAGCTAAGGATGCTTCTGCCGTATCTCCTCCTCGACTTCCCAAGTGCACTCATCTATTCTATGATTTCGCCATTGGACCTTAATCATGGGTGTCTCCTTATTTCTTAACCTCTTCACCTGTTGATCCACTATGGCTATTGGTAACTCCTTATAGGATAGCTGCTCATCTATTGCAATGTTTAGAGGTGACAAGACATGAGATGGATCTGATACATACTTTATTAACATCAAGATGTGAAACACTGGATATAAATGAGCTATAGTTAGGCATAAAACAAGTTTATAGGATACCTCCCTAACCTTATCCAAGATTTCAAAAGGACCAATGAAGCAAGGTGATAACTTTCCTTTTTGCTCCCGTTCAGCTCATGCGGCTCTCTCAGCCTTATATCTCTTTTTCATTATCTTGGCCTTATATATCAGCTTGGTCAAGGTTAGAAATTCTATTGCTATCAATGAGTTGAATAGAGGTGTGATCAGTCCTCTTAAGAACCGGCTGATATAGCTTGCTTTAGTGAGAACAATGTTAGCAACGAACCTACTTAGTCGATTAAACTCCTTTGCATAATCCAACACTGACATTCCCAGTTTCTGCTTCAATTGTTTGAACTGCAGTGCCCTATTCAGCATTAATCTCATGTTTAAGCCGTCATTTATGTATTGCTGTGTTTTCTTTTTTTTTTTTTGTGATATGTGTTTGTTTCATAGACCCTTGCATAATGACCTAAACTCAAGAGGATAAGACATGATCATGATGAACCTTCACCTATGATTGTGATTTATAATGATTTAATGGATGAGGACCCTGAGGAAGATCCTAAGGAAGACCCTGAAGGGGACCCAAAGGAGGAGATACCTGTTGAGGTATAGCCTAACCTTGAGGACCCACATGAGGCATTGACTAGAGAGCTCGAGCTGTGTAGAAGAGAAGTGACTACTCTGCGAGAGGAGGTGGAGATGCTTAAGAAACATAATCTTGAGTTAATGCATCAAAATATAGGAGCCTAATTAGACATTAAGCAGCTAAGAAAAGATCTAGAGAATGCTAGAATCGGGATTACTCGCATCCTAGGACAACCTGCTCCTGTGATATAAAAGTCTCACAAGCCTCTAGGCAGCTTTTATATGGCAGTCTTAGATGTGAAGGATGAAGACAAGGATGAGTGTTTTGCCCCACTTTTGCCTACTATCCTATATGTTATTCGCCTGAATGAACTACCAACTCCATTGCTAAAGCTAAACCATGTGCACCTAAAGTACCATAGGAGTGATTTTATTATTGGTTACAACATTATGTAGTTTTATTTACTTGATAGAACAATTTGACTATGATACGGCATGCCTAGAGTAGGATGTTGATTTATTTCTTATTGTTGATTCTTTCATTAGGGATTTTTCATTATTGGATTGATTTGTTGGTTTATTGAAATTATGGAATAAAAGCATGCTATTTACAATAATGATAAGCGTAAGTATGTTAATGATAAGCCTATGTATAAAATTATAGTATGATATGACATATGTGTATGCTAGCATCAGAATAAGTTAAGACATTATGATGTATTAACTTTGAAATAGTTTATGATAACTATAGATGGCATCTAAGAGAAAGTGTGATAACATACATGCTACAACTAAGACTGCATGAAATAGAATTAGAGTTGCTATGGGAGCTGCTACTAAGGCATAGCCAGATGGTGAAAGTGTGGCTCAAATAGGATCACAGAGACCCCCATAAGTAAGACAGAGGGTTCAAGTTAGCGAACAAGCCTCTAGCAAAGAAGTACAAGCTATGAGGCAAGAGATTCAGGAATTACGTCATCAGCTAAAGGAAGTAAGGGCTCAACAACCCTAACCACAACAGCCACAACAATAGCCAGAGCTCATGCAAGTATCACCACCACTTCTAGTTGGTTAAGGAGGGCAACAAAGAGTTAGGGGTGATGAAGGGGTCAGCATCCAAGATTTCAAGGGATTGAAACCACTCACTTTCAATGGGGAGGAAGGTGAAGATCCCTAAGACTTTTTGGATAAGGTGGATAAGATGGTTAAGAGGTTGCCCTGTTATGAAGCTAGGGCCATAGAGCTGGTTGGATTACAACTCAAGAAGGATGCTTGGCTGTGGTATGAGCTAAAGGTTGAACCTTGAATGGAAGGTGAAAACCCCATGACATGGGGAGAATTTAGGCAGGAACTTATAGATGGGTATTTGTCTGAGGGGGAGAAACAAAACTGAGCTTTGCGATTTGAAAAACTTAAGCAATGCCCTAGTATGAGTGTGATGGAATATGCCAAGGAGTTTAATCGATTAAGTAAACATGCCAAGCACATAGTGCCAACAGAAATAAGCCAAGTTGAATGATTTAGGCAAGGGTTGATCTCACCCTTGAATAATGCTCTTATTGCTATAGACTTCACTACCATGAACAAACTAATTGACAAGGCTAAGCTAATGAAAGGTAGGCATAAGGCAAAAAAAATTGAGAGAGCTGAAAGTGATAATAGAAACAAGAACAAAAATAAGGGCTAAAATAGCAATTGTAAGGGCAACAATTACTCCAAGGGAGGCCAGGAACAACAAGCAGCAACTAATTTTCCTCAACAGTCCAAAGGAGGAAATCAAGGTAAAGGCCCTATAGTTAGTGCTTCTGTGGCATCAACACCAGTTGGCTAGAAGACAAACTCATATCCTTTAAGTAAGTCATGTAAGAAGCACCATTTAGGCACTTATAGAAGGACCATTGGAGCTTGCATCCATTACAGGTAAATGGGGCTTTTTATCAAGAATTTCCCACAAAAGAATAGGACCAATTGCTCTAACCACCTCTCAATAGACTGTACAAGGAGGCAGAGTGGATAACAGACCATCAGCTGGGAGAGGAAAAATAATGGCACAAGAGAATGCATCAACTGGAGATGGAAGAGGTAAGGGCAAAGTTTATGCCTTAGATCAACAAGCTGCTTACAACTCAAATATAGTAGTGACAGGTACCATTCCTATTTAGTCTGTGAATGCTGAGTGTTTATTTGATACCAGTGCCATGCACTCCTTTGTTTCACTACACTTTGCTAAGAAATTGGGAATTGACTGTGAAATCATGCATGAACCCTTAAAAGTATCTACCCCTTTAGGAGAATTTGTAATTGTAAATAAAATTTATAAGAATTGTTTGGTTGAGATTCATGGTAGGCTATTTTCTGTAGACTTGTGAGTCTTAGAGGTATTGGAGATAGATGTGATATTAGGTATAGATTGGTTATTAAGGCATAATGCCATGATAGATTGTAAGAGAAATCAGGTAGAGTTCGTGGATGAAAAAGGAGATCAGTTTATGTATTGTGGTAGCAAGGAGATGATTCCTAGGAACTTGATATCAGCCATTGGTGCAAGAAAGTTAATAAGGAAGGGATGTAAGGCCTATTTGGCATATGTAGTAGATACAAGTAAGGAAGGTGGTAATGGAATTAATGAGATTCTTGCAGTAAAGGACTACCCAAATGTGTTTCTTAAAGCTTTACTTGGATTGCCACCAGAGAGAGAGATTGAGTTCACTATTGAATTATTACTGGGCATGCAACCAATCTCTATTTCACCTTACTGAATGGCACCAATAGAGCTATAGGAATTGAAGGTGCAGCTACAAGACCTATTGGCTAAAGCCTTTATAAGGCTAAGTAGTTCACCTTGGGGCATACTATTGTTGTTTATGAAGAATAAGGATATGTCAATGAGATTATATATTGACTATTACTAGTTGAATAAGGTAACTTTTAAGAACAAGTATCCACTGCCTCAAATTGATGACTTGTTCGATCAACTGCAAGGAGCTAGCCACTTCTCAAAGATGGATTTGAGGTCAGGGTATCACCAGTTGAGGGTCAAAGGAGAAGATATATGTAAGACGACATTTAGGATGCAGTATGGCCATTATGAATTTACGGTGTTACCATCTGGCCTTACAAATGCACCAACTACTTTCATGGATATCATGGATAGAGTTTTCAAGCCATTCCTTGACAAGTTTGTAATAGTGTTCATTGATGATATCTTGATATACTCTAAGTCAAAAGAGGAGCATGAAGAGCATTTAAGGTAAGTGTTACAAATATCAAGAGAACCACCTATATGCCAAACTATCCAAGTGTGAGTTTTGGCTAGAACATGTAAATTTCTTGGGGCATGTGGTGAAAAAAGAAGGAGTTAAAGTAGATCCTAAGAAGATTGAGATGTAGCTGATTGGCCAAGACCTGCTATTGTCATAGAAATAAGGAGCTTCTTAGGTATGGCAAGGCATTGTAGGAGATTCATTAAGGATTTCTTGAGGATTGTGGCACCATTGACGAAGTTGACAAGAAAACAAGTGAAGTTCCAATGGAGTGATGAATGTGAGAAGAGTTTCCAGAAGCTTAAGGAATGCCTTCACGGTCCCAGTGTTGGCGTTGCCTAAAGAAGCTGGAAATTTTATGGTACATTATAATGCCTCAAGAGTTGGGTTGGGATGTGTTTTGATGCAAAATGGTAAAGTTATAGCCAATGCATCAAGACAACTTAAGAAGCATGAGATGAATTACCCCACCTATGATTTGGAGATGGCGACAATGATATTTGCCTTGAAGATTTGGAGACACTATCTATATAGAGAGAAGTGTGAGATTTATATGGATCATTAGAGTCTCTAATATATCCTGAAGCATAGAGATCTGAATCTTAGGCAAAAGAGAAGGGTTGAATTACTTGAGGATTATGATTGTCAAATTCTATACCATCCAGGCTAAGCAAATGTGGTAGTTGATGCATTAAGCAGTAAGTCTATGAGGAGCTTGGCTCATGTATCAGTAAATAGGAGACCTTTGGTGAGGGAGTTAAAGGAACTTCTTAATTAAGGCCTAAGATTGGAGATTGAGGGTGCAAATGGTCTAGTGGCTTACTTCCAAATGAAGCCTAGACTAATAGATGAGATTAAGGAGTCACAAAGAAAGGAAGCTTACTTATTAAAGCTTATAGAACAAGCGGAAAAGGGTGAGAATAAGTAGTTTGTGATTCGAGATTGTATGCTCAAGCATGGAGGAAGATATTATGTCCTGAATATGGATGGACTAGGGAGAAGATAATGAGTGAAGCTCATTTAGCACCATACCATATGCACCCAGGCGCAACCAAGATATATCAAGATATCAAGATGATTTATTGGTGGCCCGGACTTAAGAAGGATGTAGCTGAGTATGTAGCTTCATATTTGACTTGCCAGCAAGTTAAGGCAAAACATCAAAAGCCATCTAGTTTACTTCAAGAGATCCAAGTTCCAAAATGGAAATGGGAGCAAATTGCGATGGATTTTGTAGTTGGCTTGCTAAGAACTATGAAGGGTTGTAATTCTATATGGGTGATAGTAGATTGTCTCACCAAGTCTGCACATTTCTTGGATGTAAAAACCACCTATACAGTGGCATAATATGCAAGGTGTTATATTGAGGAAATTGTAAGACTACATAGGGTGCCTATGTCTATAATATCAGATAGAGGTCCTCAATTCACACTAGGTTTTGGCAACAGTTACAGGAAGCAATGGGCATAAGGTTGGATTTCAGTACTGTATTTCATCCCCAGACTGATGGATAGTCTGAAAGGACCATCCAGATGCTTGAAGATATGTGAAGGATATGTTTCATAGACTTTGGCGAAAGTTGGGATAAGCACTTGCCATTGATAGAGTTTGCCTACAATAATAGTTATCACTTATCAATTAGCATGGCACCGTATGAGGCATTATATGATTAAAAAATGTCGACCACCAATATGCTGGAATGAAGTAGGAGATAAGCACATAAAGATGTTGATTTATTAAGGGATGCAATCGATAAGGTGCCACTTATCAAAGAGAGGCTTAAGACAACCGTTAGTTGACAGAAGAGCTATGCCGATCTTAAGAGGAAAGATTTTTAGTTTGCAGTTAATGATCATATGTTCTTGAAAGTTTCATCTATGATAGGGGTTATGAGGTTTGGCAAGAAAGGCAAGCTATCACCTAGATATGTGGGGCCTTTTGAAATTTTAGATTGAGTAGGTGAAGTCTCTTATCGACTAGCACTGCCGCTAACTATGGATTATGTCCATCCAGTGTTCCATGTCTCGATGCTTGAAAAGTATGTGTCAAGCCCTTCATATGAACTAAAGTATCAAGATGTGGTACTAGATAGTGATTTATCCTATAAGGAGATGGCAGTAGAGATCATGGACCAACAAGTAAGAAAGCTGAGGAATAAAGAGATAGTCATGGTGAAAGTCAAATGGCAGAATCATGACATAGAAGAATGCACATGAGAAAGAGAGAATGTTATGCATCAAGGATATCCCCATTTATTCAATTAATCTACTAGTAAGTCCCCACTAAAATTTGAGGATGAATTTTTAATAAGGAGGGGAGAATGTAACACTCTGCCTAAAGATAACAATTATAGGGCCTAATGTGCATTAAGTATGATATGATATGACTTATTTTATGTTCAAAATATGTTTTAAGATGTTAATTAATGTAAGGACTAAGTTAGGATAGTAATAGGAGATATTTTGACTATAGGGGTATTTTGGTCATTTTGACCTTAAGACAGTGGACCAGGGATATCTAAACTAAAATTAAGAAAATACTAAAAATAAGTCCCAAATATTATGTAAAATACAAGAATTTTTGTTTGAACAAAAAGATTAAGAAACAAAAAAGTTATTGCAAAAATACCGAAAATAACCTTGACAGCTACCACTGATCAAGGGCATTTTAGTCATTTGACATAAGTTATAAAATAAATACACCAAATGAAATTTAAGAATATTTGGAACCAAAGTCTAGTTGAACACTTTTCCAAATTCTCAACAGAAACATAGGAAAATCACACCAAAACCTAAAACTCGATGTTTTTAAATGCAGTGTTAATTCAAAAAAAAAAAAAAAAAGAAAACCCTAGTATATTAAACTATATAGCAACCACTGCCCCCCTAATTCTATTTGCTATACATGCCATTCAAGCCTGTTAAAAAAAATAAAAAAAAAACCTTTTTCTTCCTTTTTCTCTCAAAAAAATTCCAAGACTTAACAACAAGGGATCAACAATTTTCGCAAGGTAAGAATTACTCTACACTAAATCTTTTTAATTTTTATGAGCTAAATATTTTAGTAACTCCTTTTCTAAAAAAAAAAAAAAATTTTTGTTTAGCCTTGGGAAGATTTGGTCAAGGCTAGTGGAAGGGATTGAAATTGTATTTGTGAATTAAGGTGAGAACAATTATTCTCTCAATTAATTTTTTTTATATTTTTTTATAGCAATTAATATGTATAAAAATCATGGCAATATGGTGTTGGTTTGGTTTAGTTAATAGAATGGAATGTGTATTTGTTGAATTAAGAAAAAAATTATACCTAGGAACGTAAATGAACAATTAAAGTTACCGACTTTCACAATTAAAATTCATAAACTATAAGAATTAAATTAAAAATTCATAGACTGTAGCAATTAAAGGATAGATACTATTAAATTGCATGGCTATAAATCCTTAATTTTGCACCCTCCAGCATGCATTCAAACTTTAGAAACACTTAGACTCGGTGAACAAACGTCTTGAAGCCGAAAGCTCTCAAATGGGAAAATCGAAAAAATCAAAACATGGCTTTTTAACATTTGAGCACTTTCAAATCATTTGGGATTGAGTAAGAAATACAATGCAACTAGAATTGCAAAAAATGGATGAGAAATGAGTGAGAATAGGCAGGATGAGGGGATCAACATTGGTTGTTGCATAGTGCCACAGAGCCTTATGTTGTGCCACACAGCATTGTGCGGCACTGTCGCAAAGGCCTATGTGGTGCCATAAAGGCCTATGTGGCAACCTGAGCATTTTTTTTTTTTGCAATCCCACATCGAATATGAATAGCTTTTATGCTTTAAATCTCCCTTTATATATGGAGGGTCTCTCTATACTTTAAGACACCAATTTCTAGAGCTTGAAAAGCATTACTTTAAGCAAAATGCTTTGCATTTGCTCCTTGCTTCACAAAGCGAGTTAGGGGGTTTCTTCTTGATTCCTATCTGTTGACCTAAATTATTTTAAAACTTAGTCAAACTCTATTTTGATCTTGTCAATCAAATTGAAAGTTATTTAATGTTTGTTCAAGTGTTTGTTTTGCAGGATATATCATACTTATTGATTGAAATTAAAAGGAAATCAAAATCTTTCAAAGTATATTAGGATTACTTTTGAGTCGCGACAAAGATGATGAAATCGCGATTACGACCATGAAATCACGATCGCGACTATGTAATCGTGACCAAGAAACTTAAAAAGCCAATTTAATCAATTTTAGCTAGAGCGAATCGCAACTTGAGTCGCGACCGCAACCAAGGGCGTGATCTTGGATTCAAGACCACGAATTGGTTGTCGTGATCAAGACATTCATACTGAAGTCCAAGACTGCAACGGATAGTGGAAGAACCAATGAGAAGGTGCCACGTGTGATATTGCCATTGTGAATTATGAAGATGGCAATTGCGAAATACTAGTCGCAACCGCTAAAATGGAGTCACGATCGTGAAAAAGGCTTAGTGACTGTAACCCAGCTCTGATAGTGCATTTAATGCAAGATATTATGGTTATTGTGAGGATCCTTCTTGGTATCTCTTTGTAACGAGAATTTAGAGGGAAGAAGCTATAAATACCCCCTCCAAAGACCCTCAAAAAGCATCCAACAATTTTCATTTAAGGCAAACTCTTGCAATTTTAATTCTCAAAGCCTTACCTCTTAATTGTTATCATTTGGTTATTGTAAGAGCATTAATAACTCAAAGGGTTAAGTGTTAGCCTTGAAAACACATATTATTGGGTTAAGAGTGAGTCATTAGAAAACTCTTGTATAGGTTTAAGTGTGAGCCTAAGGGAAACACTTGTAAGGGTTGTATGTGAGCCATTGAAAACACATTGTAAGTTTAGAGTGAGCTTGAAACTCCTTGTAAACATCATCTTGTAGTAGAATACCTAATTGAGATTGGGGAGTGGATGTAAGGTTCGTTAATACTAGAACCACTATAAAATTGATTGTGTTCATTCTCCTTCCCTCTCTCTTTCTATCCATCTTTTAATTTCCCACCAATTCAACCCCCCTTCTTGGTGCATAAGGGCAAACACTACCCAACTAGTTAAAGGCTTTCCGCTGGCCTGTTCAAGGCAAGTCTTTTGCCTAAGGCTCATTTTTCCAATCTGAGGCTAGCCGCCGCCCACCATCTAAGTCTAGCTGTGGCCTGCTATCCAAAGCCAACCGCCACTCATTGTCAGAGGCTAGTCACTGCCCGCTGTCTGAGGCTAGTCACTGCATACCATCCAAAGCTAGCTATTGACCACCATCGAAGGCTAACCACCACCCGCCATCGAAGGCTAGTTGCCACATGCCATCCAAAACTAGCCACCGCTTGCCGTCCAAAGCTAGCCGTTGCTCGTCGTCTGAGGTAAGCTTCTTTTCCTTTAATTTTCTATTGTCTAAATTTTCTTGCCTCTTTTAGTTAGTTAATTAAATTTATTCATCTAGGTTACTAGCTAATCAACTTGACAATCAATTAAATTAATTAATTAACTAAACCCTCTTTTAATCAATCAATCAAAACATGATAAAGTGGCTAGGCTAAACTCACCCCTTCACAAGAAGGGAGAACTACATGGGTTCTAATTCCCATTCAAAGGGATATGTAGGCATGGTTGGTTCAGGTATCGAATCCAACTAAAATTAACCAACTCTCCCCCCTATCACCTTTTTCACTTACTTTTATTTTCCTTTCCTTTACTTAGTTATTAGGTTTAGTTTAGGGAATGTGTGACTTCCCTAGAACCTATAAGGGTTAGAGAAGGTATCCCCTAAGTTTTGATTTCATTATAATATTGACTCTTTTATTTTCAATTCTAATTGTGTATAAACTTTATGGATTAAATGATCATGCATATAAATTGTTCATGCATTTTAATTGTTCATCAAATATATTTTAAGTTACTTTTATATTTCTTGGCCAAACTTATTTTGTTAAAATAAACCGAAAATCTAGTCCCCGAATCCTCTTTGGTTTTGAGGCTAGTGATCTTTTTCCTTTGGGTAATAATTGGAGTCAAATGGTTTATTGTCTTATATTTTCTCAAATAAAAATAAATTAAGGTGGCAACTCTAAGAAATAATTTTCAAACATATCAAAGAAAAGCCTGAGGGCTTCCTCGTGAGTTCTTTCCCAAATGAGTATTTTGATTCCCTTTAGCAAATCGGACTGGTGCTTGGGTGAGGCCTCACAGCTGGAGACTCCACTAAGGACTGACTATCTTCTAATAAAAGGAAAAATAAGTGGACTACTAATTGGTTTAAAAAGAGTTTGTCCTTTTAATATGATTGTGACTTTGTATGCATCACTTGTATAAGCTCTTTGCCATTCAACCCAGTTTTTGGAAAATAATGGATAGTGAGTAGCATCGAGTGGGTAACCCTCCTTGGGTCTATTCATCGATAGTGAAAACATCCACTCCGCGATGAATCTTTTGATACTTTCAAAGGTGTAACGAGTATGCATGTACTATTGGACCCACACGAGACTCCTTGACTCATATATGGTTAGGTATATCGCTGCTCTAGTGTAACAGGTACCCAAATTAAGCTACCCTTACCCTTCATGTAATAAACTTAGATCCTGGCTTTAGGTTGTATGTACCATAATTAAAACCTTGCATCTTTGCATTCTTATGAAATGTTTTCCTCATGCATCCATATTGTATAACAAAACATGCATTCATCTTATGTCTAGGTCAAACCTTGAACTGAAGAAGGGTCAAACATTCTTACCTCCATTCAAATACCTTCCTCATAAACACTTTCACCTATTTCCCATCACCCAATCTAAATACCCTTAAACCATTACTCCGAAACCTTAAATAAAATCACTTATATCCTAATCACCTTCGCCTCCACAAGCCTAAACACCTCACCCTAATCTTTAATCCTAAACACCTCACCTTAGCCTTTAACCTTAAACACCTTACTCTAGTCTTACCTTAAACACCTTGCCCTAGCCTTACCCTAAACACCAAACACTTGAACCTCACACCTCAAATGTAAAGCTTAACCACCTTTAACCTTTGGACCTTAAGTCATAAACCCATGACCTTAAAAGCCATGTCCAACCTTAAAAACCCTGCTACCTAACCATAAGCCTAACCCACAACCCTTATCCTTATCCAAAAAAAAAAAAAAGGGGAAGAAACTAGATGCCTTAGGTTCTTTATACCAAAACCATTATTTTGATGCTATCCCTTGTCCAAAATCAAACCCATTATCAATGAGCCTAATGCCCATGGCCCATCACCTTTCAAAATCAGTCGTTACCCTTAAGCCTAATAACTTTGGCCCAACACACTACCTTAAACCTAATACCTTTGGTTTAGTCTACTACCCTAAGCTCAAAACATTTGCCCTACCCTAAGCTCAAAACATCTGCACCATCATACCTCAAGCCTAAAAAAAAATGGTTGGCCCATAACACAATAGGGAAGCCTTTTCTTTTAGGATCTACATGCATATACCTTCATCACCTTTTCTATTCCATGCCCATGACTTACCTTGTTGCTTTGGTTTGAAGGTACTAATGGCCAACCCACTTGGCATGGCTTCTATGATTACACTTATGACCAATGTCCTTAAGAAGTAAAAAGAGCATTTCCAAGCTATCATAGCTGCTCAACAAGCCTAATTCAAGGAACAAAGGCAATTCATCATTAAGAAAATTCAGGCTTTGATTAATCGGGCTAGCTTTAACCATCCTAACCCAAACCTTATCTTGAACCAGACCAATCCTAGCCCAAATTTGATTCAAGCCAACTCATATCTAAACCAAAGTGGGGAAGTTTACTCTTATCCAGATGCCAAATTGCTCATGGAGAAACTTGAAGCCATGGAAAGAACCATCAAAACCCTAAAGCACCACAATGATCTAATTGATGTTGATAGTTTAACCTTATTTCCTGATGCCAAGCTTCCTCTTAAATTCAAAATGCCTGAGCTAGAAAGATTTGATGGAACCACTTACCTTAAGACCCATCTATAGATATATATGCGGATAATGAAACCTTTAAGAGTTAGCAATGAGCTCCTTGCTTAACTATTCCAACAATCACTAACCAATGTTACTAGGAGATGGTTGCTTTCACTAGACAAGAGCAAGAAAAGGAAATGGGATGATATCTGCTGTGCCTTTGTCAAACAATATCATTATAACAGTAAAGTGGATGTCACTAGGCATGACTTAGAAACTACCAAGCAGCTTCCAGGTGAGTCCTTTTCTATGTTCCTTATAAGTGAAGGGCTAAAGCTGCTCAAATGCTAACCAGACCAACAAAGCAAGAACAAGCAAACATCCTTGTCAAGAATCTACTTCCAACCTACTGAGCCTACTTGTTAACCCAATACCTACCCACCTTCAAACCTTTGGCTGCAACTGCATCAAAGGTTGAAGATTGCATCCAAAGTGCATCATTTCAGCCTAAATTCCTCACCACTAATCCGAGCAGTGATGAAGAACCCGAACCCAATTCAACCCCACCTTACCTCAACCCTAAGTGGCATGACATGGAAGAGTTAAAGTTTAGCTAATCTAACCTATCCGAGATTGAAATCCAAGTCTAAGTTTGAGTCTAAGTCCCAAATCTCAAAGTTTGAGTCTAAATTCAACTCTGTGTCTATCATTTTATTTTCCTTTTCATGTATTTTTCGTCAATCATGTCAATTCCTTTTTGTTATCTTACAATAAAATTTTCCATTGTAACAAAACATTCACATCTTTTTAATTATTTACACACTTGTCTTTCTTGTTTAAACATGGATGAGCTTTGAAAAAAAAAAGAAAGGAAGGAAAAAATGAGAAAAGAATGAAAAAGAAAGAATAAAAAAAAAGTGAGAAAGAGGAAAAGAGAAATGAACAGTCAATTAAATCCACCATAGCTAGCACATATTGGGAATTGAGTTGTTATCAACAATTACTTTGCTAGCTCCTAACTAAAGAAGGTCAAGAAATAGACCTCTCATTAAATAATTGAAGCACAAAATCAAATGATACACCTCAACAAAGGGCAACAAGATTCATCAAATCCAAAATTCAAAGGTTAAAGCCCCTCCAAGTGAAGAAAAGTAGTAAATCATAGTGGAATGTCATATCCCAAATTTCATGAATCCAAGCTCGCTAAGTTAAGAACCCAAAAGGGTGGCTTAGGCAAAAGTTAGAGCTAAAAAAAAACAAAGAGAAAAAAAAAAAGAAAGAGAAAGCTCATCCTAGTTATCTTCCTTCATATCATTCAAAGTTTGTCAAATCAAGTTTAATCAATCTGTCTCGTCTTATATCTTGAAAGTCATCCTTGCTCACTAGAGGCTCATTCTGTAAAGTGATATTGCTTTCTATGCCCTTATCTCACAATGGGTGCATATCCTTCTAGGTCATCATCATCTTTTGTTAATCCGTCTCATCGCTTAGCTCAAAGAGCTTAGACATAATTCTCACATTGTTTGTCTGTCATATTCCTATCTCTCATTGCGAGTATGATCCCCAAGTTATCTCTTTTCATTAGTCCTTCAGCCACTCCTTAGGGCACTTCCTTTCATCCAGTCTGTCGTCTAGATTCAAGCAAATAAAGTGTCACTCTAAATGTCTCTTCAATCTCAAAACAACAAAGTTAGCTTGGCTTGTTCTTTCCCATGAATCAAGCTACAAATAGCAAAATCATACAACCTCCCTGATCTTTTTCAAAATTTCCAACCTGCCTTTAAACCATTCCCCAAATTCAAAATGTACCATTCCATCTTTTCAAGTTTAGGTCTCATACGATCCTTTCCTAGGCAAAGTCTCATCATCTTCTAAGGGCCAAGCCTATGTGCAGAACCAAAGATCCTAAGTCTTTCAAGACTCATCATCCTTAAAGCGAGCTTTCTTTAGTATAACCAAAATCAAGTCATGTCTTTGTGAGGTCTCACCCGAGCACCGGTCTTATCTGCTGAGGAATCAAAATGCTCTTTGGAAGAAACTCCACGATTGGAACTTGCTGTGAGTTCAGAAAATTGATTTTTGTAATTTGAAAGTTATGAAAATGAGTCGCCACTTTAATTTTATTGTTTTAATTGGGAAAATTAAAGAAAACCCAACATGATTGACTCCACAAAATATTTGATTTATCCCAATGAAAAACGCACTAATCCGTGAGTGACCAAAGAGGGCTCGGGGATCAGGTTTTGGTAATTACACATTTGAGAAAATATATTTTTCTTTAGTTTAACTAAAAAGTGCAAAATAACACTTAAAAAAGGATTTTCATATATGTATGAACATGAATTAAATGATGCATGAAGCATATATGATAAGATGGAATGACAATTATAGATAAATAAGCAAAATAAATCATACTTAATTATTACAAAGCAAAAACGATTAAAATAAAGAGGATCTTTTCTTTAACCCTTATGGGTACTAGGAAAAGCACACATTCCCCAACTAAGTTAATACAGAAATAGAAAATAAAGGATTAATATAAATAAATCAAAATAAAAGGGAAAAATATTAATAAAAAGATTTTGGAGTTGATGCCTTTTCAAAATGGCAACCTACGTATCCTATTGAATAGGAATCAAATCCCACGCAGTTCTTTCTTCTTACGAAGGATAGGTTTTGGAAAAGGTATTGGTTTGTTTATTAATTTAATTCTAATTCTTAAATTAATAAATTTTAGATCTTTTATGTTTTAGACCTAAAGAGAATTCTAAATCTGAGTTTAGAATTTTGAAAATGGAAAAAAGATTATACCTTTGCTTTCTTTGATTTTCAGATGAATGGAACGAGCCTTGCTCTGGATCTCAACTCCACCTTGGATTCGAAAAACTTGGAATCTGAATCTAAAAGCAACAAGTATATCAATATCAGAGAGAATTTTTGCCTTTGAATGTGTGTCAAATAAACCTGAATGAGGCCCTATTTATAGACCTACTAAGGAGGGCGCCGACGATACGGATGGCGGCATCGGCATGTCACAGGCGACACGGGCGGCATCGGCGATATGCCGAGTGGCTAGCGGCACATTGCGTATGCCGCCTTACCACCAACATGAATTTTATGCTGCCATGGCAGGCGCGCTACCTAGAGCGGCGATACGAGGCAGCACATCTCCTGCGCGCTGGCCAGTTGGTTCGACCTATTTCCTGCTTTTTCATCCATTTTGGGTCTGTTTCAGTTTCGATTCATGCTCGGTTTGATTCTATGAGTTCATGACTGAAAAGCAGTCGACTGAAGGTGAAAGATTTAGGAAATTTATTTTTCAATGGGGCGCTGCTCCCTTGATTCCTGCCCACTAACTAGCTAATGGGACTACCGTATGTGTAGCGCACTATTCTTAGTAGGTGTCAAGCTGCAGCTGGATCATAAAGGTGCAAAATTTGAGGGTTCACAGTCTTGCAAAGCTTAAGAAGGGCTCGAACGACTCAAAATCCAGTCATCCCATGTCTCATTGGCAAAATCTCAGCATCCTTGAAAAGACCAAGCCTACTTAGCAAATTATATTACTTATAAAGTCCAATAGAGTTAAAGCCTGCCAACCATCTGATGGGCATTGAAAAATCTGATATAAACATGACAAAGGGCAAGCCTCCATCTATGAGCCTGCGGTATCCTTATGACTAAAACTTGTAGCACCGTACTTAAGATAAAGCCAACATCTTCCAAAGAGGTCTAAAGCTCCCTTAACCAAAGCCTTCAAGCCTTCACCATGAAGCCCAAACCATAAAGCCTTCACTATGTGTTGCGCAATTACTGCAAGTGCACAGGTCGTGAACAAGTAATATAGTAGTGAAATAAGTGTCTATCCCACGAGGATGGGTTGACAAGTACCAAAACTATTGAATATTCTATTATTTAGAAAATCAATTATGAGAAGTCATATTTTAAGCTAAAGTAAAGTTCAAGTAAATAAATGATGATAATATGAAATAAGATTAAAGGCCTAGGATTTAGAATTCATCAATTGATTACCTATGATTACTTTATTTTTTTTTAGATTGGATTATTTTTGCTGGAATTAATTATTAGATTTCCCTAAATTATATGATGTTCTCTCTCAAGATACAACATGTGTGCTCATATTAACCTTATGTCTACTCTCGTGATCATAAGCAATTAACACAAACCTATTAAGTTTTATAGAAATCCTTTAACAATCACAAAGGAGTATTCTTATCTCTAAGCAATACATTCCCTAGGTCAATTATCCTAATGAACTAATATTGTGCTTCCACTCTCGCTACTTCACACAATATCTTAAATCATGCAATTAATGGCCAGTTAATTACAAGCATTAAATTCTAAGATAAAAGATTAATTCCAACAATCAACCCAATCAATGAAATATAAATAATCATATGCAAATCAAAAGATTACATCTAAATCCTAAAAAAATAAATTTAGCTATTCATAATTAAAAGAGAAGAAACAATTAAATTAACAATAAAAATAATAAACATAATAATAACTTATAATTAAATTCAAGAATAGAGTTTAGAGAGAACTTATTTTGAGATACAATCTTTGATAAACTTGAGCTCCAAAAACTCCTCCTCCTGATAAAAATAACATAAACAAAAAAGAAACCTAATCTATTGTTTTTTTCTCTCTAAATATTTTTTTTGATGGATTTCTTTGATGCCATTTCCCTTTGCCAAGCATGGTATTTATAGACATGTTTGGTGGAAGAATTCAAGTTCCATTAAAATTCTTACATTAAAAATTCAACATTGATGGTTAGGTTGGCCACCAACCATTGAATTCCTTCATCAATATTCAAAAATAGTTAGGTTGGCTACCAACCACTGAATTTTGGCCACCAACCATTGAATTTCTTAATCAATATTCAAAAATAGTTAGGTTGGCTACCAACCATTGAATTTTGGCCAACAACCATTGAATTTATTTCTCATAGATTGAAAACTATTTATTTCTAAAAATAAGCAATAATATTATTGCATTCTCGAGAATTGAACTAAAATTTAAGTTTAAACAATTAAAATAACTCTAAAAATATAGAGTTATCACACCCCCAAACTTAAGTTTTTGCTTGTCCTCAAGGAAAAGAAAATTCAAAACCTAAACTAGTCCACTTTTGTAGGAAATTACGATTGCATTTAGCGTATGCAATAAGCCTTTAAATCCCTAGGTGTCCCGTAGAGGACGAGTTATAGTCTCGTGAGGGCTTACAGTGGTGATACCCATAAACACCTATAAAACTTTAAACTTTCAAATATTTATTTTAAAAAGGAAATTTAATATTCTCATGCTTAGTTTGAATAATTTTTCAAAGGTTTCAAGAAATTAATATTCACAAACAATATATCAATAGTATTACAAGTCAAGCTTCTATCTCAGATTCAAAATAATCCTCATCTTAATCATGCTTTGAATAACCATGCATTAAATCAACCACAAAGAAATTGCTACACTTCAGATAGGCATATACACACTGATATCTTTAAATGCCTCTATCAAAAGATATAAAATAGATGTGCAAATCTCATAAGCATGTTAATGCAAACAATCTCCACTAATGGAATTCACAAATCAAGAGAGATCAACAGGTCTTAACTAGGCTTATAATGGGGCTAACACAAGGTCTTTTGGTTGAACAAAGAAAAGGCTAAATGAACAACAAGTAAGATAATTATACCAAGTTTACAAAAGAAAATCAATAGCTCAAAATAAAGGGATTATGTTAATAAAGGATCCCTTCCATCTTAAGCATCATTCTTCTTCAATGTTTTCTTCTTTTAAGCCCCCTTCTTCTTCTTCTATTTTTTTTCTCTTTTTTTTTATTTTTTATTTTTTTTAACAACATTATTCTAAAGATAAGCAAGAATACTAACTTTTATTTTATTCAATTTTCTTGCTTTCCCCCAAACTTATTTTAAGCAGAAGGTGATCTTTTACAATGAATAATACTCTCAGTTATTAGCGATCCTTATTTTCTTTTAAAACTTCAATAATTCCCTTTTCTTTATTAGAATGTAAACTTGACAAAATTATCTCACAAATAGGGTGAAGGATAACAATTAAGGTTACTTAACAAAGAAAGAAAGCTAAAATTAACAAGGCACAAAGGGGTAAACTAGGGAAAAAAAATTAAAATAAGGGTGGATATAAGTAATAGGCTAAACAAACAATGCCTAAATCATATCTCTCTTTCAAAATGAATTCAAAATTTCTCCTCAAAAGTTTGTAAAAACATGTTCTAAGATAGGTGAGGCAAATGAAGATAAAAAATATGTAAAAGCCCTCTCTAATTAAGCATACACAAATTCAATGCAATCAATATAATGCAAAGCAAAACAAAACATAATCTTAATAAAAGTTAATTTTACCCCAAAATAGTTGTTTGACCTGAAATACTTTAATAAATTGTCTATAAATACCAATTATGTATTATAATCAATCATTGGCCTTTTATCAAATTATTTAATATAAGCATATTTTATCAAAAAAAATTAAATTTATTCATCAAAACACAAAAGAAATGACTGAAAATAAAATCATAAGCTTCCAATCGTATCTCTTCAAGCTCACTCAATTGAAGTAACCTCTTACGACCAGCAGCTTCCACATCCATATTCAACTTTCTTATTGCCCAGTAAGCTTTATGTTCAAGCTCCACAAGTAAGTGACATGCTTTACCAAAGACAAGTCGGTATGGAGACATACCAATTGGGGTCTTGAAAGCAGTCCTATATGCCCACAGAGCATCATCCAATTTGAGTGCCCAATCCTTCCTAGAGTTATTCACTGTCTTTTCTAAAATATTTTTCAATTCGCTATTTGAAATTTCCACCTGACCACTCGTCTGAGGATGATACGGAGTGGCTACTCTATGGTTGACTCCACTTTTCTTTAACAAAGTGTCAAAAGCCCGGTTACAAAAATGGGAGCCTCCATCACTGATAATGGCTCTCGGAACACCAAATCGAGAAAAAATATTCTTCTTAATAAACCTCAGCACAACTCTAGAATCATTGGTAGCACTTGCAATTGCTTCAACCCACTTTGACACATAGTCGACCGCTACCAAAATATATCGATTGTTTAGGGATGAAGGGAATGGCTCCATGAAATCAATCCCCCAAACATCGAATATTTCAACCTCTAAAATCCCATTAAGCAGCATATCTTGCTTTCTAGTTATGTTCCCTGTTCTTTGGCAACGATCACAAGGCATCACAAAGTTTCTAGCATCCTTATACATAGAAGGCCAATAAAAACCACATTGCCATACCTTTGCAACTGTCTTATCTGTGCTTGCATGCCCTCCACTTTCCTTAGAGTGACAATGCTCCAAAATGCTCGGAATTTCCTCCTCTAGCACGCATCTTCCGATCATCCCATCTCCACAATACTTGAAAAGTAATGGTTCATCCCAGAAATAATACTTGACATCTACAAGAAATTTCTTTTTCTGATGATAAGAAAAATCACTAGGAATGATTCCACTCACCAAGTAATTGACAAAATCAGCAAACCATGGAGTTGATCCCTTCACTACCCATAACTGCTCCTCTGGAAAATAATCATTGACTGGCTCATCATCTTCAGCTGTTCGCTCCTATTCCAATCTAGAAAAATGGTCTGCAACCACATTCTCCACTCCTTTCTTGTCCTTAATTTCTAAGTCAAACTTTGAAGCAAAAGTACCCATCTAATCAATCTGGGTTTGGCATCTTTCTTGGACATTAGGTACCTAATTGCTGCATGGTCTGTGAAGATTATAACTTTTGACCCAACCAAGTAGGAGCGAAATTTTTCTATCGCCACTATCATTGCCAACATCTCCTTTTCAGTAGTTGCATAATTTTTCTATGCATCATTTAAGATCTTGCTGGTGTAGTATATCACATGTACCTTTTTGTTCTTTCTTTGGCCTAAGACAGCTCCAATTGCAAAGTCACTTGCATCGCACATGATTTCAAATGGCAAACTCCAATCGGGCGATGCAATAATGGGAGCTGAAATCAAAGCTTTCTTTAACCTGTCAAAAGCACTCAAGCACTCCTGGTTAAAATCAAAAGTAGCATCTTTATTAAGCAAATCACATAGAGGTTTAGCAATTTTAGAAAAATCTTTGATAAACCGATGATAAAAACTGGCATGGCCAAGAAAACTTCTTATCCCTTTTACATTAGTAGGTGGAGGCAATTTTTCAATAGTCTCTACCTTTGCCCTATCTACTTCAATTCCTACTTGAGAAATTTTATGCCCCAAAACAATTCGCTCTTGTACCATAAAATGGCACTTCTCCCAATTTAGCACTAAATTGCACTCAACACAACGTTGTAAAACTTTTCTCAAGTTTTCTAAGCATGCATCAAATGAAGAACCATACACAGTAAAATCATCCATGAAGACCTCCATGGACTTCTCAACAAAATCAGAGAAAATAGACAACATGCAACGTTGAAAAGTAGCAGGGGCATTACACAAACCAAAGGGCATTCTTCTATATGCAAAAGTACCATAAGGACATGTAAAAGTGGTCTTTTCCTGATCTTGAGGAGCAATAGGAATTTGAAAATACCCTGAATAACTATCTAGAAAGCAAATATATGCATTACCTGCAAGCCTTTCTAACATTTGATCAATAAAAGGTAAAGGAAAGTGATCCTTTCTGGTAGCATTATTCAGTTTCCTATAGTCAATGCACATTCTCCATCCTGTTACAGTCCTAGTGGGAATCAATTCATTATTATCATTTTTCAAAACAGTCATCCCACCTTTTTTAGGTACTACATGCACAGGACTAACCGAAGAGCTATCAGAAATGGGATAAATTATTCATGCATCTAATAACTTAGTAATCTCAGCCCTAACTACTTCTTTCATGTTTGGATTCAACCTACGTTGATGTTCAATTATAGGTTTGTGGTTATCCTCTATCAAAATTCTATGCATGTAAATAGTTGGACTAATCCCTTTAATGTCAGAAATATTCCAACCTACTGCTGATTTAATTTCCCTCAAAATTCTCAATGTTTTCTCAAGTTGAACATCATTCAAGTTTGCATTCACAATCACAAGTAAAGTATCATTGGGACTAAGAAATGCATACCTGAGATGTGCAGGAAGTGGTTTTAACTTAAGAACTGGTGCTTGCTCAATTAATGGTGGAGGAAGTGACTTACCTTTTTCCAATTCTTCAAATTGTTGTCTCCTATAGAAAGGCATAGGTGAACTCCCCTCAAAAAGATTAACAATTGTGGCAACCTCATGATTTTCATTCTTGCCAGGTGCTCCATTAACCAAGCATGTTTCTAGGGGGTCCGCAAAATGCTTTTCCTCCAAGACTTTTTCAACTTCCTCATCAATGACATCAATTTGAAAGCAACAATCCATGATGGCAGGTTGTTTTTATGCTTTAGCAATGTCAAACTCAATCTCCTCATCACCTACTCTCAAAGTCAATTTGCCATGTTTTACATCAATTAAGGCTCCTGCTGTTGCTAAAAATGGTCTTCTAAGAATCAACAGGATCTCAACATCCTCATCCATGTCCAATACCACAAAGTCCACAAGTATATAAAACTTACCAATTTTTAACAAGACATTTTCAATGATACCTACTGGATACTTAACAAAACGGTCAGCTAATTGCAAGGTCATTGTGGTTGGGGTTAGCTCACCCAACCCTAATGTCTTACAAACAGATAAAGGCATAAGACTAACACTAGCTCCTAAATCACATAAAGCCTTTTTAAATTCAGTGGTACCAATTAGACAAGGGATAGAAAAGTTACCTGGATCTTTGAGCTTTTGTGGAAGTTTGTTCTGAATAATTGCACTGCACTCCTCAGTAAGTGCTACCACAGCATGCTCCTCAATCTTCCTCTTGTTAGACAGTAAATCATTAAGGAACTTCACATAGGATGGCCTTTGTGCCAAGGCTTCAGCAAACGGTACGTTTATGTGAAGTTGCTTAAAAATTTCTAGAAACTTCTCATATTGTTTGTCTAACTTCTGCTACTTCAATCTTTGAGGATAAGGAATGGGTGGTGCATAAGGCTTGACTTGTGAAGGTTTAGATACCTCCTCTCTTTTTTCTTCTTCAGCTTGATTCATTGGGGTATCTTCTTTTGAAACTTCACCACTATATTCATTTGTTTTCTTTGGTACCATTTCTTCAAGTTGCTTGCCACTTCTCAAAGTAATTGCCTTGCATTGTTCTCTAAGATTAATTTCAGTTTTGCTAGGCAACGTACCTTGAGGTCTTGCATTAAAAGAGTTAGCCATTTGTCCCATTTGAAACTCCAAATTTCTATTTTGGCTAGCAATTTGATCGACTTTCATCTCCAACTTGTCATATTGTTTCTCCAATTTGTCAAACCTTTTAGAAGTGGCTCCAATGAATTTCTCCAAAGCGGTTTCGTAGGAAGGCTTGATTTCTTGTAGTGTTTGGGATGGAATTTGATTTCTCCCTTGAAAGTTGGATTAGTATGGTGGCCTTAGATTTCTTCCTTGATTTCCTTGATTTCCCCATGCTAAGTTGGGGTGGTTCCTCCATCCTGGATTGTAAGTGTTCGAGTAGGGATTATTTTGTTGTCTATTGGGGTTAAAGACAAATTGGACTTGCTCTACTCCATGGCATTCAAAATTATGATGATTACCCCCACATGAGTCACAAACAATTGGATGACTACTTGATGGGGCATTAAAGTTTACTCTCTCCAATGACTTGGCATTTGCATCAACTTTTGCTGCAAGAAGAGAATACCCATCATCCTGTTGAACACTTGCAACTCTCCTTGTTACAGTCCTTTCATTGGACCAATGGTAGTTATTAGTCGCCATTTGCTCAAGAAGATTATGAGCCTCAATAGTACTTTTGTTCATAAGAGCTCCTCCGGCTACTGCATCAATTGTGCTCCTTATTTTATTTGAAAGACCATTGTAAAAAGTTTGCACTATCATCCAGTCTGGGATACCACGATGAGGACACTTTCTTTGTAAATCTTTAAACCTTTCCCATGCTTCATATAGTGTCTCTCCATCAAATTGAATGAAACTAGTAATATCATTCCTTAGCTTAGCAGTCTTTCCAGGAGGGAAATATTTTGCTAGAAAAGCACTTGTGAGTTGATCCCATGTAGTGATTGACCCTGGGGCTTGAGATATCAGCCAAGTTTTTGCTTTATCCCTAAGAGAAAATGGGAAAAGCCTCAGTCTAATGGCATCATCAGTAACACCATTCATCTTGATTGTATCACAGATTTCTAAGAAATTTGCCAAATGAGCATTAACATCTTCCATGACTTCTCCTCCAAACTGGGACTGTTGAACCATCTGAATGAGTGAAGGTTTGATTTCAAAATTGTTGGCTGCAATAGTGGGTCTTTCTATGCTGGATCGCATAACTGAGTTTGGCATAGCAAATTCGCGCAGTGCCCTATTAGCTCCATTGTCCGCCATTTCTTCCTCTGCTCCTTCAAGTCTTTCCTCAAAAGTTTCTTGCTCAAATTCTTCTCCTTCTTCCAAAGCCTCTTGCTCGTTGGCCTTGTCTGCTTTCTCTTTTCTAAGTCTCTCCTTTTTGGCTTTGGTTAAAGCCTTACACCTTCGCTCGATTTCAGGATCCAATTCCTCTAAAATTGCTTTAGGATCGTTTCTCATAAACACCTATACGAGCTATACAATAAAAAAAATAAAAATTCAGTTTTAAAAATAAATCAAGGTTTCTAAAGTAATAGAATATATCAATTATATTAATATTGTCAAAAATTGCATTCCCCGGCAACGGCGCCAAAAACTTATTGCGCGATTACTGCAAGTGCACAGGTCGTGAACAAGTAATATAGTAGTGAAATAAGTGTCGATCCCACGAGGAAGGGTTGACAAGTACCAAAACTATTGAATATTCTATTATTTAGAAAACCAATTATGAGAAGTCGTATTTTAAGCTAAAGTAAAGTTCAAGTAAATAAATGATGATAATATGAAATAAGATTAAAGGCCTAGGATTTAGAATTCAACAATTAATTACCTATGATTACTTTATATTTTTTTAGATTGGATTATTTTTGTTGGAATTAAGGATTAGATTTCCCTAAATTATATGATGTTCTCTCTCAAGATACAACATGTGTGCTCATATTAACCTTATGTCTACTCTCGTGATCATAAGCAATTAACACAAACCCATTAAGTTTTATAGAAATCCTTTAACAATCACAAAGGAGTACTCTTATCTCTAAGCAATACATTCCCTAGGTCAATTATCCTAATGAACTAATATTGTGCTTCCACTCTCACTACTTCACACAATATCTTAAATCATGCAATTAATGGCCAGTTAATTACAAGCATTAAATTCTAAGATAAAAGATTAATTCCAACAATCAACCCAATCAATTAAATATAAATAATCATATGCAAATCAAAAGATTACATCTAAATCCTAGAAAAATAAATTTAGCTATTCATAATTAAAAGAGAAGAAACAATTAAATTAACAATAAAAATAATAAACATAATAATAACTTATAATTAAATTCAAGAATAGAGTTTAGAGAGAACTTGTTTTGAGATACAATCTTTGATAAACTTGAGCTCCAAAAACTCCTCCTCCTGATAAAAATAAAATAAACAAAAAAGAAACCTAATCTATTTTTTTTTCTCTCTAAATATTTTTTTGATGGATTTCTTTGATGCTATTTCCCTTTGCCAAGCATGGTATTTATAGACATGTTTGGTGGAAGAATTCAAGTTCCATTAAAATTCTTACATCAAAAATTCAACATTGATGGTTAGGTTGGCCACCAACCATTGAATTCCTTCATCAATATTCAAAAATAGTTAGGTTGGCTACCAACCATTGAATTTTGGCCACCAACCATTGAATTTCTTAATCAATATTCAAAAATGGTTAGGTTGGCTACCAACCATTGAATTTTGGCCACCAACCATTGAATTTATTTGTCATAGATTGAAAACTTGAATCATTGCATGCATCATTATTTTTACTGCATCATTTTGATCTGCAAAAATAATAAAAATACTTAAAATATGTTATAATTTATTTATAAATTGTAGAACTATTTATTTCTAAAAATAAGCAATAATATTATTGCATTATCGAGAATTGAGCTAAAATTTAAGTTTAAACAATTAAAATAACTCTAAAAATATAGAGTTATCACTATGAAGCCCACTCCCCATGAATCTTCACCTTAAAGCCTAAACCATAAAGCCTTCACTATGAAGCCCCACAAGCTAACCTTTCCTAAACCTTTCCTAAACCTTCCAATGACCTAACCCTCCATATCAAGCTCTCCAATTTAGCCTCAAACCAAATATTCTCCAAAGTCAGACCTATCTAAACTGAATAGCCTGATCTTTTCCAAAACCCCACCTTGCTTAACTTTCTAGAATGACTTTTCTTAAGCTGAACTGAAAGCTATTAACCAACCAATCTCATACTTGATATGCTCACTTCACCTCTAAGCTAGCCAATTAACCAAAAACCAAATGACCAAACCATTTTCCTCCATTATTCTAAAGTAGGGGCACTTCCCTTTCAAATGTTCACCTTTCTAAAATGGGGGCATCTTTCTCCCAAAGATCAATACTTTTATATTAGGACTAACTCTTCACAAGTTCAAGGCATTAGAGCATTGCATAATTATCTAGCATTAAATAAGATATGAATCAAGGCAGATTATCAAACTCTCAAAGAGAGATAGATCATCAACCTGATCAATCTGAATCAATCTCTTTTCAAAAATCAATCTCGAGATAAGTTATCTTTGTTTATTCCTTTAGACAAGATCATCATCATCATTCCTACCACACAAGATCACCACTTTTTTTATTCTTACCAGATAGGATCGTCTTCTTTCCTACCAGATGTTCGCCTTAAAATATACTGCCCAAAAGCGACCTGCAAGTATACAGGGCAATTGTAGTATTTAGGAAGCACCCAAGGTCGTATTCTCTCAAGGAATTGCAAATGGAAATTACTTGTTTCTTTGTGAAAGCAAATTAAATATAAAAAGATTTGTTTGATTTTTGAATTTTAAAAGAACTAAAAGCAAAGCAATAAATTAAAAGAAAATGCAAATGTAATTAAGTGAAAATTTAATGAATAAAGGTAGTCCAGGGTTTGTATTCAATTTATCAATCCTCTATGTTCAACAATGGTCCCAATTAATTATGCTAAAGCCCTAGTCTCTAATAAATCAACGGATAAAAATCAGTTTATTAGCACTCGCATTCATAGAAATCATTCTATCAGTTCATACATTAAGAACAAGGACTTAATCTTAAAACTTATATTTCTAATTCATTTTAAGATCTTAAAAGAATGAAATCGGGAATCGAACTTCAACTCTCGTTCCTTAGTTCAAAACCTAAGTAAAACAATTGGTAGCTAAGCAATTGTTCTTAAACAATTAGCCAATTCAATTAAGAATAAAAAGAATAATTGATTGGGATTTAATTCAATTCCATATCATGAACACATCATACAAACCCCAGACTAAAATGAAATTAGCTCATGGAAAATAAAGAAATCATCTCATTCTTAATATAATTAACTGAATCCATCAAAACAATACTATTGATTTAATTAACCCAGAAAATTAAATTGGAGAAATAAGAATCAATCCTCACCTTACAACTGAATTGATTAAATTCAATCTCTTGAATTTTCCCAAATAAACTCCCAAGAACAAAATTTGGAAGCCTAATCTCAAAATAAGATCCGGAAAATTTAACTAAGAAAATCAATTAAAGTTTTATGCCAATTACAATTCGTGAATCCAAAACTCCAGACCCCTTACAACCTCTATTTTAGATCTATTTATAACCTCTAAAACAAAAAACCTAAATGGAAAAGGAAACTAAAAATTCGGATCAACATTCCTAAAACTGATCAGATCTTCGCAACGGGCGCTGGGACTGTGTAGCTGGGCACTAAGGCTGTGCAGCTGGCGAGTTTGGGCTAAAATCTTCATTGGCAGCGGATGCTGGGACTGGGCAGCTGGCGCTGCTGAACATGGCTTGCTGGAGACAGCCCGTTGCGTACGCTGGATGACCATCGCGGACGCTGCTGGGAGTGCTGCTGCTGCTGCCTGCTGCTTAGCGTGCACTGGCCTTTTAGCAGCTGGCGTTGGGGGGCTGGGATACCTGGGTAGTTGCTCTGCATGTGCTGGCTAGGCTATGTGCATGATTTTTCAGGCCCGTTGCACATGCTTCTGCCCAAATCTCCTTCTTTTGCTCCATTTAATGCTCAATTCCTGCAAAATGAACTAAAACCTTCCTCAAACTAAAAAAAAAGTAAAATAACACATTCTAACCTACATAAACATGAATTAATCACAAAAACCTAAATTAACACACACAAAAACCATATAAATATGCCACAAACAAGTTCCCCCACACTTACTCTTTGCTTGTCCTCAAGCAAACCATACTCAACAATTGTCCTTAGCTAGCATCAAGACCCTCATATACTTTAGAAAAATCAGTGTGTGCCTCAAAAGATACATTTTTGAAGAGGAGCATGTAATAAGTGCAGAATACTCAACTCAATTTACCCAAGATCTCAGTAATTCCACCAAGAATCAATCAAATCATTGCGTGGCTTACCAAATTAAACTTGTTGCACTTTATGATAGGCATATACACTCATGTCATCAAAGAGAGTCTCTAATCAAAAGATTAATATTCATACATGCTCATCCACCTCATAGGAATCCTTACCAATTTCATCTCCACTAATTAAGTCCAAAAAGGTTGAAAAGATCAAAAGGTCTTTACTAAGGTTGTAACGAGGTTTTAAAGGGTTAAGGGCTAATAAAAAAAAAAAAAAAAGCTAAAACAAACAAGAATTTTCTTCGAAAATGATGCAGAACATAGGTCTTCTTGCCTTAATCGTCATGGAGTGACATTCATTATGAACTTCAAACTTTTTACTTTAGATTCTTTCTGGAGGAAAAGAAAAATTAAGTATGCCTTTTTTTTTTTTTTTTTGTTCAAGATCATTTTTCCCCCACACTTAATTCTTCACTCCATTCATTCACATTCTTGAAGACTCCTCAAAATAACATTCACACTTTATTATGCATCAATAATCAAAGAAAATAACAGGTTGGTATTAAGATAGCTAAGCAACATCAAGGAAGTTCAAGTTAAACATACGCATATTAATGCATTTATTTAGCTCAAAGGGCTAACTAGGGAAAAACACATCAAATGGGTGGATATAAGGATTTGGCTAAAACAAGAAATGCCTTAATCATTTCTTCCTTTCCTAAGTGGACCAAACAAATTTCACTTCAACTAATTGGCAAGAATGTTCTAAAATGGGCGAGACTACTCGGTGATAATACATTGCATAAGCCCTCCCTAAGTTAAGCATACACAAGCTTCTTTCGGCAATTCACACAAATCAATGATTTCAGCTCAGCGTAAAAACAAAATCTCATGCAAAAGAACTTCATATCCTTAGCAATTGCCAATAATCTACTTCAAACACAACCTTTATATATCATCGGCCACACTTAAATTTTAAGTCCTAAAATTAAGATCTTTGAGCCAAACCAAGTAAATAGTTAAGTATGTTTGACAATGAGGACAAAACAAAACAAAAAAAATTCATACGCACAAACCACAATAAAGAAATTACTCCCCCTCCACACTTAAACTCCACATTGCCCTCAATGTGAAAATGCATGCAAAGATTGACATAAAGGAAAAACTAAGAAAAAAAAAAGAAAAATTCTAAACTAGTAACTAACAGAGAAAGGTTACCTTAGTCATGTGCTTCGGATGGCGAAGGAGGAGGTGATGTCATATCGATACCATACTTCCAACTGATTTGTGCCAACTTATGCCGTTGCGACCTCTGCTCCTTTTCCACTTTATTGAACCTTCTATGCACTTCAGCCATGATAACCCGATTCTGCTCCTCCATGGACTCAAGTTTGCTCAAAACTTGTCTCCACCCTTCCACCTCTCCTGGTGGCTCTGTAGAAGGAAGAGCCGGCAAGTCAGGTTGTGCATTCGATGAGGAGCCTCTATGAAATGCAGTTGGTGGTGGATTCTTTAGGTGATAATCCCTCCAACATTTTTGGGTCTCAAGTGCCCTCAGAGTTCGGTCCAAATTGGCCACCTCGGATGAAATCCAAGAATCCAATGGTGAAAATCCACCTCGGTAATGGTTCAAACTCTAAAGAGGTGGAGTCGATGAGCTCATAGGAAAATGCTAAGGCGGAAACAATATGTCCCATATTCAAATGGTACCTTTTATGGGTGATCATCTCCATCATTGTTTGACACAACAAAGAAGCTGTGTCAATTTGTTGTCCATTCGCCAAACACCATAGTACATGTAATTCCTTGTGGGACACTTTACTACTCTCAGATTTCCCAAACATAGCATGGCACATAAATTTGTGTAACACAAGAATAGCATGATCTTTGATAAACCCATTTGGTGCCTTGTTAGGATCAAATTTCTTAAGCCCAGTTAATTTCTCCCAAAATTCATGCACATTAAACTTACTCTCCATACAATCAACCCCATTTGTAGGAAATCCAAATGCTTCATAGAATTTTGCATGCCCAATTCTATATTCCTTATCTTGCAACCGAAAGTAAATTTGGTTGTCCCATTTAAGTGGACAATAGAAAGTAAAGAATTCCAAAGCAATAGGGGGATATATATCACAATCAAGCCTAATAAACTCATTCCAACCCAAGATGGCACTTAATCTCTTAACCTCATCATCCAAACCCAAAGCTTGCAAAATATCAAAATCAAGATATCTATAAGGTTTAAAAATGCGATTAGATTGAGTGAGTGCCAAATACCTTTCTCCTTCTGCTTGTGTGAGAATTCAAAATGGAGCCCCATAATCTTCTCTCAAATCTTCTACACCTTGCTTGCCTTTGCTCTTAGGTTTGGAACACTCTTGACTCTCTTAGACATTATTTGCTTGATTGAAAGTAATTAAGGGGAGAATTAGAGTTTGGAAGAATGGGTAATGATCCTTGTGCAGAAATTTGGGGTTGAAGGGGTGGATTCTTGGGAATTTCGGGTGGAGTTCAAGAGACAAGAAGGGAAAAAAAAAACGAATAGAGAGAGAGCAGTAAGATTAATTTTGTTTTTTTCTATTTCTGTTTGTGCAAAGGGACACTTAAATGTCACAATTCCATGTCTGCCCCTATGGTCGCGTGCCCAAGATGCTGCAGGTGGCCTCCTGCTACGCACGCTGGGCTTGCTTGGCATACGCTGCTGGGTGCTTCTTGCCTTGCAGGTTGCTGCGCATGCTGCAGGCTTACAGCGGATGCTACTGTGCATGCTGCTGGACTACCTGTGGTGAGCATTGTTGCTGTGCGCGCTATGGCCTACAGCGGACACTGCTACAGGCTGCCTGTGGAGAGCACTTCTGCTATGCACACTGTGGCCTGCAGCTACCACTGCTAGCAGGTTGCTTGCATGCCAATTGCTAGCTGTGCACCAATTCTGCAATCTGATTGCCAATTTTGCACTGATGCTTTTAATTGCACATTTCCTATCTCCTGAGACCAACACAAATTCACTGCAAAACCATAGCATAAATTTGAACTAACATTATTAAAAATAATCAAAAATAAAGCAAAGACCCTTTTTATTTTTAATTTTTATTATTATTTTTATTTTTTTATTTTTTTATTTTTATTTTTATTTATTTTTTATTTATTTTATTATTATTTTTCTATATGTTGTAATTTTTAGATTTGCAAGTAAATCAAGAACAATAAAAGGAAAAATAGCTGATTTGGGTTGCCTCCCAAAAAGCGCTTCTTTAACGTCGTCTTAGCTGGACGCTCCGGAAAGATTTAAGGATCCTCGAGCAAAATGCTTTGAATTTCCTTAAACCCTTCCACACCCTCATAGTATGGCTTAACCCTCTGACCATTGACTCAAAAAATTTCATTTGTTCAAGAGTTAAGCAATTCAACAACTCCCGAGGGAAATACCATCTTGATAATAAAAGGGCCACTCCAACAGGATTTGAGTTTACTTGGAAAAAGGCATAACCGAGAGTTGAATAAAAGAACTTTCATACCCGGTTCAAGCACTTTTCGAACAAGGTTCTTGTCATGCAAAGCCTTAGTCTTCTCTTTGTATATCCGAGAGTTCTCATATGCTTCATTTCGGAGTTCATCTAACTTGGACAATTACAGCATCCTTCTCTCCTTTGCTTTCTCTAGGTTGAAATTCATTGCTTTGATAGCCCAGTATGCTTTATGTTCCAATTCATCTGGCAAATGGCAAGCCTTGCCATACACAAGCCAAAATGGACTCATCCCCAAAGGAGCCTTGTATGCTCTCTGGTATGCCCATAATGCTTCGCTGAGACGAAGTGACCAGTCCTTCCTTGATACATTCACTGTTTTCTCCAAAATCCCTTTGATCTACTTGTTGGATGTTTCTACTTGCCCTGAGGTTTGTGGGTGATAGGGAGTCACCACCTTATGCTTTACTCCTGACTTTTGCATTAGCTTCTCAAATAGCTTGTTGCAGAAGTGACTTCCCCCATCGCTAACCATCACCCTTGGTGCCCCATGCCTGCCGAGAATAAAATCCTTCACAAACTTAACAACAACATGAGCATCATTAGTTTGAGTTGGAATTGCTTCCACCCACTTAGAAATATAATCTACAGCAATAAAAATATATTGAAAACCAAAGGAGATAAGGAAAGGCCCCATCAAATCAATACCCCATACATCAAAAATTTCAACAACAATGTAGTTAGTAAGGGGCATTTCATTTCTCCTACCGATATTACCTACTCTTTGGCACCTATCACATTGCTCAGTAATTATGAGCATCTTTGAAAAGAGTAGGCCAATACAAACCACTTTGGAGAACTTTTTCAGTTGTTTTCTTTCCTCCAAAGTGCCCACCACAACTGAGATCATGGCAAAATTTTAGGACACTTTGTTGTTCATCCTCTGGAATACACCTGCGAACAATCTCATCTTTGCAAATTCTAAACAAATAAGGTTCATCCCAAAAATAATGCCTGCACTCATGCAAGAACCTTTTCTTTTCATGATAAGACATGTCAGTTTGCAATACATCACATGCAAGATAATTAGCAATATCAGCAAACCATGGGACTTGTGATACCCCAAACAACTGTTCATCAGGAAATGACTCCAAATCATTATGAGTCTCATTTGATGCAAGTTCATCATTTGAAACGGGTAACCTAGATAAGTGATCAGCCACCACATTTTCACTCCCCTTTTTATCCCAAATCTCACAATCGAATTCTTGCAAAAGTAAAACCCACCTAATTAAGAGCGTTTTAGCATGTTGTTTAGACAAAAGATATTTCAAAGCAGCATGATCAGAATGCACAATTACTTTAGACCTAATCAAGTATGCCCTAAACTTGTCTAATGCAAAGACAACCACTAACATTTCCTTCTCAGTTGTGGTGTAATTCACTTGAGCATCATTAAGGGTTAAACTAGCATAATATATGACTCTTAAGAACTTTTTAACCCTTTGTCCCAAAACAGCCCCTAATGCATGATTGGATGCATCACACATGATTTCAAAAGGTAAGGCCCAATCAGGGGCAACAATGACAGGTGCAGTGGTTAGCTTTTCTTTCAAGGTATCAAAGGCATGCATGCATTTATCATCAAAATCAAAAGGAATATCTTTTCCTAGTAACCTGCAAAGAGGTTCACTTAATTTGGAAAAATCCTTAATAAACCTCCTATAAAAACCTGCATGTCCTAAAAAACTTCTTATCCCCTTAATAGAGGTGGGAGGGGGTAAGTTTGCAATCAAGTCCACTTTAGCCTTGTCAACCTCTATGCCCTTACTAGATACAACATGTCCCAACACAATGCCATGAGTTACCATGAAGTGACTCTTCTCCCAACTCAAAGTAAGATTGCACTCAATACATCTTTCAAGCACAAGCACCAATTTATTGAGATAATCATCAAATGAATTACCAAAGACAGAGAAGTCATCCATAAATACCTCTATAAAATCATCAATCATGTCAGAAAATACTGACATCAAGCATCTTTGAAATGTTGCTGGAGCGTTGCATAGCCCGAATGGCATCCTTCGGAAAGCAAATGTCCCAAATGGACATGTGAAAGTGGTTTTTGCTTGATCCTCCGGTGCTATTGCCACTTGATAATAACCTGAAAGTCCATCAAGAAAACAGTAGTAAGAATGTCCAGCAATTTTATCCAACATTTGATCAATAAAGGGTAAGGGAAAGTGATCCTTCTTAGTGGCATTGTTCAATTTCCTATAATCTATGCACATTCGCCACCCAGTAATGGTCCTGGTTGGGATTAACTCATTGTTTGCATTTTCCACAACTGTGATTCCTGATTTCTTAAGAACCACATGAACAAGACTCACCCAATCATTATCCGTAATAGGATAAATCACTCCCTCATCCAGCAATTTCAGCACTTCCTTCTTCACTACCTCTCCCATATGGGGGTTTAGCCTTCTTTGCATCTCCCTCTTAGGCTTAACTCCCTCTTCTAATGTTATCCTATGCATGTATATAGAGGGACTGATTCCCTTGGTGTCACTTAACCCCCAACCTATTACCTTCTTCAACCTTTTCAATTCACTCACTAATCTTTCCTCTTCTTTTTCACTCAATAAAGCAGAAATTATCACAAGTGAATTCTCCCCCTCACTTAAGAACACATATTTCAGGTGCTTAGGTAGCTCTTTAAGTTCCAAGGTTTGTGAGGGTTTTTTCTCTCCCTTTTGAATCAAAGAAAGCTCCACAATCTCCTCATTTCCTACCTCTCCTATTTCCATAGCATCTAAACCCTTAATGTAGCTCACTATTTCAGGAACATAGATTTCAGCTCCTTTTTCAAGTGTGATTGCTAGTTCCAGCTTATCCTCGAAGGCATCCTGCAAGAAAACTTATTGAATTGCAGCATCAATACAGTCAATAAAGGAACATTCTTCATGCAATGATATGCTCAACATAGTAAGATTATTAAAAATAGAATGACCCAAAACAGTCATGGTTAACTTTCCATTTTTAACATCAATCAAGGTATTAGTTGTTGCCATAAAAGGGCGCCCTAACAAAATATGCAATTCTAGCCCATTGGATAACTCGTCCCCCATGTCCAATACCACAAAGTCAACAAGCACAATTAACTCTCCAACTTGCACTAGCACATCCTCTATAATTTCCTTAGGGAATCTTAAAGGCCTATCAGCTAGTTGCAGACACATTTTAGTGGGCCT
Source organism: Reutealis trisperma (assembly GCA_947687605.1). Classification (NCBI taxonomy): domain Eukaryota; kingdom Viridiplantae; phylum Streptophyta; class Magnoliopsida; order Malpighiales; family Euphorbiaceae; genus Reutealis; species Reutealis trisperma. The sequence continues at coordinate 57,419 of CANTUT010000449.1, forward strand.
CAATTCTCCTAAATTCAATTGCAAAAACAAAGCATAGGGCATCAAGTTGATACTTGCACCTAAGTCTAGCATACCTTTAGCCTCTTCCCCATTACCCATACTAATGTCAATAAAAAAACTACCAGGGTCTTTATTTTTGGGAGGTAACTTATGTTGGAGTACAGCATTAGCCACCTCAGACACAATAATTTTTTCTTCCATTTCCAACCTCTTTTTCTTAGAATTAAGTTTTTTGAAAAATTTAGCATAAGAAGGCACATTCTTTATCACATCAAGCAAAGGCAAATTAACACTTACCTTAGATAGCATTTTGAATAGCTCATCAAATTGCTTATCCTACTTACCCTTTTTCAGCCAACTCGAAAATGGAATGGGAGGTCTGTAAGGATCATCCGCCTTATGCAATTGAGGAGGGGAAGCTGGCGTCTCCATAGCTATCTCCTTCTCTCCAGGCTTTTTATCGCTCTTTTCCCCTTTGGGTTGATCAAGATCAACTCCTGCATTATCAGAGTTATCACCAATAGTCTTATTAATTACCTTACCACTCCTAAGGACCGAGATCGCCTTAGCTTGCTCCGGTTGGCTAGGAAGTTTCCCTTGTTGGTGTGCTTGCATATGATTTGCAATTTGCCCAACTTGAGTCTCCACCTTTCTTACTAAAGCTTCCAGAGAATCAAATCTCCTATTGTTGGCCTCCTAATTTTGAGTACTAACTTGAATGAAGGCATTCAAGCTATCCTCTAAAGAAAGCTTCCTTTGTTGTTAGCTCGATGCTTCTCCTTGGTGGTTGCCTCTTTATATCATTTGGAATTGAGGCTGTTGTTGCTGTTGGTTGTTGTTTCTCTAGGAAAAGTTTGGATGGTTTCTCCAACCTTGGTTATAAGTATTGGAGTAGGGGTCATTCCTTGCCCTAGGTTGGAAACCATCCAAAGCCTGTGCTTGCTTTGGCTCACCTGCATAGACATCAAAACTAGAGGGACAAATATTAGTACCATGCCCAAAAATCCACAAACACCACATACCTCTTGTTGTTGAGTTGATGTGCTTCCCTTCATGGATAGGAGCTTGACTTGTTTAGTAAGCTCGGCTAATTGCATGGCCACATCTTTTACAGGGGCTCCTTCATGTATTCCAACTCTTCTTCCTCTCACACTTTTCTGTTGAGAATTGGCCCCAAGCATCTCATACAAGTCATATGTCTCCTCAGCAGTTTTCTCCCCCATTGCCCCTCCATCTGCATTGTCAACTATACTTTGGCTCTGATATGTAAGTCCATCATAAAAGAATTGGTTAAGCAGCTGTAGTGGATAGTGATGGTGGGGGCACTGGATTTGCAACATCTTGAACCTCTCCCATGCTTCATGAAAAGGTTCTCCTTCCATTTGTGTGAAGGTTGCAATCTTCAATCTCAATTCAGCTGTCTTTTGGTGAGAATAGAACTTCCCCATAAATTTGTTGTACACCTCTTCCCAGGTGGTCAAGGAATTGGGAGTAAGTGTCATCAACCATGATTTAGCTGCGTCCTTCAAAGAATAGGGAAAACATCTCATCCGCAGCTGATCTTCAGTCAGACCTTGTAAAGGAAAAGTCTAAATGGTGGCATAAAAATCTCTGATGAAATTCAGGGGGTCTTCATTTGCCACTCCATAGAAGGATGGGAGCATGCTATAATGTATGTTCTTCAGCTCATAATTTCGGGCAGCCGCATCAAGCCTGATACATGATGTTGAAGTGCCTATGATTGGCCGGGCATACTCCTTCATGGTTTGGCATTCCTATGCCATTATGTCTTGTTGATCGACTTGTTCTTCTTGTTCTTCTTGATTCACTTTCTCTTCTTGATCAACTTCTTCTTCAATTAGATCCAGCTCTCTTTTTTCTCTGCCGACCCTGTGAATGTTATCAACAAAAGGGACAATCTCTCCTTCTAGAGATCTTCTCCCTTGCATAAAATTTATGAAAACAAATAAAAGCAAAAAACTAGGAACAAAAATAATTACAATGAAACAAACAAATTCGCCTTGCAATTCCCCGGCAATGGTGCCAAAAAACTTGTTTGCCTCAAAATATACTGTCCAAAAGCGACCCGCAAGTATACAGGGCAATTGTAGTATTTAGGAAGCACCCAATGTCGTATTCTCTCAAGGAATTGCAAATGGAAATTACTTGTTTCTTTGTGAAAGCAAATTAAATATAAAAAGATTTGTTTGATTTTTGAATTTTAAAAGAACTAAAAGCAAAACAATAAATTAAAAGAAAATGCAGATGTAATTAAGTGAAAATTTAATGAATAAAGATAGTCCACGGTTTGTATTCAGTTTATCAATCCTCTATGTTCAAGAATGGTCCTAATTAATTATGCTAAAGCCCTAGTTTCTAATAAATCAACGGATAAAAATCAGTCTATTAGCACTCGCATTCATAGAAATCATTCTATCAGTTCATACATTAAGAACAAGGAGTTAATGTTAAAACTTATATTTCTAATTCATTTTAAGATCTTAAAAGAATGAAATTGGGAATCGAACTTCAACTCTTGTTCCTTCATTCAAAACCTAAGTAAAACAATTGGTAGCTAAGCAATTGTTCTTAAATAATTAGCCAATTCAATTAAGAATAAAAAGAATAATTGATTGGGATTTAATTCAATTCCATATTATGAACACATCATACAAACCCCAGACTAAAATGAAATTAGCTCATGGAAAATAAAGAAATCATCTCATTCTTAATATAATTAACTGAATCCATCAAAATAATACTATTGATTTAATTAACCCAGAATAATTAAATTGGAGAAATAAGAATCAATCCTCACCTTACAACCAAATTGATTAAATTCAATCACTTGAATTTTCCCAAATAAACTCCCAAGAACAAAATTTGGAAGCCTAATCTCAAAATAAGATCTAGAAAATTTAACTAAGAAAATCAACTGAAGTTTTATGCCAATTACAATTCGTGAATCCAAAACTCCAGACCCCTTACAACCTCTATTTCAGATCTATTTATAACCTCTAAAACAAAAAACCTAAATGGAAAAGGAAACTAAAAATTTGGATCAACATTCCTAAAACTAATTAGATCTTCGCGGCGGACGCTGGGACTGTGCAGCTGGGCGCTGGGGCTGTGCAGCTGGCGAGTTTGGGCTAAAATCTTCATTGGCAGCAGACGCTGGGACTGGGTAGCTGGCGGTGCTAAACATGGCTTGTTGGAGACAGCCCGTTGCATGCGCTGGACGACCATCGCAGACGCTGCTAGGAGTGCTACTGCTGCTGCTTGTTGCTTGGCGTGCGCTGGCCTTTTGGCAGCTAGCGCTGGGGGGCTGGGATACCTGGGCACTTGCCCTGCGTGCACTGGCTAGGCTATGTGCGCGATTTTTCAAGCCTGTTGCACATGCTTTTGCCCAAATCTCCTTCTTTTGCTCCATTTAATGCTCAATTCCTGCAAAATGAACTAAAACCTTCCTTAAACTAAAAAAAAGTAAAATAACACATTCTAACCTACATAAATATGAATTAATTACAAAAACCTAAAATAACACACACAAAAACCATATAAATACGCCACAAACACCAGACAAGATCATCATCATCATTTCTACCAGACAAGATCACCACTTTGTCGATTCCTACCAAATAGGGTCTTATTCTTTCCTACGAGACAAGATCATCATCATCATTCTTACCAGATAGGATCACCAATTTGTCAATTCCTACCAAACAGGGTCATCTTCTTTCTTACCAAACAGGATCATCATCATCATTCCTACCAGACAGGATCACTACTTCATCGATTCCTACCAAACAGGGTCATCTTTTTTCCTATCAGACAGGATCATCATCATCATTCCTACCAGACAAGATCAACTCTTTGTTGATTCTCACCAGATAGGGTCATCTTCTTTCCTACCAAATAGGATCATCATCATCATTCCGACTAGATAGGATCACTACTTCATTGATTCCTACAAGGCAAGGTCGTCTTCTTTCCTACCAGATAGGATCATTATCATCATTCCTACCAGACAGGATCACTACTCTATTGATTCCTACTAGATAAGATTGTCTTTTTTCCTACCAGATAGGATCATCATCATCATTAGTATTAGACAGGATCACCATTTCATCGATTCCTACTAGACAAGGTCATCTTCTTTCCTACCAAATAGGATCATCAACATCATTCCTACCAGACAGGATCACCACTTCATCGATTCCTACTAGACAAGGTCATCTTCTTTCCTACCAAATAGGATCATCAACTCTCCCTTTATATATAGAGGGCCTCTCCACACTTTAAGACACCAACTTCCAGAGCTTGAAAAGTATTACTTCAAGCAAAATGCTTTGCATTTGCTCCTTGCTTCACAAATTAAGTTGGGAGGTTTCTCCTTGATTCTTACCCAACTAGTTAAAGGCTTTCCACCCACCTATTCGAGGCAAGTCTTTTGCCCAAGGCTTATTTTTCTACTCCAAGGCTAGCTACCACCCACCATCCAAGGCTAGCCGTCACCCACCATCCAAAGCCAGCTGACACTCAAAGTCTGAGGCTAACTACCGCCTAACCTCCAAAGCCAGTCGCTACCTGTCATCTAAGGCTAGCCACCACCTGCCATCTAAAGCCAGCTATCGCCCTCCATTGGAGGCTAGCCACCGCCTGCCATCCAAAACCAACCGCCTCCTGCCATCCAAAGCTAGCCATAGCCCACCGTATGAGGTAAGCTTCTTTTCCTATAATTTTCTATTATTTAAATTTCTTTACCTCTTTTAGTTAGTTAATTAAATTGATTCATCTAGGTTGCTAGCTAATCAACTCGGTAATCAATTAAATTAATTAATTAACTCAACACTCTTTTAATCAATCAATCAAAACATAATAAAGTGGCTAGGCTAAACTAACCCCTTCGCAAGAAGGGGAAACTACGTGGATTCTGATTCACATTGAAAAGGCTATGTAGGCATGCTTGGTTCAGGCATCGAATCCAACTAAAATTAACTAACTCTCCCCCCTATCACCTTCTTCACTTACTTTTATTTTGCTTTCCTTTACTTAGTTATTAGGTTTACTTTGGGGAATATGTGACTTCCTTAGAACCCATAAGGGCTAAAAAAGGTATCCTCTAAGTTTGGATTTCACTGTAATATTGACTCTTTTTTATTTTGAATTCTAATTGCGTATAAACTTTATGGATTGAATGATCATGCATATAAATTGTTCATGCATTTTAATTATTCATGAAATATTTAAGTTACTTTTATATTACTTAGCCAAACTTATTTTGTTAAAATAAACCAAAAACCTAGTCCCTGAATCCTTTTTGGTTTTGAGGCTAATGATCTTTTTCCTTTGAGTAATAATTGGAGTCAAATGGGTTTTTTTCTTATATTTTCCCAAATAAAAATAAATTAAAGTCGCGACTCCAAGAAATAATTTTTAAACATATCAAAGATAAACCTGAGGGCTTCCTCATGAGTTCTTTCCCAAATGAGCATTTTGATTCCCTTTAGTGGATAGGACTGGTGCTTGGGTAAGGCCTCACAATGGCCAATTAAAGTTACCAATTAAAAATTAAAGTTTCCAATTAAAATTAAAGTTTAATTAAAAACCTCTTAACCATTAAAGTTTCCAATGATCATTTCCAATGAAATCATGAACAACTCAACCTAATTAAAGTTTAATGAAATCATTGTCCAAACTGCTTTTATATATACACACACATTATTTGATATTAGCCCAATTAAAGTTTAATGAAAACATGAAATCCAACTAGGTAACAATTAAAATTTCCAATGAACATGTTTTCAATTAAAAACCATAACCCACACCCGGATTAGATTAATATATATTCATGATGTTTAAATAAATAAATTAATAGCCAAATTAAATTAATAGTCAAAAAATTATTCATGATGTTTATATATAAATATCAAATTAATGATATAATTATAAGATTAAATAAATAAATCAATAATTTATGAAGTCAGCTAGTATGAACAAGTCAAATATTAAGACTTCCATTAGGGAGTACCACTTGGATAGGGTTGACTTTTGGAAGTCAAAGTCAAAAGTTTGACTATGATCAAAGATGAATTAAAACATATTGTAAATATTTTAAAACATTAATCATCAAGATTAAAGGTCAAAATAAGGAAAAATATTAAAGGTTGACCTTGTTTGACCAAAGATTCATAGTTAGACTAAGAGTCCTAGTTCAAGTCAACCACTTGAGTTAAGCAAGAATATGCATAATTATGATAAGTTATTGAATATATGAATTAAATAAGAATTATTTGATTTATGCTGTAGAGGATAAAGAGGTTCAAGCCCTGCGATCCACTTAGCTTAACTAATTAGGACCAAAGGAGTTTGAGGTGAGTTGTAATGCGCACTCTTATTTCTTCACACATGTGAAATGATTTCTTAGAGATTGAATGATTTCCTTCATGATTCTAATGCCTATTGATTGATTTTGATCTCATGAGCTATGTTTGCTCAAGAGTCCCACCTTAAGGAGGATTCTTTCTTAAGTTGGTTGTTTAGACCCAAAACTCTTATTAAGTTATATTATAATTTGTAATGACATTGTGAACCTTAAACCAAGTCTTTCAAACTAGGTAGGACTCTTTCATAAGAGTTCTAACATAAGTTAAACTCTTGCTATGTATATGTTATTGCTTATTTTTCAAGCCTGCAGAAACACCCCTTCTCAATGTGGGGTGAACATTGGACTTATGCACATGGTATGCCTATGGATAGGGCAAAGTATCCAGACCTCAGCTAGTAGGGGTCTAAAATTGCTAGCCATAGGATCTTATCAGTCTTATGCCATAAGTTGAGTAGAGAAGGCAATAGCCCCTACTCTTAAGTTAATAAGTTATAAGTTGTTTCTGCTACCCTATAATTTATTTCTCAATTTTACAACCAAGCTATGTTATTAAGTCTATGATTATCATCTTAGATACCCTATGTGTGCATCTACTCTCATTGAGTCTTCTACTCACCCTTTTCTATGTTTATATATTTCAGGATGGCAAGATTGATAAGGGTAACTAAACTCAAGCCTATTCCTTCACTTGAGTGGTTGCTTTGCTTAGAAGATAATAGAGTCCTCTTTATTCATATGCATAATGAACTTCAGTTTAGTACTCCGAGGATAATAAGCAAAGTACTTGAAAATGGGCATAAAATTAATATTTTATGGTTATAAGTTTGGAACTATTTAAGTTTTTGTTTTGTTGAGTTATTTTCAAATATTTTCCTTTAACTTTGGTTTATAAGAACTGTTTTTAAGATATAAGAAGTTTATGGGCCTATTCCATAAATTTTATAAGTTGTTAATTGAATAAGATATAGGTATTTGATAAGTAATTTTACATAAGTTAAGAATTCTATGGGTGTGGGTGACCTTATATCTTTCCATGTCTTAGGATCATCATAGCTCTCTAAGTCAGGCTGTGACGCAAAGAGCCCAACAAAAAAATGAAATCTAGGAAATTACTCTCTATTGAGGGAGCAAAGAGCTCAATAAATAAGAAATCTAGAATATTGCTCTCTTTTGACAAAGCAAAAAGCCTAACAAAAAGTGAAAGCATAAGTCTTTTTGAAGAAAATCTATTAAAAAAAAAAGAGTTTGTTATTGGCAAGAAGAAGAAATAAAAAAAATAATCTCTAAGGAAATGAAAAGATCAATCTTTGAGAAAATATATTTCTCAAAGCATTGAGACAAGTCAGTAAAGAAAGATCAAAAATTAAGTCAAGCAATCACAATCAAATAGAACTATGCCAAATTATTAAATTTTTTTTTATGAAAACAAAGAAACAAGATGGAAGAAAAAATTAAAGTTCTATTACAATTGTGAAGGCACTCTGAATTTTGGAGCTTAGTCTAAAGCTCCTCCACTTATTTTTTAACCATTTGGAAGTCCCTCATCAATATAGGATAGCCCTAAGCTTACTCTTGGAGATCAGCCAGTTCGGCCTTCATCTCGTCATTTTCATATCGTAACACCCCCACTAGCCTTTGGCAATGTTGGACCTTAATTTCTTTTATCTGTACTTCAAGCTCCAAGTCAGCCACTTGAGAGTTGAAATTAGCAATAGCACTCTCTAGCTCTTCAGATTTTTTAGTAAGAAGCCTTTTAAAGCGATCTCTATTCGTTACTAATTTCTTTGCCTCGTCTCTAAGTCCTTCCAGCTTAGACATATCCATTTGTTCCTTTTGTTCTTCCTCCAAAGTAGCTCGTAAGGAGGCAACTTCTTTATTCAAACCTTCAATGACCTTTTGAGAAGAAGATTACATATGGGTGAGGGATGCTTGCTGCTTAATGATCGTATCATAATTAGAAGAGAGAGTACAACGCACCACCGAACGATATCATGTAAACTCATTCAACTTTTCTCCCAAGGTTGCATTAATATTGGATAACTAAAAAAGTACATAGACTAAAAGGTTCATCATCTTAAAAAAAAAAAAAAAAAAAAAAAAAAAAAAAAAAGAAGAAAGAGATAAAGTTAGAATGATTTTCCTCCTCTAATGTAACATTTGTGTCTAATAGTAGTCGGTTAGGGAAGACAAGTTCAAATGGGAAAGACGGAGTTGGAAGTTTAGAGTTTATCACCTCAGTCTAGTTAACAACAACCACTTTGCTAGACTAGGCAGGGTCCTCAGTTTCAATCACTTCACCTTAAGCAGCAAGAGTGTCATCTGGACTAATTGAAGCCTCCACTTCCGCATATGCTCAAGAAGTAATAGCATTAGGGTTATTTATTGTCAGAACATCTTAATTTTCTTTATATTGCTTTGGCACCATCTCCTCAACTCAAGTTTCAGTATTTAGAGGAAGAGGTAGCTTGTCATTTACATTTTGATCCAGCAAAAGATCTAAATCAGAGATGGGAATAGTAGAAGATGGAACAAAGTAATTAACTTACTTCATTTGCTCCATCAAGTATTCCATTGATATATGCTGGATAGGAAGCACAAGTGGAGTAACGTTTGAAAAGTTGTGAAAATCTAAAATTTGTCAGAAAGACAATAAAGCAAATTAAAAAGGAAGGAAATACAAGTACTAAGTAACGAAATTATACCTGCTAGGAGCTTAGGAGATTGTTCCGCAAGAGGAGGTGGGTCCTTCTCCAGCAAGGACTATATAGCATCATGAGCTATCTCTTGAGTAGGCACCTCCCTCATATACTTATTCAACTATCATTTCAAAAAACTCATTATTAACAAGAACGTTCCTTGAGGAGTAAAAAATGATCCGTTCAAAGGAAGAGGAAGAGCCATCTGTAGCTAGATGAACAAGTCAGTTGACTATCAGGTTGTCTTCACCATCACTAGACTCTAACACATTGATTAGGGGACTAGTTGGCAAAGTACCAATGGGTGCCAGCCTAGTACTAGCACCCTTAGCCCCAGTTTTAGCCTTTTGATTTTGAACCCTGAGCTGCTACTTTTTGGGTTATTTTCTTTTTCTTTGGCCTCTCCTTTTATTAGGATGCCATCTTTTTCTTCCTGACAGAAGACTCAGCTCCCCAGTCTTTATAAGCAGATTTTAGTTCTTTTGTTCGCTCTATTAGTAGAGGCAGAAAGGCAGCCTCGTTATATGGCAATAAACTGAGGCCATTCACGAGGTTGCTAGTCTTCTTGTATGAATTGTCTTGGTTAATAATATACATTGTGAAGTGAAGAAAAAACACAGGTAAGCATGAGCGAAGTGAAAAATGATAAAAAAATTTTAGGGAAAAGAAGCAAGGAGGTGAAAACTCACCCCTAATTTCTTTAATAACAAGGTGCATAGTCTTATCTCTAGCATCTTTAATTTAGGAAGCATAGTCGAGCCTTTCTATGTTATAGGAGCAGTTGCCTTTGATCAAAGTTAACATACCCATGATCTCCTTAGGGAAAAGATTCATAAGAATGTTAAGAAGACCATATATTGCTAGTACTTGTAAAGAACCTTTGAAATCGAAGACCTCTCCATCTCGGTATTTCTCCTTTATCACTATAGTGGCAAACTTGGTATCCTGTTTGCCACCTTGTTAGGCTTACTATTAAAGAGGCACCTTCTGGGTTTTGCTTTGATGCACTATAACCACCAGTTGATTGAGCAAGTAAATCTAGAAAAGCACTAGAACATGCGAGCTATTAGTTGAATGCCCAGAGCTTTGCAGATGACCTTGAATTATGGAAATCTTGAATTCAATTAGGAGAAAGCATTATAAAATTGATGTAAAAAACATTCAATTAAGAAAGGAGAAGGAAAGAATCAAAGGCTAGCCATGATATGGTGATAGAAAAATTGTACTGGTTATTATCCTTTAACATTTCTTGAGAATAGGTTATGTCAGAGTCTTTAAAAATCCTATCATTTGGCTTTGGAAGATTGACCGCAAATTTCTCTTGATCCTCTAAATTCTCAGTATATGGGCTAAGGTCAAAGTTCTTTAGGGCGGAAGCAACCTCCCCCCAAGCCCTTTTTAGGTCATTCTCAATGCTCTGATATGAAATTTCTTCTTTCTTAGGTGCCATTTCAAGAGTGGTGGTGAAAAATTGATGCAAATGAAGTAAGAAAATTAGAGTTTTTGAAGAAGCAAATAAGGAAAAATACAAACAGAGAATCTAAAACAGAAATGGAGATGAAGAAGATAAAGCAAAAAGGTTTTTTGAATTTTAACTTAAATCCTAAAACCACATGCCAGTTAATGATTTTAAATTCAAAAAAAAATCTACGCTTATATGATAGTGATGGAGACACATGGCAAGCTTTTCAGAGGAAGAAGCAATTTTTGCATTTAATGCTAAAAATCATCAAGCACATAAAAGACAAATGCGGACCTTCGAACTTCTACAATAGGGGCCTCATTAATGAGTTGAACTAGATAATATAACATAGGAGCACCTCGCAAAAGCAATTTTAGTTGAGATAAAGGGATGAGTCACTTAGAACAAGCTGGGCAACTCACACATAATGATGTAATCAATGATGCAACATGGTTGAAAATGAAGATGAAATTTACCTACAAACAGGCATTACCTCCCTTCTCCAAAATCACAACTCAAAGTAGAATAAAAAGTAGATGTAGAGAGAAGTTGCATATATTTTCTTAGAGTAGATTTCTTTTATTGTTATTTTTATTAAGAGGAGGAGTTTTTGGAAGCTTGAGTTCATCAAAGATTGTATCTCAAAACAAGTTCTTTCTAAACTCTATTCTTGAATTTAATTATAAATTGTTATTATGTTTTTTAATAATTTAATTGTTTCTTCCTTTTTAACCATGAGTAGCTAGATTTATTTTTTTAGGATTTAGATGTAATCTCTTGATTATTTTATGGTGTTCTATGATTGATTGATTGAGTGTTTTGATTATTGGAATTAATCTTTTATCTTAGAACTTAATGCTTGTGAATACTTGATCACTATTTACAAGTTTAAAGATATTATGTAAAGTAGCAAGAGTGGAAGCATAATATTAGTTCATTAAGATATTAGACCTAGGGTACGTGTTGCTTAGAGATAATAACACTCCTTTGTGATTGTTAAAAGGATTTCCATAAAGTTTAATGGGTTTATGTTGATTGCTTATGATCACGAGAGTAGACATAAGGTTAAAATGAATACTTGTGATTTATCTTAAGAGAGAACTTCACATAATTAAGGAAAAATCTAATCATTAATTCTAATAAAATTAAACCAACCAACCAAGCATAAGAACACCATAGGTAATTAATTGATGAAATCTAAATCCTAGGATTTACATACATTGAATTAGTTTTTTAAATTTTGTAATTAATTATTCTATTGTTGGATGTAGTTTTAGTGAATTATTGTACTACTAAATTACTTATCTCGATAATATTCTATCTAGGAAAGTAGTTTTTAAGTGGGACCTTTGTGACCCCTCTACTTACTTGGGAATTTATCTTGAGGTATTTTTTAGTTCAATTATTTACACTTTACTTACCTGTGCAATAGCACTAAATATTTAATAGATTTGGTACTTGTCAACCCTTCCTCGTGGGATCGACACTTATTTCACTGCTATATTACTTGTTCACGACTTGTGCACTTGCAGAAATCGTGCAATAAGTTTTTGGCGCCGTTGTCGGGGAAGGCGACTTTTGACAATACTAATTGATTTGATATATTCTATTAATTTAGACATTTTATATTTTTAGTTCTTTTTATTACTATTTTTTTTAGTTGTGTTTGTAGATTTTGTTCATGGATTTTAACAATTTTCAGCATTGGACTTCTTATCCAAGTCCGAAATAGGATTACAATGGAAGTCAGTATTATGACCAAGGATATTATTATCAACCTGACTTCCGAAACAATTATCGGTGGAATGAAAGACAAGGTATACCAACAAGTAAAGAGAAGTCATCACTTGAACTTACATTAGAGAGGTTCATAAATTCCACTTATGATGAGGGTATGCCATACAAGGACAAAAAGTCATCCCTTGAGCTTACATTAGAAAAATTTCTGGAATCCACTAAGAAAATGTGTAAGAATTGAGAAGAGAAAGACAGATTAGATGCCAAAGACAACAAATTGATTAACACCTATAAAAGAATTGAAGAGAAAATTGGAGTGATGGTCAATTATATGGGGTCAAATCAAGGCAACTTCCCAATTCACATTGAAGTGGACACATCAGAACAGAGCATGCAAGAATGTTTAAGGGATGATGTCTCATTAGAAGATAAGTATGGTGAGGATAATGGTGATGTAAGGCATATAGGATACTATGAAGATGATGATTCAATTGAGCAGTCCCATACTGAAAAAGAACTACAAAATACTGGGGAGACCATTTGATATTTTGAGTGGTCAATGATCCATGAAGATGACTTCTTTTCTAATGATGAGATAGTCAATAGAAGTATTGATGAGTTCTCTAATGAGGAGAATGAAATACATGAGAACCATGAGAATGAAACACTGGATTTGGAAAGCCCCATCTCTCCTAATGTTCCAATATCTCTACCTTCCATCCTAATCTAAATTTTCACCCCAATTCAAACTCCCACCCATCCATTACTTAAAATTCCATCAGTTGATAGCCATCCCACAACTAATCTTACATCATTACCATCTTTCTCTATTTGCTCAATTATGGGAGAATCAAGTATTTAGCCAGTGCTTATATCTTCCAAACCTTGTTTAAAGAAGGAACTTGGTTTCGTGGAGGTTATGGAGAAAAAGGTAAGTGAATTTGGGTGGAGAATCTCAAAGTTGCAAGAGGTGCCTATAGATGAAATGCAAAATTTGCTGAATTCCAAAGTTGAAAAATTAGTAAGTCCATGGATAAATCTATATGATCTTGTGCCTGGCAAGATTAAATTGAAGTTTCCAAGCTGTAGAGTGACAAAGATACATCTGTTATGGTTTACAATGAAGTGGAGGAGTAGTGAGAGCTACAATCTTTATAGATTGCTCTTCATTCTGAAATATGGAGGCAAACAATATGATGAAACCTCCAGGTCCATGGATGAAGATGGATAACATTAACATCCAGCTAATACGATGTTAAAGAAGTGCTTCTTCGGAGGCAACCCAAGTTATTTGATTTTATTGTTTACTTTCAAAATTTTTAATTCCTCCTTATGTGTTTGGTTTGTTATTTTTAGTGTTTTTAGGTGAGAAGACAAGTGCTACAGTTTTAGCCTTTTTTGAGAACAAAATTTATTGCATGACTCGAATAAGCTCAAATAAAGCTGGCTAGACTCATTAAAATTGGTGAAAGTCTATTTTTCCTCAATTATCGGGATTATATACTTTGTGTATTATCCTTCTTGATGAAGATCTAGCTATAATCAAACTAAAGACTATAAATTAAGTGCTTTTGGGAGGCAACCCAAATTTCTAACTTTTTTACTTCTTTTTAATTTCTTTTGTTCTTTTGTTTGTTTCATTCTATTTTAATTTTTCTTTAGTGTTGTTTGTGAGTTATTAAATAACTTATTAAGAGGAAACCCAAGTTTTCTCTTTATTAGGTTTCATTTATTTCTGTTTAGTTGTTTTATTGTAAATTTTCTCTTTCATTTTCTTAATTAGATATAGAAGCATTTCTTGTAGCACTAAAAAATAGGTTTCCAACTCTTCCCCAAGATGTACTCAAGAAAATTGATGAACACAAACTAGAAAGAATGAAAGCATTTAAGCATCTGAATCTTCCTAAGGATATTTGCTAGATCATAGTAGCCAAAGTACTATTGGCAAGTGAGCTTGATAACTCATTTATTAAATGTTTGCCAGGTGTAGGGAGAGGTTCTTACTCGAAGAAGAGGAAAACTAAGAGAATGGGAGTCTACTACAAGTGTGCAAGATGGAATTACAACACATGCTGTAGAAACATTGGATTTGCATCTATAAATCAAGAAGACAAAATTAAATTTATAAAGGATGAACTGAGTAAAGAGACTTTGGATAATATCCTACAGACTCTTGAGATGCATCCTTGCGGACAAGTTCAACGTACTCTTTTAGATTTATGAGACTTATTCAAAGAAGAGAAGCAGCGTTACAGTCTAGAGAATCTAGAGTTAAAAGACCCTGTTTGCCAATTAATAAGAAAACTGGATGGAAAGCCCATCCTCGACTCATAGAAGGCATGTAAGCCGTTACTGGACGTAAAACCAGAGGAAGATGTGAGCCAAAATTACAACTACTATCTATAATCAGGTGTATCACTAACTTTTTTATTTTTTAATGCATTATTTTTTTTTACATCTTGCAGTACTTTTTGACTTTTTAGCATCTAGATTTTATTTTTTTGCAGATTTTTCTACTGTCGACAACTTTTTAGTCTTTCAATGTCTACTTTTAGCTTTTCAATATTTTCTTTTTAACTTTTGTACACATGCTGCAGATTTTTCTACTTTCGTTAGCTTTTTAGTCTTTCAATGTCTGTTTCTTGTTAGTTTTTCAAATATTTCTTTTTAGTTTTTTAAATATTTCTTTTGACATTTGTACACACAGCATTGATTATTTTTGTTATTATTATTATTTTTGTTTTTATACTTTTTCTGTCAATAATTATTTTATCCCATTGAACTATTCTTTTACTCTTCTAGTTTCTTTATATGCACATTCATTATTATCAATATATACACAACCCTTTCGAGAGATCTGTGAGAGAAAATGGCAGAACCCTAAACACACAAATTCAAAACTATTTGTGTTTTTTATAGTCCAAACTCTGGCAAGAAAATAAAATACTTGATAGCAGCTAATAAACTTGGCAGGATTTTAGCTGAACGAAAAATTGATTTGGTATTTGAGGGAGGTAGTTTAGGGTTAAAAGGATGTGTTGCAAGTTCTGCATATATTAGAGGTAGTAAAGTCCTAGGAATAGTTCTAAAGGCTTTAGCTTGAAATAAACATATCACTGGTGGAACTATAGATAATGAGTTACAAGTTATGAGCATGTACGAACGAATGGCATACATGAATCTCAATGCTAATGCTTTTATCGCATTACCTAGTGGTTTAGAAATATTTGAAGATATCTTCACCATTGCATCTTGGACCCAATTAATTGTTCTTTATAAGCCATTGGGATTACTTAATGTTAATAGTTTTTATAATGGTTTGTTATCTTTTCTCGATCATGCTGTGGAATAAGGTTTTATGACACCAGTGAGTCAACGCATCCTAGTCTCTACTTCAACTATTGATCAATTGATTGATCAACTGCAAAACTTTAAATCTAAACCTGATCCATTGATGGTGCAGGTAGTTTGGCACCCTAGGGCCAGTAGCAGTAAGAAGCGAGGACTAGATCTGAATTTTCGGTTGTAACTTTCCTAACTCTTATAGTTTTTTTTATCGCATTTTTTTTATGTGTGTTTTCTGTTGCACCTGATCAAGCAAAGTTTTAGGTCAGATTCGCTAAATGTAAGATGGCTGAGTAAAGAGTTATTTTTGTACTCTTGATACGCATCTTAAATTTATGTGATTTTCCTTTTCAAAAAAAAAAAAAAAAAAAAACTAACTAGCTAGCTAACTAACTAACTAACTGAAGAGTTGTTTACACAAGATGGTAGAGTAAAGAGTACTTTTTGTGCTCTTGATACACATCTGTATTTTTTTTTTTTTTCTTTTTCTAGTTTCCAAAATAAAAAATTAAAAAAATAATAAATACAAAAAAAAAAATTGATGTTTTCTTTTTATGTGATTAATTTCTCATGCTTGCTTTTAGTGTTGTTTCATGATGTTTTATAGGAAACAAGGAGTGGAATGCGCATTCTGCTTACAATTTGGAATCCACTTTTCTACAAGAGGGAGTATTTTCTTTCTTTTGGTTTGTTTCTTTGACATTGAGGACAATGTCCATCGCAAGTTTGGGGGAGGTTTAGTTTAATTTTTTTGTTTTCAGTCATTTCTTTTGTGTTTTGATGAATAAATTTAAAATTACTCTTTTATTGATAAATATGCTTGTGTTAAATAATTTGATGAAAGGCCAATGATAGATTATAATTGGTATTTATGGACAATTTACTAAAGTATTTCAGGTTGAGCAACTATTTTGGGTAAGAAATTAACTTTTATTAAGATTATATTTTGCTTTCTTTGCATTATATTTATTGCATTGAATTTGTGTATACTTACTTAGAGAGGGCTTCTACACATTTTTTATCTTCATTTGCCTCACCTATCTTATAACATGTTTTTGCAAACTTTTGAAGCGAAATTTTGAATTCATTTTCAAAGAGAGATATAATTTAGGCATTATTTGTTTAGCCTGTTACTTGTATTTACCCTTATTTTAATTTTTTTTCCTAGTTTACCCCTTTGTGCCTTGATAATTTTATCTTTTTTTTCTTTGTTAATTAACCTTAATTGTTATCATTTACCCTATTTGTGAGATAATTTTGTCAAGTTTACATTCTAATGAAGAAAAGGAAATTATTGAAGTTTTAAAAGAAAATAAGGATCTCTAATAACTGAGAGTATTATTCATTGTAAAATATCACCTTCTGCTTAAAATAAGTTTGGGGGAAAGCAAGAAAATTGAATAAAGTAAAAGTTAGTATTCTTGCTTATCTTTAGAATAATGTTGTTGGCAAAAAAAATAAAAAGAAAAAAAAAGAAAAAAAATAGAAGAAGAAGAATGGGGCTTAAAAGAAGAAAACATCGAAAAAGAATAGTGCTTAAGATGAAAGGGATCCTTAATTAATATAATCCTTTTATTTGAGTTATTGATTTTGTAAATTTAGCATAATTATTTTACTTTTGTTCATTTAGCCTGTTCTTTGTTTAGCCAAAATACCTTGTGTTAGCCCCATTATAAGCCTAGTCAAAACCTATTGATCTCTCTTGATTTGTGAATTCCATCAGTGGATATTGTTTGCTTTAATATGCTTATGAGATTTGTACATCTATTTTATATCTTTTGATAGAGTCATTTAAAGATATTAGTGTGTATATGCCTATCTGAAGTGCAATAGTATCTTGCAGTTGATTTAATGCATGGTTATTCAAGCATGATTAAGATGTGGATTGTTTTGAACCTAAGATAGAAGCTCGACTTGCAATACTATTGATATGTTGTTTGTAAATATTAATTTCTTGAGACCTTTGAAAAATCATTCAAACTAAGCATGAGAGGATTAAACTTCCTTTTTGAAATAAATATTTGAAAGTTTAGAGTTTTATAAGTGTTTGTGGGTATCATCACTAGAAACCCTCAGGAGACTATAACTCATCCTCCATGGGACACCTAGGGGTTTAAAGGCTTGTTGCATACGCTAAATACAATTGTAATTTCCTACGAAAGTGGACTAGTTTAGGTTTTGAATTTTCTTTTGCTTGAGGACAAGCAAAAACTTAAGTTTGGGGGTGTGATAACTCTATATTTTTAGAGTTATTTTATTTGTTTAAACTTAAATTTTAGCTCAGTTCTCGAGAATGCAATAATATTATTACTTATTTTTAGAAATAAATATTTCTACAATTTATAAATAAATTATAATATATCTTTAGTATTTTTATTTTATTTTTGTAGATCAAAATGATGTCACAATGATGCAGTAATGTGATGACTCAGGCGATGATGTCATTTTATAAATGATGCAGGTAATGATGTCATTTTATAAATGATGCAGACAATGATGTCATGAAATTAATGATGCAAGAGATGATGTCATGAAAATAATGATGTAATCAATGATGCAACATGGTTGAAAATGAAGATGGAATTTGCCTATAAATGGGCATTACCTCCCTTCTCCAAAATCACAACTCAAAGTAGAATAAAAAGTAGATGTAGAGAGAAGTTGCATATATTTTCTTAGAGTAGATTTCTTTTATTGTTATTTTTATCAAGAGGAGGAGTTTTTGGAAGCTTGAGTTCATCAAAGATTGTATCCCAAAACAAGTTCTTTCTAAACTTTATTCTTGAATTTAATTATAAATTGTTATTATGTTTTTTAATAATTTAATTGTTTCTTCCTTTTTAACTATGAGTAGCTAGATTTATTTTTCTAGAATTTAGATGTAATCTCTTGATTATTTTATGGTGTTCTATAATTGATTGATTGAATGTTTTGATTATTGAAATTAATCTTTTATCTTAAAATTTAATGCTTGTGAATACTTGATCACTATTTACATGTTTAAAGATATTATGTGAAGTAGCGAGAGTGGAAGTATAATATTAGTTCATTAAGATATTAGACCTAGGATACATGTTGCTTAGAGATAAGAACACTCCTTTGTGATTGTTAAAAGGATTTCCATAAAACTTAATGGGTTTATGTTGATTGCTTGTGATCACGAGAGTAGACATAAGGTTAACATGAATACTTGTGATTTATCTTGAAAGAGAACTTCACATAATTAAGGAAAAATCTAATCATTAATTCTAATAAAATTAAACCAACTAAGCAAGCATAAGAACACCATAGGTAATTAATTGATGAAATCTAGATCCTAGGATTTACATACATTGAATTAGTTTTTTAAATTTTGTAATTAATTATTCTATTGTTGGATGTAGTTTTAGTGAATTATTGTACTACTAAATTACTTATCTCGATAATATTCTGTCTAGGAAAGTGGTTTTTAAGTAGGATTGCTGTGACCCCTCCACTTACCTGGGAATTTATCTTGAGGTATTTTTTAGTTCAATTATTTACACTTTACTTACCTATGCAATAGCACTAAATATTCAATAGATTTGGTACTTGTCAACCCTTCCTCATGGGATCGACACTTATTTCACTACTATATTACTTCTTCACGACCTGTGCACTTGCAGAAATTGCGCAACAACGTATTATTGACTTTGATGAAACAAGGGGGCCACTGATAAAGGTCAAATATGCTAGACTGGGCCTAGGCCTAATAAGTGGCACCAGACCAGCAAGGCTCCAAATAAATAATCCATCTTCTTATCTATATAATGAATCCATAATGAACTAGTAAAACAAACTGAATCTAACATCTATTTTGAACAGTGCTGGAATCTTGGTCTGAATAATACAAGTACATCTAATCTATAAATACCTCAATTGTAAAGCCTTAAAAGCATATTTAGTCATATTGTAGCTAAAGCATGTTTAATAAATTTCTCTGAATATTCAATTTATTCAACTCGATTTCATTTAATATGTTGATGATTCTTTATTAAAGAGTAGTTTAAGCATGCCAAAAAATGTTGTCGGTTGTCCTTTTTGGTTGAAATTGATGCTGAGCATGCAAGAGACTCTTGGAGGTCTCACTCATACCTGACTTCTAAACACATGACTGTGTAAGAGACAAAAGGATAATAGCTTCTTAAGGAACTTGAATTTTCTAATGCAGCTTCACCAATTTTCATGTAAGAAACTAAGCAAAATGTGAATTTGTAATTTTTTAGTTTGTATTATATTTGATAAGTGAGTGAATATAGTTTTAAAATTTGGGGATAGATTTTCTTGGGGAGAAGAATGTAATGCCCTAGACATTTCCCTAGTTAAGACTTGAGTGTATGAATATGTGATATAAGTGAATCTAGATATTAATGATTCGTAAAATTTGAAAATCCTAATTAATATATTAAAAGTTACTAAATCAGAGAATAAAGTAATAAAGAGGTAAAAAAGTGAGAATGGGTTCATAAATTAGGGTAGCTGGATTTGTTGATGAGGAAGGGTGTATTAGTACTTAATTTCATATGATTAAAATACTTATTATCTACATTGCCAAATTAAAAAAAAAAAATCCAATCCAACTAACTCAAATTTTTAATCTCAATTAATTATCAATCACATGTTTTAACTCACCATATATAAATCTTTTATTTTATATGTCTTTCTCTATTTCTGCATATTTATTTTCTCTTTAAATGGAAACATCTTTCCCCTCTATGCTCGGCTACTTCAACTCAAACAAGGAAACCGAGAATTCTAGGTAAGCTTGAAAGAAAGCTTTCTCAATTTTTTTTATGACCCATTGATATTCATGGAGTTCTTTAATTGAATTAAATAAGAAACTTTCTTTTCTTCTCCTACTATGTTTCGACTTTTATGGATTTAAAGGAGAGAGAGGGTTTGTTATTATAAATGAAGATAGATTGAGATTGTTGATACTTGAGGGGTAGATCTTTATCTTAGATATATGAATAATATCATATTGTTGTTATGATTATCTTTCTCAATTGCTTCAAGTCTTATTTCATTACTAATCCATAATTAAAATTATGTTGCTGAACTCTGATTTAACTATTTTCACTATAAATTCCGAATTTTCATTGCATATTATTCTTAAATAATCATCCATTGAATTTGATTCCATATCCCCAAATATAATACGAATATTAAAATATATAACTATTAACTCTCAATAAGAAATTTTGTTTAATAATCATTTAATGATACATCCTTAAATATAATCACTTCACATAAATTGTTGTGGAATTTGGGTTAATTTCCACCAATAATAACAAAATTCATCTAGAGAACTATTATCCAGGTGACTAGAGTGAAAATGATTGTACAAAAAATTACCCCAAGGTAAATTTGCAGGAAAGAATACTGAGGTCACAATGATCCCACTTAAAAACCAAACTCCTTAGACAGAATTTTACCAAGACAAGTAATTTTAATAGTACAATAATTTATAACAACTATACCTAATAATAGCTATTAAATAGATATAAAATAACATAAAGAGAACACCAAAAATTTAACGAGATTTGGCTAATTTTGCCTACATCCTCAGACACTACCAAAATAATATTTCACTAATTGAAGAAATATTACAAAAGAGAGAAAGAATAAAATTTCCTGGGGCAATTTTGGGATGATTGAACTAAAGGGAGGAGGAGTCTATTTATAACTAAAGACTCCTCCTCTATTTTACCAAATTCCTGATGTAGGAATTTTGCAAACCAATAAATCTCCACCTTGAAAAATTCCAAACAATTCTCTTACAAATTCAAACTTTTGTAGTGTCATCTAATGCGCTTTGAGGTGCCAAATTTCAAATTATGATAACATTAATCAAGTCCAAACAGTGTTGGAACTTGATAGCTGTAACTACTTTTGTCAACATATCAGTAGGATTCTTAGTCGTCCAAATCTTCTGGATTATGACTCCACCTTCTTCTAGAATATCCCATATAAAGTGATATCGAACATCAATGTGCTTCATCCTTGCATGATAAACCTGGTTCTTTGCTAAATGAATAGCACTATGACTATCACAATGCACTTTGATGTGCTTTTGTTCTATTCCCAGTTCACCAAGCAACCCTTGAAGCCAAATTGCCTCCTTTACAGCCTCAGTAACTACCATATACTCTGCCTCTGTAGTAGACAAAGCTACTGTTGACTGTAAAGTGGACTTCCAACTAACTGGTGCCTTTGCAAAAGTAAACACATAACCAGTAGTTGATTAACGTTTGTCCAAATCACCTGCATAGTCAGAATCACAATACCCAACTATACACTGACCTTCTTACTTATCCTGCTAAAATACCAAACCAATATCTACGGTGTTTAGAATATACCACAGAATCCATTTCACAGCTTGCCAATGCTCCTTTCCAGGATCATGCATATACCTACTTACAACCCCAACTGCTTGTGAAATATCGGGCCTTGTACACACCATTACATATATCAAGCTACCAATAACACTTGCATATGATACTTTTGACATGTATTCCCATTCTACATCATTCTTTGGTGACATGGATACACTAAGCTTGAAATGAGGAGCAAGTGGTGTACTAACTGGTTTTGACTTCTCATTGATGCCAAAATGTTTTAATACCTTCCTCAGATATTCTTTCTAAGACAAAGAAAGTCTCCCCAATTTCCTATCTCTTGAAATCTCCATACCGAGAATCTTCTTTGCTTCACCGAGATCCTTCATCTCAAACTCCCTGTTCAATTGAGTCTTTAATTTCTTAATTTCTATCTGACTCCTAGAAGCTATCAATATATCATCAATATAAAGAAGATATATATATGATCCGTCTTATAGCTTGCGTAAATACACACAATGATCATATTTGCTTCTCGTATACTTCTGCCCTATCATAAACTTATCAAATCGCTTGTACCACTGCCTTGGAGATTGCTTCAATCCATACAACGATTTTTCCAATTTGCATACCATCTTTTCCTTTCCAGCAACTTTGAATCCATTTGGCTGAGTCCCGTAGATTTCCTCATCTAAGTCTCCATGGAAAAATGCAGTTTTTACATCCATCTGAACTATTTCCAAATCCAACCATACTACCAAAGCCAACAAAATTCTGATGGAGGAATGCTTTATAACTGGAGAAAATACATCATTACAATCAACTCCCTCTATTTGAGCGTAGCCTTTAGCCACCAATCTTGCTTTGTAGCGAACATTATCCTTGTCAAGAAATCTATCTTTCTTTGCATATACCCATTTGCATCTAATTGCCTTCTTTCCCTTCGGAAGAGTAGCTAGTTTCCATGTCTAATTCTTTTAAAGGGACTGCATTTCTTCATTCATGGCGATCCTCCACTTTTCCTATTTTGAACTTTGAACTGCTTTATTAAAAGTGGTAGAAACATCATCAATTGCAATTGGTGATGCAGAGAAACCATATCAGCATAACGAGCAGGTTGTCTAATGGTCCTCTTTCCTTTTCTTAGTGCAATTGATTCATGTTGCTATAGAGGTTCTTAGGTTTGAACCTCTTCTTCATTTGACTCTTCTTTTACCATAGGAGAGTCATTATCAGTTTCTTTGTTGGCTGGGACAATTTTGTTACCATCAAAATCCACCTGTTTGGAAGTACCCTCCACCAACTATGGAGTACCATCTGTCTATTCTTTAGTTAACTTTTCCAACATGGTAGATTCATCAAAGGTAACATCCCTACTGAAGATTACTTTTTTTGTCTCTAGACACCAAAGATGATAGCCTTTTACACTAGAAGTGATCCCTATAAAGATTGCCTTTTTTGCTCTTAGATCCAGCTTTGACTCCTTAACATGATAATATGCAGTGGAACCAAACACATGTAAGGAATTATAATCTGTAGCAAGTTTTCCAAACCATTTCCCCAATGGTGTCTTACCACCAATAGCAGTCGATGGTAAACGGTTGACAAGGTGACAAGCATATACCAAAGCCTCTGCCCAAAATTCTTTGCCTAACCTAGCATTGGACAATATACACGTAACCTTTCCAGTAATTTTCAGTTCATATGCTCTGTCACCCCATTCTGTTATGGTGTATTTTTTACGGTGAAGTGCCTGACAATACCTTCATCTTCATAGACTTTCAAAAATGGATCATTTTTGAACTCTCCACTATTGTCTGTATGAAGACATTTGACTTTTCTACCTATTTGAGTCTCTATCATCTTTTTCCATTTAAAAAAAATTCCCAAGACCTCATCCTTCGTCTTCATCATATACACCCAAACTCTCCGGGAAAAATCATCAAGAAAGGTAACATAATAGTGTTTTCCTCCCAAAGAAGTTATCTTGGATGGCCTCCATACATCTGAATGAACATAATCCAAATACTCTCAGTATCATGGATTGCTATTCTAAATTTCACCCTTATCTTCTTTCCTTTGAAGCAATGCTCACAAAAATTCAATTTGCAAGCCCGTGCTCCTTTCAATAATCCTTGATCTGTCAGTAATTTTAAGGATTTTTCTCTAGCATGCCCCAAATGCATATGCCATAGCCTAGTTGCTTCTGACTCCTAATCATTAGTAGAAGTTGTTACTGCTGCTGTCCCAACAATTGTACTACCCAGAAAGTAATACACATTGTTTCTTTTTCAGATTCCCTTCATTATCACAAGTGCCCCAGAGATGATCCTAATTATCCCATCCTTCGCCTTTACTTCGAAACCTTTTAACTCTTAGGTTCCCACAGAGATGAGATTTCTCATCAAATCCGGCACATAATGAACACCTGTTAAGGTTCTGATTGATCCATCCTAATTCCTCAAGTGAATTGAACCAATCCCACGTGTGTCAAGAGGAGAATTATTTGCTGTGTAGACAACTCCACCTTTTAATTCTTTAAAATCAAAGAACCATTCTCTATTTGGGGTCATATGGTGGTTACAAGCTAAATCTAGCAACCATGAGCTAGAACTGCTGGTTGATGGTGTAGCAGCAAATGAGAAGTCTGAATCTGCATCATCATACTCAGCTACATTTGACTCTGAGATAGCCTTTCCCTTTTTAGGTTTGCCTTTATTCTTTAGCTTGGGACAATCTTTCTTCCAATGCCCTTTTTCTCGACAAAAGACACATTCATCTTTACTCAGTCTGGATTTCGACTTTGATCTCCCTCTCCTTCCTTTATTATGGCTCTTCGAACGACCTCTAACAATGAGAGCTTCTGCTTCTACACTTGTATTTTCTTGATTTTCTTTCTTTCTCAATTCGTAACTATACAAGGCAGCAGTTACTTCACTGAGAGACACAACAACCTTCCCATGAAGTAGAGTAGTTTCAAGGTATTCAAACTCATCGGGAAGCAATCCCACCAACATCAGAGCTAGATTTTCATCATTAAAAGTCACATCCGTATTCATCAAATCAGTTACCAGCTGATTAAAGCTAGTAATGTGATCATTCACAGTGGTACCTGGAACATAGTTGAAGCGAAACAATCTCTTTTTCATATAAAGCTTATTCTAACTAATTTTCTTCAGGAATTTCTCCTCTAGTGCCTTCTATAATTTGCTTGCAAAAGTTTCTTTAGAAAATGCATACTTCTGCTCTCTAAAAAGACACAATCGAATAGTACCACATGTCAATCTATTGATCATCTTCCATTCTTTCTCCTCAACATCATCTGGTTTCTCTCCTTCAATGGCAATATCTAGACCCTGCTGAAAAAAGGCATCTAGAATCTCACTTTGCCACATGCCGAAATGACTGGTGCCATCAAAAATCTCCACTGTAAATCTAGCATTTGTCACAGCATTT
The DNA here is from genome assembly GCA_947687605.1 of Reutealis trisperma. Lineage (NCBI taxonomy): Eukaryota > Viridiplantae > Streptophyta > Magnoliopsida > Malpighiales > Euphorbiaceae > Reutealis > Reutealis trisperma. The sequence continues at coordinate 82,859 of CANTUT010000449.1, forward strand.
CTTGCCAAAATTGAAGATGAAGCTGTTGACGTCGATGCCGATAATTTTCTATTGTCTGCCATTTCTGTTACAAATTCTATTTAATAACTGTCAATGCGGAATGCCAATTAGCCCAAGGAAATTTTTTCTAATGTGGAATATCAGCCTAAGCCGCAACCACATAGCATACTAAAATAAACTAAGAGCTCTGATACCAATTGTTGTGAAATTCGGGTTAATTTCTACCAATAATAACAAAATTCACCTAGATAACTATTATCCAGGTGACTAGAGTGAAAATGATTGTACTAAAAATTACCCCAAGGTAAATTCCCAAGAAAGAATGATGGGGTCACAACGGTCCCACTTAAAAACCACACTCCTTAGACAATATTTTACCAAGATAAGTAATTTTAATAGTACAATAATTTACAACAACTATACTCGACAATAGCTATTAAATAGATATAAAATAACATAAAGAGAATATCAGAAATTTAACGAGATTTGGCTAATCTTACCTTCGTCCTCAGATACTACCAAAATAATATTTCACTAATTGAAAAAATATTACAAAAGAGAGAGAAATAATAAAATTGCGTAAATATAGGAGAGGGGGCAATTTTGAGATGATTAAACTAAAGGGAAGAGGAGTCTATTTATAACTAAAGACTCCTCCCCTATTTTCCCAAATTCCCGATGTGGGAATTTTACAAAGCAACATAAATCTCATCTATTATCCATCAAATCTCCATATTAGTAATTAATCCATAAATATCTTATATCACTACAATTTCTAATGTTACCTCGAATAACTTTTCTCATATATTTGTTAATATTAAATTAAATCTTAACAATTGAATCATGTCTCTCATCTAATTAATTATTCAAGAATATTTTCCATATAATCAATCAATTATTAATCCTAAATACCTCAAATAAACAACATATAATCACGGTGTCTATATAATCATGATTTACTCCATTTACGCATTAAACATCATTTAACAATTCATTCACTTGATCATAACCGTATATTCACCACACCATATACACATACTTATATTTAAGTGACAATTATATTTCAACACACGTTAACAATTCTTGATTATAAGTCAGCTTTTTATTCACTTGAAATTTCAATTCAATATTCACACTATTAAATTTTTTATCATACTATTATCCTATTTACTCCAAAGTTTAATTTTCTCATTATTTACACAATTACTCTTGATTGTTTTACTAATTTTTTCGTCAATTCTCAAACTTACATTATCCTTCTCATCATAACTTACATTATCCTTCTCATCATATAATCTTACAAAATTTCGTTTTACTCATTTATGAGCAATATCCTTTATTCCATGAAGCAACACATCAATTATTACAATCCACAAACCACATATAAATTCTACGTAAGGCAATATTAATTTACTCGTAATCATGAAAAGTTCCTCTAAATGACTCTAGTATCATTCAATACATATGCCTAATAAGTTATGAGTTTCACTTAAGCGATGTAAAATTTTAACTTCCAATCTTTTAAACCTATTTTTGTCAACTTAGAGCTCACTATCTAGATCTCTATGCTGACCTTATTTATTCATCTTAAATAATTTTCTTTTTTACTCTTACACTTGATAATTGTACATACTCAACGTTCATCATAATTGTATTAGGCATCTCACGTGCTTGGTTTTCATGAAACAACTATAACTCTTTGAACAAAATATCGATTATAAGCTAATATTTATAACTTCACATCACATCGTTGAGTTTATGTTCAATATTAAACACAAAACTTTAAACAACAGTATTTTCTATTCTATGTTAATCTTAACAACTATACACCCTTTGAATATCATAATGGGGACATCATTCAACCATTACTACTGGGTAATTAATGTCTCATGCCTTTAATGCGACATTATACTTTTAAGCTTCTTTATCCTATTATTGTCCTTGAACACTACATTGCTTTGTCAATAACTAATATCCTTATTTTTCTTAATTATTTTGAAATATTAACTCCACAGATTAATAAAGTTGTCCGCTTAAACCTTCTATTAACTTGTATAAGTCCATTTACATATAATACAAAAGATACTTACTTAGACAAAGCTTATATGCAGATAAACAAAATATAATAAAATTGGAAGGCAATAAACACTTTTAAAACTTACCATTAGCTTATTACAGTTCTTATCTTTCATCTTAGGTTCTCATCAGGCTCAATATAACTATTGGTCAAATTGTATTCAATCTCAAGTGTTACTGTCAAAATGATTTATCTCGATACATTAAATCCTTTTCCTAATTGTGGTATACTCGTACGAATTTTACATATGCAATATTCATCATCGCCCCTAGTGTACTCATCATGCACTCTTACTATTCCTTTAAGACTTGTTAATATGCATAACTTGGACAATGCCTAGAGCATTTTGTAGTCTTCTATATCCTTTGATTTAACATATAAATTTAATAATTATAAAAACACTATTAGAGTAATAATTAATAACTAAAATGTTCTTTGGACCCTCATACAACTTAACTCTTTAGTCACAGAACTATGATCTATAAGTTAAATGCCGTATATTTATTTAAAATAATATATTGAATCAAGTATAACCAATATATTTCCTTTCTTATTACTTATAAAACCAAATCCAAAAATTAAACCTCATTCTAATATATTCTATTTTCATAAGGATTTTTTCCAACTTATCATCAAATATATTAACCATTAATAAATTCCTAAAAGTCTACAATTTATGTTTTATATGCTTAAAAATTCTGCCAATAAATCTTATTGCATCAATTTCTACAATTCTGATGCGAATATGGTCATATCAAATAATTGTAATATAAACTCATATTGTTAGAAATCATAGTATTACCATTTTAATAAGCAACATTTGTTCCTTCATTATACCATTCAACATTCAAGCAAGCAATTGATTATTTCAAAATCACTGTTTCGTACTAACCGGTTAATCGCCCATTCCTTACGTTTCTATCCTTCAAAATCACTCTCTCATAGAATTATAGGCTAATCTTATTTCTTTCTAGTTATCAACAAAGAACTATCAAAATCACTCTCTTTTAACATATACTTATCATTTACCTCGTTACCATGACTAATTCTTAATAGTTCTGAGAATCATTTACTTTTTATGCGCTCTATATTTCTTATATGTGAGTATAATTTTAATAAAATCCATCTCGATAGGAATTCTACAAATACTCACGGACTTTCATTGTCTTCACTTATTAGGTTCCTAAACCTTCAACTCAATATCCTTATTAAATTCTTGGCTGCATTTACTTTCTCTATCGTCTATCATATTTTATTCTATTGGTTTACTAATTTTATTTACCAAACTCATAAACAAAAATAATTTTAAATGTCATCGTGCATTTCAACAATGCACAACATCTCCCTAACAGTACAAGAAATTTGAAGCCCTCAACTATTTTATATAATTGCCCTTCTCTGGATCTGTCTAGTTCATTTTTCATATGAATGGCCAATATACCTTTAGAAATACATAAAATATTTTCAACTCAAGCATCACCTCGAGGCGTTAAAGACATTTACCACATACAAAAAAATTACACTCTTATCGTATAATGCTATAACCTGTATTAAACCAAATACTTTCTTCCATCTCTAATAAATCCACCACTTTCATAAACTATAGCCTTTTTTTTTTTTATCAATACTTGTTGCGCAATTTCTGCAAGTGTACAGATTGTTTACAAGTAATAAAATGATGAGTGAGTATCGTTCCCATGAGAAAGGATTTATCAAGTACCAATTTTAAAATTACTCTATTATTTAAAAAATCAATTATGAGATTTTATATTTTAAGCTAAAGTGAAATTCAAGTAAATGAATGATGATAAATATGAAATTAAGATTAAAGGTTTAGGATTTAGAATTCATCAATTGATCACATATGATTTCTTTATAATCTTTAGATGGATTATTTTTGCAGGAATTAATGATTAGATTTTCCTAAATTATATGATATTCTATCTCAAGATATAATATGTGTGTTCATATTAACCTTACGTCTACTCTCATGATTATAAGTAATTAACATAATCCCATTAAGTTTTATGAAAATCCTTTGGGTAAAATGCAGTAGAGATCACTAAACTTTTGCTTGTTTTCTGTTTTGATCACTAAACTTTAATTTCTTACAATTTAATCACTAAATTTTAATTTTTTTTCACCGGCAAGTCATTAAAACAATTTCAATGAATAACTCACTAAAAAACTGACGTAGTGTTCTAAGTAGGATGACACGTCATCAAGGTTGATGACATAAGCATCCCACATCACACAAATAAATATATTTTAATTTTAATTTTTAATTTAAAAATATGATTTTTTAAATTTTAAATTTTAAAAACTTCTCAATATGATGTGGCATGCTTATGTCATTAATTTTGATGAAATGTCATCCTATCTGGAATGCCATGCCAACTTTCTGGTGAGTTATTTCATCGGAATTATTTTAGTAACCTGCCAATGAAAAAAAATTAAAATTTAGTGATTAAATTGTAAGAAATTAAAGTTTAATGACCAAAACAGAAAAAAGGTAAAAGTTTAGTGACCTTCAGTGCATTTTATCCGAAATCCTTTTAAAAATCACAAAGAAGTATTCTTATCACTAAGCAATACATTCCATAGGTTAATTATCCTAATGAGCTAATATTGTGTTTCCACTCTCACTACTTTACACAATATCTTAAATCATGCAATTAATAGCCAGTTAATTATAAGCATTAAGTTTTAAGATAAAAGATTAATTCCAACAATCAAATCCAATCAATTAATTATAAATAATCATATGCAAATTAAAAGATTACATCTAAATTCTAGAAAATAAAATTAGCTACTCATAATTGAGAAGGAAGAACTAATTAAATTAACAATCAAAATAACAAATATAATAACAACTTATAATTAAATACAGGAATAAAGTTTAGGAATAACTTGTTTTGAGATACAATCTTTTATGAACTCAAACTCTAAAAACTCCTCCTCTTGATCAAAATAACAATAAAAGAAGAAAAAGTAATCTTTTTTTTTTTCTAAATATTTTTTTTAATGGATTTTCTTGATGCTCTTTTACTTTGCCAAGCATGGTATTTATAGGCATGTTTGGTGGAAGAATTGAAGTTCCATTAAAATTCTACATCAAAAATTCAATATTGATGGTTAAGTTGACCACCAACCATTGAATTTTTATATCAAAAATTCAACATTTTAGGTTGGTCACCAACCTTTGAATTCTTGCATTAATATTCAACAAAAATGGTTAGGTTGGCCACCAACCATTAAGTTAATTTCACATGAATTGAAACTTCATTCACTGCTTACATCATTATTTTTATGACATCATCGCTTGCATCATTTATTTTATTGCATAATTGTGATATCATTTTGATTTACAAAAATAAAATAAAAATACTTAAAATATGTTATAATTTATTTATAAATTGTAGAACTATTTATTTCTAAAAATAAGTAATAATATTATTGCATTCTCAAGAACTGAGCTAAAATTTGAGTTTAAACAAATAAAATAACTCTAAAAATATAGAGTTATCATATCCCCAAACTTAAGTTTTTGCTTGTCCTCAAGCAAAAGAAAATTCAAAAATTTAAACTAGTCCACTTTCGTAAGAAATTACGATTGCATTTAGTGTATGCAACAAGCCTTTAAACCCCTACGTGTCCCATAGAGGACGAGTTATAATCTCGTGAGGGCTTCCAGTGGTGATACCTACGAACACCTATAAAATTTTAAACTTTCAAATATTTATTTCAAAAAGGAAAATTAATCTTCTCATGCTTAGTTTGAATAATTTTTCAAAGGTCTCAAGAAATTAATATTTACAAACAACATATCAATAGTATTGCAAATCAAGTTTCTATCTCAGGTTCAAAATAATCCTCATCTTAATCATGCCTTGAATAACCATACATTAAATCAACTGCAAAGAAATTGTTGCACTTCAGATAGGCATATACACACTGATATCTTTAAATGCCTCTATCGAAAGATATAAAATAGATGTACAAATGGAATTCACAAATCAAGAGAGATCAATAGGTCTTGACTAGGCTTGTAATGAGGCTAACACAAGGTCTTTTAGCTGAACAAAGAAAAGGCTAAATGAACACAAGTAAGATAATTATGCCAAGTTTATAAAAGAAAATCAATAGCTCAAATAAATGGATTAAATTAATGAAGGATCCATTTCATCTTAAGCACCATTCTTTTTTAATGTTTTCATCTTTTAAACCCCCTTCTTCTTCTTCTTCTTCTTTTTTTTTTTTTTTTTTTTTTGTTTATCACCAACAACATCATTTTAAAGGTAAGCAACAATTACTAACTTTTATTTTATTCAATTTTCTTGCTTTTGCCAAACTTATTTTAAGCAGAAAGTAGTCTCTTAAAATGAATAATACTCTCGGTTATTAGAAATCCTCCAAAGTTCAATAATTCTCTTTTTTTTTTTCATTAGAATGTGAACTTGACAAAATTATCTCACAATTATGATGAAGGTAACAATTATGGTTCATAAAGAAAGAAGGCTAAAATTAACAAGGAACAAAAGGGTAAACTAGGGGAAAAATTAAAATAAGGGTGGATATAAGTAATAAGCTAAACAAACAATGCCTAAATCATATCTCTCTTTCAAAATGAATTTAAAATTTCGCCTCAAAAGTTTGCAAAAACATGTTCTAAGATAGGTGAGACAAATGAAGATAAAAAATGTGTATAAGCCCTTTCTAAATAAGCATACACAAATTCAATGCAACCAATATAATGCAAAGCAAAGCAAAACATAATCTTAATAAAAGTTAATTTCTTACCCAAAATAGTTGCTCAACCTGATTAGTTTAATAAATTATCCATAAATACCAATTATAATCTATCATTGGCCTTTCATCAAATTATTTAACACAAGCATTTTTTATCAATAAAAGAGTAAAAATTTTAAATTTATTCATCGAAATACAAAAGAAATGACTGAAACAAAAAAAAAAACTAAATCTCCCCCAAACTTGCAATAGACACTGTCCTCAATGTCAAAGAAACAAACTAAAAGAAAGAAAATACTCCCTCTTGTAGAAAAGTTGATTCTAAATTATAAGCAGAATGTGCATTCCACTTCCCTTTTCCTATAAAACATCATGAAACAACTAAAAGCAAGTATGAGAAAATAATCACAGAAAACATCAAATTTTTTTTATTATTATTTTTTTAAATTTTTTTGATTTTGGAAACTAGAAAAAATAAATAAATAAATAAATAAATAAAGAATTAAGAAATTTGAGTTGCCTCCCTAAAGCGCTTAATTTATAGTTTTTAGCTAGACTTTCTCAAAATTTTGATCATGTGGCCTCTTTTAAGGAATAAACTATCCCTTGTTCCATCAAATCTCCACTGAAATAAGGTTTAAGGCATTGTCCATTTACTTTGAATGTTTCTTCCGCATTGTTTTGCAGCTCCACAGCTCTATGATGATATACCTTCACTACTTGAAACGGTCTTGACCATCTGGATTTCAACTTTCCTAGAAAAAGTTTCAAACATAAGTTAAAAAGCAATACTTGCTGGCCTTCTTCGAAGTGCCTCTTACGGATGTGTTTGTCATGCCAACGTTTGGTGTGCTGTTTATAAATCTTAGCATCTTCATAAGCTTCCAGTCGTATCTCTTTAGGCTCACTTAATTGAAGTAACCTCTTATGACCAGCAGCTTCCACATCCATATTCAACTTTCTTATTGCCCAGTAAGCTTTATGTTCGAGCTCCACAGGTAAGTGACATGCTTTACTAAAGACAAGTCGGTATGGAGACATACCAATTGGGGTCTTGAAAGCAATCCTATACGCCCACTGAGCATCATCCAATTTGAGTGCCCAATCCTTCCTAGAGTTATTCACTGTCTTTTCTAAAATATTCTTCAATTCTCTATTTGAAATTTCCACCTAACCACTCGTTTGAGGATGATATGGAGTGACTACTCTATGGTTGACTCCGCTTTTCTTTAACAAAGTGTCAAGAGCCCGATTATAAAAATGGGAGCCTCCATCACTGATATTGGCTCTCAAAACACCAAATCGAGCAAAAATATTCTTCTTAATAAACCTCAGTACAACTCTAGAATCATTGGTGGCACTTGCAATTGCTTCAACCCACTTCGACATATAGTCGATCGCCACTAAAATATATCGACTGTTTAGGGATGAAGGGAATGGTCCCATGAAATCAATCCCCAAACATCAAATATTTCAACCTCTAAAATCCCATTAAGTGGCATATCTTGCTTTCTAGTTATGTTCCCTATTCTTTGGCAATAATCACAAGACATCACAAAGTTTCTGGAATTCTTATACATAAAAGGCCAATAAAAACCACATTGCCATACCTTTGCAACTGTCTTATCTGTGCTCGCATGCCCTCCACTTTTCTTAGAGTGACAATGCTCCAAAATGCTTGGAATTTCCTCCTCTGGCATGCATCTTTTGATCATCCCATCTCTGCAATACTTGAAAAGTAATGGTTCATCCTAGAAATAAGACTTGACATCTGTAAGAAATTTCTTTTTTTGATGATAAGAAAAATCACTATGAATGATTCCACTCACCAAGTAATTGACAAAATCAGCAAACCATAGAGTTGATCCCTTCACTACCCATAATTGCTCCTCTGGAAAATAATCATTAAGTGGCTCATCATCTTTAGTTGTTTGCTCTCTTTCCAATCTAGACAAATGGTCAACAACCACATTCTCCACTCCTTTCTTGTCCTTGATTTCTAAGTCAAACTCTTGAAGCAAAAGTACCCATTTAATCAATCTAGGTTTGGTATCTTTCTTGGACATTAGGTATCTAATTGCTACATGGTCTGTGAAGAGTATAACTTTTGACCCAACCAAGTAGGAGCAAAATTTGTCTATCGCCACTATCATCGCCAACATCTCCTTTTCAATAGTTGCATAATTTTTTTGTGCATCATTTAAGATCTTGTTGGTGTAGTATATCACATGTACCTTTTTGTCCTTTCTTTGGCTTAAGACAGCTCCAATTGCAAAGTCACTTGCGTCGCACATGATTTCAAATGGCAAACTCCAATCAGGAGATGGAATAATGGGAGCTAAAATCAAAGCTTTCTTTAGCCTGTCAAAAGCACTCAAGCACCCTTGGTTAAAATCAAAAGTAGCATCTTTATTAAGCAAATCACAAAGAGGCTCAGCAATTTTAGAAAAATCTTTGATAAACCAACGATAAAAACCAGCATGGCCAAGAAAACTTCTTATCCCTTTTACATTGGTAAGTGGAGGCAATTTTTCAATAGTCTCCACTTTTGCCCTATCTACCTCAATTCCTACTTGAGAAATTTTATGCCCTAAAACAATTCCCCCTTATACCATAAAATGGCACTTCTCCCAATTTAGCACTAAATTGCACTCAACACAACATTGCAAAACTTTTCTCAAGTTTTCTAAGCATGCATCAAATGAAGAATTATACATAGTAAAATCATCCATGAAGACCTCCATGGACTTCTCAACAAAATCAAAGAAAATAGACAATATGCAACATTGAAAAGTAGCAAGGGCATTACACAAACCTAATGGCATTCTTCTATATGCAAAAGTACCATAGGGACATGTAAAAGTAGTCTTTTTCTGGTCTTAAGGAGCAATGGGAATTTGAAAATACCCTAAATAACCATCTAGAAAACAAAAGTATGCATTACCTGTAAGCTTTTCTAACATTTGATCAATAAAAGGCAAAGGAAAGTGATCCTTTTGGGTAGCATTATTCAATTTCCTATAGTCAATGCACATTCTCCAACCTATTACAGTCCTAGTGGGAAGCAATTCATTATTTTCATTTTTCACAACAATCATCCCACCTTTTTTGGGTACTACATGCACCGGACTAACCCAAGAGCTATCAGAAATGGGATAAATTATTCCTGCATCTAATAATTTAGTAATCTCAACCCTAACTACTTCTTTCATGTTTGGATTCAACCTATGTTGATGTTCAATTATAGGCTTATGGTTATCCTCCGTTAAAATTCTATGCATACAAATAGTTGGACTAATCCCTTTAATGTCATAAATTTTCCAACCTACTGCTAATTTAATTTCCCTCAAAATTCTCAATGTTTTCTCAATTTGAACATCATTCAAGTTTGCATTTACAATCACAGGTAAAGTATCATTGGAACCAAGAAATGCATACCTAAGATGTGCAAGAAGTGGTTTCAACTCAAGAACTAGTGCTTGCTCAATTGATGGTGGAGGAAGTAACTTACCTTTTTCCAATTCTTCAAACTGTTGTCTCCTATAGAAAGGCATAGGTGAGCTCCCCTCAAAAAGATTAGCAGTTGTGGCAACCTCATGATTTTCATTCTTGCTTGTTGCTCCATTAACTAAGCATGTTTCTAGGGGGTCCGCAAAATGCTTTTCTTCTAAAACTTTTTGAACTTCCTCATCAATGACATGAATTTGAAAGCAACAATCCATGATGGCATATTGCTTTTCTGCTTTAGCAATGTCAAACTCAATCTCCTCATCACCTACCCTCAAAGTCAACTTGCCATGTTTTACATCAATTAAGGCTCTTGCTATTGCTAAAAATGGTCTTTCAAGAATCAACGGGATCATAACATCCTCATCCATATCCAATACCACAAAGTCCACAGGTATATAAAACTTATCAATTTTTAACAAGACATTTTCAATTATACCTACTGGATACTTAACAAAATGGTGAGCTAATTGCAAGGTCATTATGGTTGGGGTTAGCTCACCCAACCCCAATGTCTTACAAATAGATAAAGGCATAAGACTAATACTAGCTCTTAAATCACATAAAACCTTTTTAAATTCAGTGGTACCAATTAGACAAGGGATAGAAAAGTTACCTGGATCTTTGAGCTTTTATGGAAGTTTGTTCTGAATAATTGCACTGCACTTCTCAGTAAGTGCTACCACAACATGCTCCTCAATCTTCCTCTTGTTAGACAGTAAATCTTTAAGGAACTTTACATAAGACGGCATTTGTGCCAAGGCCTTTGTGAATGGTATGTTTATGTGAAGTTGCTCAAAAATTTCTAGAAAATTCTCATATTGTTTGTCTAACTTCTGCTACTTCAATCTTTAAAGATAAGGAATGGTTAGTGCATAAGGCTTGACTTGTGAAGGTTTAAATACCTCCTCTCCTTTTTCTTCTTCAGCTTGATCTATTAGGGTAACTTCTTTTGAAACTTCACCATTATATTCACTTGTTTTCTTCTGTACCACTTCTTCAAGTTGCTTGCCACTTCTCAAAGTAATTGCCTTTGATTGTTCTCTAAGATTAATTTTAGTTTTACTAGGCAATGTAACTTGAGGTCTTGCATTAAAAGAGTTAGCCATTTGCCCCATTTGAAACTCCAAGTTTCTATTTTGGCTAGCAATTTGATCGACTTTGGCTTCTAACTTATCATAGTGTTTCTCCAACATGTCAAACCTTTCAGAAGTGGCTCCTATGAATTTCTCCAAAGTGGTTTCATAGGAAGGCTTGATTTCTTATAGTGTTTGGGATGGAATTTGATTTCTCCCTTGAAAGTTAGATTGGTATGGTGGCCTTAGATTGCTTCCTTAGTTTCCTTGATTTCCCCATACTAAGTTGGGGTGATTTCTCCATCCTGGATTATAGGTGTTTGAGTAGGGATTATTTTGTTGCCTATTAGAGTTAGAGACAAATTGGACTTGCTCTACTCCATGGCATTCAAAATTATGATGATTACCCCTACATGAGTCACAAACAATTGGATGACTACTTGATGGAGCATTAATGTTTACCCTCTCCAATGACTTGGCAATTGCATTAACTTTTACTGTAAGAAGAGAATACCCATCATCCTGTTAAACACTTGTAACCCTCCTTGTTATTGTCCTTTCATTAGACTAATGGTACTTGTTAGTCGCCATTGCTCAAGAAGATTATGAGCCTCGATGGTACTTTTGTTCATAAGAGCTCCTCTGGCTGCTACATCAATCGTGCTCCTTATTTGATTTGAAAGACCATTGTAGAAAGTTTGCATTATCAACCAGTCTGGGATACCATGATGAGGACATTTTCTTTGCAAATCTTCAAACCTTTCCCATACTTCATATAGTTTCTCTCCATCAGATTGAATGAAACTAGTAATATCATTCCTTAGCTTAGCAGTCTTTCCAGGGGGAAATATTTTGCAAGAAAAGCACTTATGAGTTGATCCCATATAGTGATTGATCCTGGGGCTTGAGATATCAGCTAAGTTTTTGCTTTATCCCTAAGAGAAAATGGGAAAAGCCTCAATCTAATGGCATCATCAGTAACGCCATTCATCTTGATTGTATCACAGATTTCTAAGAAATTTGCCAAATGAGCATTGGCATCTTCCATGACTCCTCCTCCAAACTAAGACTGCTGAACCATCTGAATGAGTGAAGGTTTGATCTCAAAATTATTGGCTGCAACAGTGGGTCTTTCTATGCTGGATTGCATAACCGAGTTTGGCATGGCAAATTCGCATAATGCCCTATTAGCTCCATTATCTGCTATTTCTTCCTCTACTCCTTCAAGTCCTTCTTCAAAAGTTTATTGCTCAAATTCTGCTCTTTCTTCCAAAGCCTCTTGCTTGTTGGCCTTGTCTGCTTTCTCTTTTCTAAGTCTCTCCATTTTGGCTTTGGTTAAAGCCTTACACCTCTACTCGATTTCAGGATCCAATTCCTCTAAAATTGCTTTAGGATCATTTCTCATAAACACCTATACGAGCTGTACAATAAACAAGATAAAAATTCAAATTTTAAAAATAAATTAAGGTATCTAAAGTAATAGAGTATACCAATTATATTGATATTATCAAAAATTGTCTTCCCCGGCAACGGTGCTAAAAACTTGTTGCGCAATTTCTGCAAGTGCACAGATCATTTACAAGTAATAAAGTGATGAGTGAGTATCGTTCCCATAAGAAAGGTTTTGTCAAGTACCAATTTTAAGATTACTTTATTATTTAGAAAATCAATTATGAGATTTTATATTTTAAGCTAAAGTGAAATTCAAGTAAATAAATGATGATAAATATGAAAATAAGATTAAAGGTCTAGGATTTAGAATTCATCAATTGATCACATATAATTTCTTTATAATTTTTAGATGGATTATTTTTGCTGAAATTAAGGATTAGATTTCCCTAAATTATATGATGTTCTCTCTCAAGATACAATATGTGTGTTCATATTAACTTTACGTCTACTCTCATGATCATAAGCAATTAACACAAACCCATTAAGTTTTATAGAAATCCTTTTAAAAATCACAAAGGAGTATTCGTATCTCTAAACAATACATTCTCTAGGTCAATTATCCTAATGAACTAATATTGTGTTTTCACTCTCGCTACTTCACACAATATCTTAAATCATGCAATTAATAGCTAGTTAATTACAAGCATTAAGTTTTAAGATAAAAGATTAATTCCAACAATCAAATCTAATCAATTAAATATAAATAATCATATGCAAATTAAAAGATTACATCTAAATCCTAGAAAATAAAATTATCTACTCATAATTGAGAAGGAAGAAATAATTAAATTAACAATCAAAATAACATAATAACAACTTATAATTAAATGCAAAAATAAAGTTTAGGAAGAACTTGTTTTGAGATACAATCTTTGATGAACTCAAGCTCTAAAAACTCCTCCTCTTGATCAAAATAACAATAAAAGAAGAAAACTAATCTTTTTTTTTAAATATTTTTTTGATGGATTTTCTTGATGCTCTTTTCCTTTGCCAATAATGGAATTTATAGGCATGCTTGGTGGAAGAATTCAATTTCCATTAAAATTCTTACATCAAAAATTCAACATTGATGGTTAGGTTGGCCACCAACCATTGAATTTTTACATCAAAAATTCAACATTTTAGGTTAGCCACCAACTTTTGAATTCTTGCATTAATATTCAATAAAAATGGTTAGGTTGGCCATCAACCATTACGTTGATTTCACATGAATTGAAACTTAAATCATTGCTTGCATCATTATTTTTATGATATCATCGCTTATATCATTTATTTTATTGTATCATTGTGATATCATTTTGATCTGCAAAAATAAAATAAAAATAGTTAAAATATGTTATACTTTATTTATAAATTGTAGAACTATTTATTTCTAAAAATAAGTAATAATATTATTGCATTCTCAAAAACTGAGCTAAAATTTGAGTTTAAACAAATAAAATAACTCTAAAAAAATAAAGTTATCAATACTGCCTACTATATCAATATAAAATATGATTCTTCGAGTAATTGTCAACAGATATGCAACACATTCAAACTACAAAATAACAACTTAATTATAATTTCATCGTTCATAACAAATTTAACTTCAATTTTAATTATCATTAAAATTCTCATTTACCTTTTACTATAATTTTTTTTATCTAGAGTTCTAAATATCTCCTTATTTTAGATCACCTTTTCTTTCTAAGCACTTTCTAATATTAAATATTAAGTAAAATTTAGGTAAAGCGCAATATATCAACTAATAATACTCAGACAACGAATATCAAGAATAAGAAACATAACACTATTTATCATATATATATATATATATATATATATATATATATATATATATATATATATATATATATATATATATATATATATATATAAGTATAAAGTCAAACTTTATGCATACGAAATTTCAAAATCATTCACTTAGTTTCTCCTTAATTTCTCCATTCTAATTAGTTTTGGACTACTTTTTTATCTTTGATGACCTAAAAACACCTAGGGTGTTACACTCTACCCCTTTAAGGAAAATTTGTCCTCGAATTTTCTTACGTAGTAGCTTTTCAGTCATTTACCCTACAAACTTGAAGTTCTAGCTTAAATATAAACATATCTTAATTATACCTCCTAGATGGTAACCATACCTGTCTCTACAGTGCTTATAGCTTTTAGTTCCTGCATATCCAAAGCAAATACTCTACCTCCTTCCCATCTTGAACTGTCCTTTTTATTGTGGAAGTTTGTTCTTATTTTTTGCCTTATCCTCCTGATCCTCTATTATTAGGTCAATTCATTTGTATTGTAGGCTGTGAGATAATAGGCTCTACTCGTTGTTCTTTCCAGTATGAACAATCTCTAATGAAATGACTAGTTTAGCCACATTTAAAGCATGCCGTAGAGGTATGTCTGCATGCTCCTTCATGCACTCTTCCACAAGTGGGGCATACGGGAGAGTTATGACTCTGTTGCAGTGTTTGTGGTATAGTTGTAACCCTAGGAGCAGAAGCCACAAAAGTATTCTTGACTTGATCCTTATATTGACTTTCTATTGTAAATTGAATTTGGTTGGCTGCAGGAAAAGAATATCCAGATGATCCAACTTGTAAACTACCCCCTCCTTCTTTATTGAAATTGGTCTGACCCTTACTCTTACCCTTTGTCCCTCAATCTTTCTTAGTTTTCTCCTCTTTAAGGTTAGTCTTTATTTGTTTCACTTTGTCTATCAGTTTGGATAAGGAAGTGAACTCAACTGCACATAAAGCATTATGCAATGATGCAATTAGCGCCCTTCTAAATCTTCTTATTCTTGCTGCTTCAATTGGCACAATCTCCCTAGCATACTTGCTCAACTTGTTAAATTCTTTTGCATAATCACTTACTGAAATTCCTCCTTATTTTAGCCTCTCAAATCTTGCAATTCTATTTTCTCGTTCTCCTACTAGCAAGAACTCATCTATCATTTCTTGTTTGAATTACTCCTAGGTAGGTGGAGTATCCCCATATAATCGATTTTCTACATGGTCTTCAAACCAGCCCCAAGCATCATCCTTTAACAACAGTCCCACTAACTCAATAGCATGTGCATCAGAGCATGGTAACCTCTGCACTACCTTCTCTACTACTTGTAAGAATCCATGTTCTTCTCCATCTTCACCATGAAACTCAGGTAACCCCATTTTCATGAAACTAGACATTGAAACACCTCAATCATCTAACACCCTTCTAGCCATCTGTCTAGGTATTAGAGCATTCTCCAGTATAGGTGGTGGACCTACCTTAGGATGTTGCTGTTAGGCTTGCCTCAATTCATGTATTTCCCTTCTTAACTCTTAAAGTTCCTCCCTTATAACCTCATCATTTGTAAGAGGAACTTGTCGATTCACTTCTTGTACCCATCATTGAACTCTTGGTGGGTCTATAGGCTCCTCAGGCAATGATGCAGCAATGGAAGCTACATTGGAAACAACTTCAGGGACTACTTGTCTTCCTAGATTGGTCACCCTCTCCTCAATCACCCACAAAACAACTATGAGACCTATACACACACACATATACATATAGAAGAATCAAACACATTTATAGGTACTGCAAATTTAATCCTAACGATAGACTGTAAATGAGGATTAGGAAATCCTATGCTCTATGGTATTACTTATGTTCTATAATGTGTATATATTTATACTTTTGCTCTGATACCGCCTCTGTCACATCCCACTTTTGGGATATGACAATCCTAGGGCATATGTAGCCATAAAGCCACTGAAAACCCGTAGAACCTAGTTAACATATCCAATCTACTAAAATCTAGTATAGCGCCAACTATACAAATATTGTATCCCAAAATCACAACTTCCAAATAATAGAACTTATATTGTCCTCCTTATAACCTCAACTTCATTAAAGGAAATTTCCAAATCTCCCAATAATCAACATAATATAATATAGACACATTTAAAGTATATATAATCTTTTTATATAAACTAGAATTCTAAAATATTGTTCACTAGAAAAATTCACTAATTTAACAACGAAAAATCTATCAGTAATAATTGAAAATCCATCAGTAAATCAATTTATCGATGGAATAAGGATGGAACAAATCCGTCGTTAAAACGATTATCAGTAAATCATTAGCAACGGATAAAATGTTCTGTTAGTAAATTTACCGGCAGAATGTGGTCAGTATTTCATAAAAAAGGCGGTAATTTCATTTAAAAAAGATCGCAAATATTTATTGTAACAACCCACACTCACCCTAGGAATTTTCGTGATAAATTGCTTGATTTAGAACTAATAAGGTTAAGTGTGTGCTTGTGTGAAAACTTGTGATCTAAGTGATTGATGAGTATGTGGCATATTAAATTAATTTTAATATGCATAATATGAGTTGCTATTGTGAAATAAATGATTTACATGAAGTGCATTTGCATAAAAGAATTTATTTTAAATAAAATAAATTTTCACGCATAAGACAATTTTTAAGCATAAAATAATTTTATGGGTACTTTTAAAATATTTTTAAATAAATATTTTTGGGGGAAATATTCCAGAATTAATAAGAAAAATATTCTTTTTATTTTAATTCTATTCAGCCAAAAATTTTAAAGGGAAAACCTAAATACCCAAAAGCCCACTACACAAAAATCCTCCTAACCTATTTCATTAAGGCTATTAGTGGAAATTCCACTCGAACCCTAATATTTATTCTAAATTTCAGCCAAACAAGGGTTTTCAATAGCCATTCTCTTATTCCTTCTGTATTTTGGCAAAAAATCCTCTCAAAATATTTCTCTCTACCGAAATATTGAAAACACCTTACCGTTTCACGATTTCGTGACTGTAATCGTAAGTTTTTATTCTCTTTCGATTTCTAAACTGATTTCTATGGAATAAATTATGGAAAAATTATTTTGAACTATTTGATTATTGATTTAGATTGAATTCTATTTGAGTGAATTTTTCAGAGAGAAAATTTATTTTCTACTGAAAATATGATTCTTTCCGCAAGATTTCTCCAAAGGTGAATTCTATAACTTAAAATCACAATTTTATTGCATAAACATCATAAGGGGGGGGGGGGGGGGGGGGGGGGGGGGTGGTTGCAGGCGATTTGTGCATGGTTATATTCTAAACTGATTTTTGATTTTTTTTGATGAAAAATATTGGATTAAACAATATTTCTGCATATTTCTGCGATGACCGAAAAGTTTCGAAAAACAAAGGAATTCAAGGTTTTCATGTTAAAACTTGGAAGTTGAAAAATTTTATTCTTTCATGGTCATATGGCCGCCGATTTGTATGTATAGGTGTTCTAATATGATATTTGTTTTGTTTAGATGAAAAATAATGATTTGAACCATGTGTCTGTTTATCGCTGAAATGAACGAAATGTGCAGAAAGCGCGGAAACTCATGATTTTTCACCTAAGCCTTTGAACTTGGAATTTCTTTGTATAAACCCTATCTATGACTGCCAATTCATGAAGGAATGTGTTCTAAACTGAAATTTTCTATGATTGAATGAAAAATAATAGTTTAAACAACCTGTTTGCATATTTCTGAAATGACCAGAAAATACCAAAAACAAAAAAACTTATGGTTTTGTGCACTATAATGCAAAAGGTTGAATTTTTTATATATTAATGACACCAATAGTGGCTGATTCCTATGAATTTATATTCTAAAATGATTTTTGTTATATTTATATGAAAAATTTTGGTTCAAACCATGTTTTTACATATTTCTGAAATAGACGGAAAGCACAAAAAGAAGAAGAATTTGGTTTTTACCTTAATGATGCATTCGGCCTACATGAACAATTTTGTCCAAATGTTTATAAATTTTATGTGATGTGTCTTGGTGATTGTTGACATGTATGTATGTATAATAAATGATAAAATTGCATGTTAGTTAAAGGTATGATCATAGATAAGCTTAAATGCGTTTTGGTATACTTAAGGTATATTTAAGGTATCTTAACCTTATAATGTGATTAGAATGCAAATGTGATTGAGGCATTTGGAACTAGATGTCATGATGACTTGATGATGAACATATGGTTATGAGTTAATGAAGTGACAGGGATCATAAGAGTTAAGCATGATGCTTTAAAGGTTAATTATTAAGTTGACATGTATGAAAGTGTAAAGTGAACTAAGATAATTGATAAGTGAATTGATATTGAGGTAATAATATTGTGATGACCTTAAAAAGGTATTGATATGATTATAATGTGTTGTCATATAAGCCTATAAGGCCTAAGTATGCAAGACTTTTAAGTCAACGTGCTATGTGTAAGTGACGAGTACACCTATGTGTGGACTCTAAGTGTATGTGTATGCTATATGTACATGGGTAGTTATGGGATAGGAGCATCATGAGTAAATAAATACTAAGTATTAAATCAAATATTATGTTAGAGTTTGAGGAGCTTTAGAAGTGTAAAAGGGACGATGTGTACTAGGAGCAAAGGAACCCCAAGGTGAGTAAACACTATGTTCATGTTACAAGTATGAGCAAACATCGTATTCATTCTACAAGTGCGAGTAACAATTTGTTATGTTACAAATAGGTGATGACATGCTACGTGAGCATTTGTGGACATTGAAACCCAAGTTCTTTCTATTCTAAATATTGTTATATTATTTCTTTGTCAAGCTTGAGTTACCAAAGGGCAATTGGTCCAAAACTATTTTGTTTATCTAATGAGAATTTTTTGTGATTAACACCCTAACTTATATTCTTTTTGGAACTACACTTTCATTGTATCATTGTTTGAAAGCCAAACTACTATTGATATTGAATTACATGTTATTGTTGCCTTATGTGATATTGTTAATTGTGTTTACCAATAGCTCTAACTATGGTACCTTTACCCTTTATGCAGAATCCTTGTGCCGATGTGGGAAATCATCAGAACTTGTGCACACAGTCTTAACCCGATGGATAGGGGTAATGTATCCACCTCAGCTAGAAGGAGCAGTTCTAGCCATGGGGCCTGATCAGCTTCACACTTTCTACGTGATAGGAGTTGAAATTTGGTATAAGGCCACCTCTCCTCTATGTGTTCGAGTGATAGAGCAATAGTTTTCACTCATTACGTGTTATAAGTGTGATTTTTGTAAACTTGCCAAATTGAACCCTTGCTAAATTGCAACCTAATTCATGAGTTATAAACTATGAACTATATGTATAAGCTATGTGTTTCCTCTCAAAGGAATATGTGATAATGTATGTGCCTTTTCGTTTACTCATTGAGATCATCTATCACACCCCTTTTTCCTTGTGTGGTTCCAAGTGAGCAAATGTGAGGAGGCAAGGTGATGGCTCAAGCATTCTACTTCGCTTGGGGAATTCCTTGTCCGAGTTATCAATAATACTATGTTTATGAAGTCTTGTCTTTAGATGCTCTGGGAATGTTGATTGATACTTATCAAGATTTATATTATTTTCCTTATGGATTTTATATGCAATGATTTATTTTAAGTCTTCCGCAATTTATGGTATTCATCTAAATGTTTTAAATGAGTTAATGAAAGAGGTTCGATAAGATCCTAGGCATGATTGTTATATGTTAATGGGTTCTACGGGCATGGGTGACCTTATGTCTCCCCATGTTCTAGGACCGTCATATCTCTAAGGTTGGGATGTGACATTCATATTCCATCAATAATCTGTCGGTAGAAACAAAAAATTCATCAGTAATTGGTAAGTAATCCGTCATTAAAATATAATTAAATAATATATTCAATCAGTAATCAATCAGAAATTTTCAGTCAAAAATAATATTTTAATTTTACGGTTAGTAATCCATCAGTAAAATAAGTATAAAAAATAATATTTTATGACAAAATGATTGGTAATCCATCAATAATTTTTTGTCAAAAATAATATTTTATTTTTACGATAAGTAATCCGTTAGTAAATTGGAAAATAATTTTTTAAAAATTTTTTATATTTAATAAATTAATTTTATAAAATATATATTAGTTAAAAAATTATAAATTAACATATAATGTGAATATCAAAATTTTTCATTCCATAAAAAGTAATATTATTTATAAAAAATGTGATATATTATACACCATATAAATATTACAAATAAGTAAACTAAAAAAACTAGAAAAATAACTAATCGTGCTCCTGAGCATCATCCTCCTCGTGGCCCTCAGCATGATGCTGGCCATGCTCCAGATCTATTATATACTCATCAGCAACAACAATAGAAGCATCTCCAGCTGAAGTGTGCTAATCTGAAGTAGAAGAAGCTGGTGGTGGAATAGGTGGAGGAGCAGCACCACCAGCAAAGTACCTAGAGAAGAACTACTACATCTACAGACTGACCTGCTAGTGGACCTGCTCCTGGACTATCCACTGCATCTGTGTTACTCGCCTATCGATCACATGCTGCATATGCTCAACTATAAGCGGTAGTGGCAGTGGTGGAGTTGAGGAAGAACTAGTTCCGGGATGTCCAAATGAGTGGGCCATTGAACCCATCCCATAGACTCGTCCCATCTCCTAGCCCCCAACAGCTCTAAAATATAGCTCAAACTCATCTACATGAGCTAGCTCAGTGGATCCGAGAGCCGGTTGGGACAT
The DNA here is from genome assembly GCA_947687605.1 of Reutealis trisperma. Classification (NCBI taxonomy): domain Eukaryota; kingdom Viridiplantae; phylum Streptophyta; class Magnoliopsida; order Malpighiales; family Euphorbiaceae; genus Reutealis; species Reutealis trisperma. Next base: position 104,317 of record CANTUT010000449.1, read on the forward strand.
CTGCTCGTGGAGGTTTCTAAGATCCTCTTGTTTTTTATATAGTAGTAGTTAGCATTTAAAATTTTTAATGTACTTTAATAGGAAAATTGCTAATTAAAACTTACATGAATCCGCTAGGAGCACTAGTCAGCAAAGATCTATTGGTCTTCCTTCCTCGTATGGATGCACACAAAAATCTCCTCAGGAGTAGGGTCTCAACCAAGATCATTTGTATATTAAAAATTAAAAGTATCATCCCAAAATTAGTAAATAAAAAAATTATAAAATTAATAGCTTAAAAAATAAATGAATTTTTAAAGTACATATGATTTAATTACTTATTATAAAAAAATTGGCATCTTACTAATTTTCTGGCATGCTTTGTAGCAGGGATAGACCCTCTAGTATGCTTAGATGGTCCACTCGCTGAACTGCCTTTATCTGACTTTTTGTTCATGGATGCCTTCTGGGATAATTGCTTATACTCCAAAGAATCCCAATATTTCTTCCAAGAATTCCATATCTCTTGAGGGGCCCATGTCTGTAACAACCCATATCTATCTTAGGAGTTTTAGTTACAAATTATTTGAATTTAGGGGTTATTGTAACAAATTGTATGACTATATGAAAATTCATGTGTGACATGATTTATGAGTTTGGGATAGGTTATATTAGTTTTAATATGCATAATATGAATTAGTATTGTGAAGTAAATGGTTTAAATAAAATGCATTAACATGACATAATTTATTTTTCATAAAATAAATTTTCATGTAAAAAGGTAATTTTTAAGCATAAAATAATATTATGAGTATTTTTAAAATAAATGTTTTAGGTGAAATTTTAATGAAAATAATAAGAAAAATGTTTTTATTTTAATTACCCATAATCAACCCCTAATTTAAATAAAATGGTCCAAATACTTAAAAGCCTACTACCCAAAAACCCTCCTAACCTAGCTCATTAAGGGTATTATTAGAAATTGCCCAAAACCCTACATTTAAATAGCAAATTTCAGCCAGCACTCTCATTCCAGCAGCCATCACTCCATTTTTCTGTATTTTGACAGAAAAATTGTCTTAAAATAATTCTCTCTACTGAAATTAAGAAAACACCTTTCAACTTTGCGATTTCTCGCTCGTATTCGTAAGTTTTTCTTTCTTTTCAATTTCTTATATGATTTCTATGAACTAAATTATGAGAAAAAATATTTTGAACTGGTTATTTACTGATTTTTATAGATTTAATTCAATTTGGGTGATTTTTTGAAAGAGAAATTAATTTCTCTACCGAAAACGTCAACCTTCCTATGCAATTTCGCCAAAGGTGAATCCTATAACTCAAAATTTGAAATTTTCAAACATAAATTCATTAAGGGGGGTGGCTACTGCATATTTAGATTCTAAACTAATTTTTGATGAAAAATATTGGATTAAATCATATTTTTACATATTACTGTAATAACTGAAAATTTTCAAAAAACAAGAAAATTCAAAGTTTTCGCCCTAGAACTTTAAAGTTCGAAAATTCTATGGTTATATATACATGTGGCTGCCAATTTGTGTATGAAAGAATTCTAATATGATATTTGTTTTGTTTGGATGAAAAATAATGATTTAAATCATATGTTTGCATATCGTTGTAATGAACGAAAAGCACAGAAAGGTTGAAAACTCATGATTTTCTTCCTAAACCCTAAATTTAGAATTTTCATGTATAGAAAACCTTGATGGCTACTGAATTGTGAGTATTGATGTTTTGAATTGGTATTTGTTGTGATTGAATAAAAAATAATGGTTTAAAACACGTGTTTATGTATTACTGTAATAACCAAAAAGTACCAGAAATAAGAAAGGTTTATGGTTTTCATCCTAACACTTAAAGTTGGAAAATTTTCATACATATGGATCTATATATATGCTGATTCCTATATCATTGTGTTCTAAAATGATTTTTGTTTTGATTACATGAAAAATCTTGGTTTAAACCATGTTTCTACATATTACTGTAATAGACAGAAAGTGCGAAGAGTAAGAAAAATTCAGTTTTTCTCTTAATAGGATATTCAGCCTACCATGGGAATTTTATCCCAATGTATATAATTTTTATGTGATGTATTTTAATAATTATTGACATGTATGTATGTATGATATATGGTCAAATTGCATGTTGGTTGAAGGAATGACTATGGACTAGCCTAGAGGCACTTTGGTATACTTAAGGTATACCTAAGGTATATTAACCTTATGTTATGATTAGAATGCGAATATGATTGGAAAATATGGAAATAGATTTTATGATGACTTGATAATGAATTGAGGATCTTGAATTGATGAAGAGATTGATTGAATGAAGGGGTCATAAGAGTTAAGTATGACATTTGAAAGGTCATTTATTAAGTTGACATGAATGGAAGTGTTAAGTGCACTAAGATGATTGTAAAAGTGAGTTGATATTAAGATAATGATATTATATTGACCTTAGAAAGGTATGGATATGAATTAGGATATGTTTTTATATAGGCCTATAAAGGCTAAGTGTGCAAGACTTTTAAGTCAATTTGTTATGTCTAAGTGATGAGTACACTTATATGTGCAACTCTAAGTGCATGTGAATGTTATATGTGCATAGGGTAGTTATGACATAGTATAGCATCATGATTAAATAAATAATAAGTATTGAGTTAAATATTATGTTAGAGCTTGAGGAGCTTTAGAGGTTAAAAAGGCCTACGTGAAATAAGAGCAAAGGAACCTGTTGCGCGATTTCTGCAAGTGCACAGATCGTTTACAAGTAATAAAGTGATGAGTGAGTATCATTCCCACGAGGAAGGGTTTGTCAAGTACCAATTTTAAGATTCCTCTATTATTTAGAAAATTAATTATGAGAATTCATATTTTAAGCTAAAGTAAAATTCAAGTACATAAATGATAATAAATATGAAAATAAGATTAAAGGTCTAGGATTTAGAATTTATCAATTGATTACCTATGATTACTTTATATTTTTTTTAGATTGGATTATTTTTGCTGGAATTAATGATTAGATTTCCCTAAATTATATGATGTTCTCTCTCAAGATACAACATGTGTGTTTATATTAATCTTACGTCTACTCTCGTGAACATAAGCAATTAACACAAACCCATTAAGTTTTATGGAAATCCTTTTAAAAATCACAAAGGAGTATTCTTATCTCTAAGCAATACATTCCCTAGGTCAATTATCCTAATGAACTAATATTGTGCTTCCACTCTCGCTACTTCACACAATATCTTAAATCATGCAATTAATGGCCAATTTAATTACAAGCATTAAATTTTAAGATAAAAGATTAATTCCAACAATCAACCCAATCAATTAAATATAAATAATCATATGCAAATCAAAAGATTACATCTAAATCCTAGAAAAATAATTTAGCTATTCATAATTAAAAGAGAAGAAACAATTAAATTAACAATAAAAATAATAAACATAATAATAACTTATAATTAAATTCAAGATAGAGTTTAGAGAGAACTTGTTTTGGGATACAATTTTTGATGAACTCAAGCTTCCAAAAACTCCTCCTCTTGATCAAAATAAAAAAAAATAAAACTAATCTACTCTAAGAAAACATATGAAAATCTCTCTACATATTTTTTATGGATTTTCTTTGATGCCATTTCCCTTTGCCAAGCATGGTATTTATAGACATATTTGGTGGAAGAATTCAAGTTCCATTAAAATACTTACATCAAAAATTCAACATTGAGGTTAGGTTGGCCACCAACCATTGAATTCCTTCATCAATATTCAAAAATAGTTAGGTTGGCTACCAACTATTGAATTTTGGCCACCAACCATTGAATTTCTTTATCAATATTCAAAAATGGTTACGTTAGCTACCAACCATTGAATTTTGGCCACCAACCATTGAATTTATTTCCCATAGATTGAAAACTCGAATCATTGCTTGCATCATTATTTTTACTGCATTATTTTGATCTACAAAAATAAAATAAAAATACTTAAAATATGTTATAATTTATTTATAAATTGTAGAACTATTTATTTCTAAAAATAAGTAATAATATTATTGCATTCTCGAGAATTGAGCTAAAATTTAAGTTTAAACAATTAAAATAACTCTAAAAATATAGAGTTATCACACCCCAAAACATAAGTTTTTGCTTGTCCTCAAGCAAAAGAAAATTCAAAACCTAAACTAGTCCACTTTCGTAGGAAATTATGATTGCATTTAGCGTATGCAACAAGCCTTTAAACCCCTACGTGTCCCGCAGAGGACGAGTTATAGTCTTGTGAGGGCTTCCAATGGTGATACCCACAAACACCTTTAAAACTCTAATTTTTCAATTATTTATTTCAAAGATAAATAAAATATCACAAAAAAGAAATTTAATCCTCATGTGCTTATGTTAAATTTTTTTTTTTAAAGGTCTCAAGAAATTAATATTTACAAACAATATATCAATAGTATTACAAGTCAAGCTTCTATCTTAGATTCAAAATAATCCTCATCTTAATCATGCTTTGAATAACCATGCATTAAATCAACCACAAAGAAATTGTTGCACTTCAGATAGGCATATACACACTGATATCTTTAAATGCCTCTATCAAAAGATATAAAATAGATGTGCAAATCTCATAAGCATGTTAATGCAAACAATCTCCACTAATGGAATTCACAAATCAAGAGAGATCAATAGGTCTTAACTAGGCTTGTAATGGGGCTAATACAAGGTCTTTTGGCTGAATAAAGAAAAGGCTAAATGAACAAAAGTAAGATAATTATACCAAGTTTACAAAAGAAAATCAATAGCTCAAATAAAGGGATTATGTTAATGAAGGATCCCTTCCATCTTAAGCATCATTCTTCTTCAATGTTTTCTTCTTTTAAGCCCCTCTTCTTCTTCTTCTATTTTTTTTCTTTTTTTTTATTATTATTTTTTTTAACAACATTATTCTAAAGATAAGCAAGAATACTAACTTTTATTTTATTCAATTTTCTTGCTTTCCCCTAAACTTATTTTAAGCAAAAGGTGATATTTTACAATGAATAATACTCTCAGTTATTAGCGATCCTTATTTTCTTTTAAAACTTCAATAATTCCCTTTTCTTTATTAAAATATAAACTTGACAAAATTATCTCACAAATAGGGTGAATGATAACAATTAAGGTTACTTAACAAAGAAAGAAAGCTAAAATTAATAAGGCACAAAGGGGTAAACTAGGGTAAAAAAATTAAAATAAGGGTGGATATAAGTAATAGGCTAAACAAACAATGCCTAAATCGTATCTCTCTTTCAAAATGAATTCAAAATTTCTCCTCAAAAGTTTGCAAAAACATGTTCTAAGATAGGTGAAGTAAATGAAGATAAAAAATATATAGAAGCCCTCTCTAAGTAAGCATACACAAATTCAATGCAATCAATATAATGCAAAGCAAAGCAAAACATAATCTTAATAAAAGTTAATTTTTTACCCAAAATAATTGCTCAACTTGAAATACTTTAATAAATTGTCCATAAATATCAATTATAATTTATCATTAGCCTTTCATCAAATTATTTAACACAAGCATATTTTATCAATAAAAGAGTAAAAAATTTTAAATTTATTTATCAAAACACGAAAGAAATTACTGAAAACAAAAAAACAAACTAAATCTCCCCTAAACTTGCAATGGACATTGTCCTCAATGTCAAAGAAACAAACCAAAAGAAAGAAATTACTCCCTCTTGTAGAAAAGTGGATTCCAAATTATAAGTAGGATATGCATTTCACTTCCTTGCTTCCTGTAAAACATCCTAAAACAACACTAAAAGCAAGCACGAGAAATTAATCACACAAAAAGAAAATATCAATTTTTTTTTTATTTTTGTTTATTTTTAATTTTTTTTTAATTTTTTATTTTGGAAACTAAAAAAAAGAAAGAAAAAAAAATACAGATGCGTATCAAGAGCACAAAAAGTACTCTTTACTCAGTCATCTTGTATGAATAACTCTTGAGTTAGTTAGCTAGTTTTTTTTTTTTTTTTTGAAAAGGAAAATCACATAAATTTAGGATGCGTATCAAGAGTACAAAAGTAACTCTTTACTCAGCCATCTTACATTTAGTGAATCGAACCTAAAACTTCACTTGATTAGGTGTAACAAAAAAAACACAAACACAAAACAAAAAAAATGCGATAAAAAAAATTACAAGAGTTAGGGAAGTTATAACCGGAGATTCAGATCTAGTCCTCGCTTTTTACTGCTACTGGCTCTAGGGTGCCAAACTACCTGTGCCATCAATGGATCAGGTTCGGATTTAAAGTTTTGCAATTGATCAATCAATTGATCAATAGTTGAAGCAGAGACTAAGATGCGTTGACTCGCTGGTGTCATAAAACCCTGTTCCACAGCATGATCAAGAAAAGATAACAAACCATTATAAAAACCATCAACATTAAGTAATCCCAATGGCTTTTGAAGAATAGTTAATTGGGACCAAGATGCAATGGTGAAAATATCTTCAAATGTTTCTAAACCACCAGGTAATGCGATAAAAGCATCAGCATTGAGATTCATGTATGCCATTCGTTCGTACATGCTATTGACCTGTAACTCATTACCTATAGTTCCACCAGTGATTTGTTTATTTCGAGCCAAAGCCTTTAGAACTACTCCTAAGACTTTACTACCTCTAATATATGCAGAACTTGCGACACAACCCCTTAACCCTAAACTACCTCCTTCAAACACCAAATCAATTTTTTGTTCAGCTAAAATCCTACCAAGTTCATTAGCTGCTATCAAGTACTCTCTTTTCTTGCCAGAGTTTGGACTACAAAAGACACAAATAGTTTTGAATTTGCATGTTGAGGATTCTGCCATTTTCTCTCACAGATCTCTCGAAAGGGTTGTGTGCATATTGATAATAATAAATGTGCATATAAAGAAATTAGAAGAGTAAAAGTACAGTTCAATGGGATAAAATAATTATTGACAGAAAAAGTATAAAAACAAAAATGATAATAAAAACAAAAATAATCAATGCTGTGTGTACAAATGTCAAAAAAATATATATTTGAAAAACTAAAAAGAAAAACAGACATTGAAATTCTAAAAAGCTAATGAAAGTAGAAAAATCTGCATCGTGTGTATAAAAGTCAAAAAGAAAATATTGAAAAGTTAAAAGTAGATATTGAAAGACTAAAAAGTTGTCGACAGTAGAAAAATCTACAAGAAAATAAAATCTAGATGCTAAAAAGTTAAAAAGTACTGTAAGATGTAGAAAAAATAATGCATTGAAAAATAAAAAAGTTAATGATACACCTGATTATAAACAGTAGTTGTGATTTTGGCTCACATCTTCCTCTGGTTTTACGTCTAGTAACGGCTTACACGCCTTCTATGAGTCGAGGATAGGCTTCCCATCCAGTTTTCTTATTAACTGGCAAATAGGGTCTTTTATCGTTAGATTCCCAAGACTGTAACGCTGCTTCTCTTCTTTGAATAGTTTCCATAAATCCAAAAGAGTGCGTTGAACTTGTCCACAAGGATGCGTCTCAAGAGTCTGTAAGATATTATCCATAGACTCCTTACTCAGTCCATCCTTTATGAATTTAATTTTGTCTTCTCGATTTATGGATGCAAATCCAATGTTTCTACAGCGTGTATTGCAATTCCATCTTGCACACTTGTAGCAGACTCCCATTCTCTTAGCTCTCCTCTTCTTTGAGTAAGAACTTTTCTCCGTACATGGCAAACATTTAATAAATGAGTTATTAAGCTCACTTGCCTATCATACTTTGGCTTCTATGATCCAGCGAATATCCTCAGGAAGATTCAGACGCCTAAATGCCTTCATTCTTTCCAATCTGCGTTCATCAATTTTCCTGAGCACATCTTGGAGAAGAGTTGGAAATCTATTTTTTAGTGCTGCAAGAGATACTTCCATGTCTAATTAACTTTGTTAAGAAAATGAAAGAGAAAATTTACAATGAAACAACTAAACAAAAATAAAAGAAACCTAATAAAGAGAAAACTTGGATTTCCTCCTAATAAGCTATTTAATAACTCACAAACAACACTAAAGCAAAATTAAAATAAAATGAAACAAACAAAGGAACAAAAGAAATTAAAAAGAAGTAAACAAGTTAGAAATTTGGGTTGCCTCCCAAAAGCGCTTAATTTATAGTCTTTAGCTTGACTATAGCTAAATCTTCATCATGGAGGATAATACATAAAGTATATCATCCCGATAATCACGGAAAGATAGACTTTTGCCAATTTTAATGAGTCAAGCCAACTTGATTTGAATCTGCATGGAAAAAGATCAAGACATAAATTATTTAATATTTTACAATTAAGCTCATAATTTCCAAAAGCTTTCAAACAAACTCTTTTTCTTGCTCTGAATTTTCTCAAGAAATTGAGATAAGAAGGTAGTGGTGTTGAATCAAGAGTTGGTGAGTGCTCAATTGATGGTGGTGAATGTTTCTTTTTTTCTTCCAAGTCATCAAATTGATATTTTCTATGGTCTGTTGTATTCACCAAACAAACTGAAAGAGTTTCCTTTGAGTGCTCTTGTTCAAATACTTCTTCAATTTCCCCATCAATTTCAACCACTCTGCAGATATTATTCATAAGAGAAGAATATTTCTTGGGCAAATTGGGCTCAACTTCTTCCTTTTTTTCTTGCTTGCTTGAAGTATCTCCTTGATCAATCATCTCTTCCTCATCATAACTCAAAGAAATTGCCAAGCATTGCTCTCTAGAATGTTCTTCAATTTGGCTTGTCAGGTCTTCATGGCTTTGAGTATCTAATGGACTAGAGAACTGTTCCATTTGTACATCATCAGTTGTATTGTGGCTAGCCCATTGATCCATCCTATCTTCCAAACTTTCACATCGTTCATGAGTAGCATTTATTAATCTTTCCAATGCTATTTCATAAGATGGTTTGTGCTCTTTAAATGGTGCATGATCTTGAAAATCATATTGATAAGGATACCATGCATTATTACCTTGATCATATTGGTTTTCCCATGAAAAACTCGAATAGTCACTCCATCCTGAGTTGTTTATGTTGGAATATGGATCATTCTCATACCTGTTATAATTTGAAAAAATTATACCTGCTCTGCATATTGGCACTCTGAATTCAAATGATTACCTCCACACATATCACAACTCAAACATGAATTAAATAAAGTATTAGCATCAAGTTTATCAATTAAGTTAGCCAATGTATCGATTTTAGCGTTTAACTTACTAAAATCATCCTCACCATACATGTTTGCTGCTCTATTTAGCATCATTCCTCCATCGCACTATTACAAGTTGTGGAAAGCCACCTTTTTTTTTTTTAAATTCCTACGAAATAATAAAAAATAGAAAAGAAAAATAAAATCTAAAGTAATAGAGTATATCAATCTATTGATATTGTCAAAAATTGCCTTCCCCGGCAACGGCGCCAAAAACTTGTTGCGCGATTTCTGCAAGTGCACAAATCGTTTACAAGTAATAAAGTGATGAGTGAGTATCGTTCCCACGAGGAAGGGTTTGTCAAGTACCAATTTTAAGATTCCTCTATTATTTAGAAAATTAATTATGAGAATTCATATTTTAAGCTAAAGTAAAATTCAAGTACATAAATGATAATAAATATGAAAATAAGATTAAAGGTCTAGGATTTAGAATTCATCAATTGATTACCTATGATTACTTTATATTTTTTTAGATTGGATTATTTTTGCTGGAATTAATGATTAGATTTCCCTAAATTATATGATGTTCTCTCTCAAGATACAACATGTGTGTTTATATTAATCTTACGTCTACTCTCGTGATCATAAGCAATTAACACAAACCCATTAAGTTTTATGGAAATCCTTTTAAAAATCACAAAGGAGTATTCTTATCTCTAAGCAATACATTCCCTAGGTCAATTATCCTAATGAACTAATATTGTGCTTCCACTCTCGCTACTTCACACAATATCTTAAATCATGCAATTAATGGCCAGTTAATTACAAGCATTAAATTTTAAGATAAAAGATTAATTCCAACAATCAACCCAATCAATTAAATATAAATAATCATATGCAAATCAAAAGATTACATCTAAATCCTAGAAAAATAAATTTAGCTATTCATAATTAAAAGAGAAGAAACAATTAAATTAACAATAAAAATAATGAACATAATAATAACTTATAATTAAATTCAAGATAGAGTTTAGAGAGAACTTGTTTTGGGATACAATCTTTGATGAACTCAAGCTTCCAAAAACTCCTCCTCTTGATCAAAATAAAAAAAATAAAACTAATCTACTCTAAGAAAACATATGAAAATCTCTCTACATATTTTTTTATGGATTTTCTTTGATGCCATTTCCCTTTGCCAAGCATGGTATTTATAGACATGTTTGGTGGAAGAATTCAAGTTCCATTAAAATTCTTACATCAAAAATTCAACATTGATGGTTAGGTTGGCTACCAACCATTGAATTCCTTCATCAATATTCAAAAATAGTTAGGTTGGCTACTAACCATTGAATTTTGGCCACCAACCATTGAATTTCTTTATCAATATTCAAAAATGGTTAGGTTGGCTATCAACCATTGAATTTTGGCCACCAACCATTGAATTTATTTCTCATAGATTGAAAACTTGAATCATTGCTTGCATCATTATTTTTACTACATCATTTTGATCTGCAAAAATAAAATAAAAATACTTAAAATGTGTTATAATTTATTTATAAATTGTAGAACTATTTATTTCTAAAAATAAGTAATAATATTATTGCATTCTCGAGAATTTAGCTAAAATTTAAGTTTAAACAATTAAAATAACTCTAAAAATATAAAGTTATCAGAACCACAAGGTGAGTAAACACTATAATATTGCTTCAAGTGTGAGTAACATTTTCTTATGTTACAAATATGTGATATTATGTTATGTGAGCCTTTGACATTCTTGAAACCCAAGTTCTTTCTATTCTAAAATGAAACTTTATAATTTCCTTGTTAAGCTTGGGTTGCCAAAGGGCAATTGGTCTAAAACCATTTTTGTTATTATCCAATGATAATTTCTTATGATTATTGCACTAACTTACATTCTTTCTGAAACTACACTATCATTGTATCTTTTGTTCAAAAGTTAAACTACTATTGTTATTGCGATTTATGTTATTGTTGCCTTAATGTTATTGTTATATGTGAATACCATTAGCTTTAGCTATGGTACCTTCAACTCTTTATGCAGAAGTCCTTGTACCGATGCGGGTAATCATCAAAACCTATGTACACGGTCTTAACCCAATGGATATGGGTTATGTATCCACCTAAGCTAGAAGGGGCAGTTTTAGCCTAGGGGCATGATCAGCTTCACGCCTTCTATGTGATAAGAGAAGGAATTTGGTATAAGGCCACCTCTCCTCTATGTGTTCGAGTGATAAAGCAATAGCCTTTACTCTCTATGTGTTATAAGTGTGATTTTTGCAAATTTGTTAAATTGAACCCTTGGTAAATTGCAACTTGATTCATAAGTTGAAAATCATGAACTATATGTTTCCTTTTCAAAGGAATAAGTGTTAATGTATGTGCTTTATCATTTACTCATTAAGATCATCTACCTCACCCCTTTTTCCTTATGTGGTTCCAGGTGAGCAAATGTGAGGAGACAAGGTGATGGCTCAAGCATTCTACTTCGCTTGGGGATTTCCTTGTCAAAATCATTAATAATACTAATAACTTTATATTTTTAGAGTTATTTTATTTGTTTAAACTTAAATTTTAACTCAGTTCTTGAGAATGCAATAATATTATTACTTATTTTTAGAAATAAATAGTTCTACAATTTATAAATAAATTATAACATATTTTAAATATTTTTATTTTATTTTTGCATATCAAAATGATATCATAATGATGCAATAAAATAAATGATGCAGGCAGTGATGTCATAAAAATAATGATGCAAGCAATGATTCAAGTTTTCAATCCATGAGAAATAAATTCAATGGTTGGTGGCTAACCTAACTATTGTTGAATTTTTGATGTAAAAATTCAATGGTTGGTGGCCAACCTAACTATCAATGTTGAATTTTTGATGTAAGAATTTTAATGGAACTTGAATTCTTCCACCAAACATGTCTATAAATACCATGCTTGGCAAAGGAAAATAGCATCAAAGAAAATCCATCAAAAAAAATATGTAGAGAGAAACCTAAGTTTATTAGGAGGAAACCTAAGTTTTCTCTTTATTAGGTTTCTTTCATTTCTGTTTAGTTGTTTCATTTTAAATTTTCTCTTTCATTTTCTTAGCTAAGTTAATCAAATATGGAAGCATCTCTTGCAGCACTAAAAAATAAATTTCCAACTCTTCCCCAAGATGTGCACAGAAAAATTGATGAATGCAGACTGGAAAAAATGAAGGCATTTAGGCTTCTGAATCTTCCTGAGGATATTCGTTGGATCATAGAAGCCAAAGTACGATTGGCAGGTGAGCTTGATGACTCATTTATTAAATGATTGCCAAGTACGGGGAGAAGTTCTTACTCAAAGAAGAGGAGAGCTAAGAGAATGGGAGTCTGCTACAAGTGTGCAAGATGGAATTGCAACACATGCTGTAGAAATATTGGATTTGCATCCATAAATCGAGAAGACAAAATTAAATTCATAAAGGATAGACTGAGTAAGGAGTCTATGGATAATATCTTACAGACTCTTAAGATGCATCCTTGTGGACAAGTTCAACGCACTCTTTTAGATTTATGGGAACTATTCAAAGAAGAGAAGCAGCGTTACAGTCTAGGAAATCTAACGATAAAAGACCCTATTTGCCAGTTAATAAGAAAACTGGATGGGAAGCCTATCCTCGACTCATAGAAGGTGTGTAAGCCATTACTGGACGTAAAACTGGAGGAAGATGTGAGCCAAAATCACAACTACTGTTTATAATCAGGTGTATCACTAACTTTTTTATTTTTCAATGCATTATTTTTTTTACATCTTGCAGTATTTTTTAACTTTTTAGCATCTAGATTTTATTTTCCTGCAGATTTTTCTACTGTCGACAACTTTTTAGTCTTTCAATGTCTACTTTTAGCTTTTCAATTTTTTTTTTTGACTTTTGTACACATGCTGCAGATTTTTCTACTTTCGTTAGCTTTTTAGTCTTTTAATGTCTGTTTCTTTTTAGTTTTTCAAATATTTCTTTTAACATTTGTACACACAGCATTGATTATTTTTATTTTCATTATCATTTTTGTTTTTATACTTTTTCTGCCAATAAGTATTTTATCCCATTGAACTGTTTTTTTACTCTTATAGTTTCTTTATATGCACATTCATTATTGTTAATATGCACACAACCCTTTCGAGAGATCTATGAGAGAAAATGGCAGAATCCTCAACACGCAAATTCAAAACTATTTGTGTCTTTTGTAGTCCAAACTCTAGCAAGAAAAGAGAGTACTTGATAGCAGCTAATGAACTTGGTAGGATTTTAGCTGAACGAAAAATTGATTTAGTGTTTGAGGGAGATAGTTTAGGGTTAAGGGGTTCTGTCGCAAGTTCTGCATATATTAGAGGTAGTAAAGTCTTAGGAATAGTTCTAAAGGCTTTGGCTCGAAATAAACATATCACTGGTGGAACTATGGGTAATGAGTTACAGGTCAATAGCATGTACGAACGAATGGCATACATGAATCTCAATGCTGATGCTTTTATCGCATTACCTGGTGGTTTAAAAACATTTGAAAAATTTTCGCCATTGCATCTTGGACATAATTAACTGTTCTTCAGAAGCCATTGGGATTACTTAATGTTGATGGTTTTTATAATGGTTTGTTATCTTTTCTCGATCATGCTGTATAACAGGATTTTATGACACTAGCGAGTAGACGCATCCTAGTCTCTGCTTCAACTATTGATCAATTGATTGATCAACTGCAAAACTTTAAATCCGAACCTGATCCATTGATGGCACAGGTAGTTTGGCACCTCAGGGCCAGTAGTAGTAAAAAGCAAGGACTAGATCTGAATCTCCAGTTATAACTTCCCTAACTCTTGTAGTTTTTTTTATCGCATTTTTTTTTGTTTTGTGTATGTGTGTTTTTTTTGTTGCACCTAATCAAGCGAAGTTTTAGGTTCGATTCACTAAATGTAAGATGGCTGAGTAAAGAGTTACTTTTGTACTCTTGATACACATCCTAAATTTATCTGATTTTCCTTTTCAAAAAAAAAAAAAAACTAACTAACTAACTCAAGAGTTATTCATACAAGATGGCTGAGTAAAGAGTACTTTTTGTGCTCTTGATATGCATCTATATTTTTTTTCTTCTTTCTTTTTTTTTAGTTTCCAAAATAAAAAATTAAAAAAAAAACAAAAATAAAAAAAATTGATATTTTCTTTTTGTGTGATTAATTTCTCATGCTTGCTTTTAGTGTTGTTTCAAGATGTTTTACAGGAAGCAAGGAAGTGAAATGCATATTCTGCTTATAATTTGGAATCCACATTTCTACAAGAGGGAGTATTTTCTTTCTTTTGGTTTGTTTCTTTGACATTGAGGACAATGTCCATTGCAAGTTTGGGGGAGATTTAGTTTGTTTTTTTGTTTTCAGTAATTTCTTTTATGTTTTGATGAATAAATTTAAAATTTTTTACTCTTTTATTGATAAAATATGCTTGTGTTAAATAATTTGATGAAAGGCCAATGATAAATTATAATTGATATTTATGGACAATTTATTAAAGTATTTCAGGTGGAGCAACTATTTTGGGTAAGAAATTAACTTTTATTAAGATTATGTTTTGCTTTGCTTTACATTATATTGATTGCATTGAATTTGTGTATGCTTACTTAGAGAGGGCTTCTACACATTTTTTATCTTCATTTGCCTCACCTATCTTAGAACATGTTTTTGCAAACTTTTGAGGCGAAATTTTGAATTCATTTTGAAAGAGAGATATGATTTAAGCATTGTTTGTTTAGCCTATTACTTATAACCACCCTTATTTTAATTTTTTTTCCCTAGTTTATCCATTTGTGCCTTGTTAATTTTAGTATTCTTTTCTTTGTTTATTAACCTTAATTGTTATCCTTCACCCTGTTTGTGAGATAATTTTGTCAAGTTTACATTCTAATGAAGAAAAGGGAATTATTGAAGTTTTAAAAAAAAATAATAATAATAAGGATCTCTAATAACTGAGAGTATTATTCATTTTAAAAGACCACTTTCTGCTTAAAATAAGTTTGGGGGAAAGCAAGAAAATTGAATAAAATAAAAGTTAGTAATTCTTGCTTACCCTTAAAATGGTGTTGTTGGAAAAAAAAAAAAAAAAGAAGAAGAAGAAGAAGGGGGCTTAAAAGAAGAAAACATTGAAGAAGAATGATACTTAAGATAAAAGGGATCCTTCATTAATATAATCCCTTTATTTGAGCTATTGATTTTGTAAACTTGGCATAATTATTTCACTTTTGTTCATTTAGCCTGTTCTTTGTTTAGCCAAAATACCTTGTGTTGGGCCCATTACAAGCCTAGTCAAGACCTATTGATCTCTCTTGATTTGTGAATTCCATTAGTGGAGATTGTTTGCTTTAATATGCTTATGAGATTTGTATATCTATTTTATATCTTTTGATAGAGGCATTTAAAGATATTAGTGTGTATATGCCTATCTGAAGTGCAATAATTTCTTTGCAGTTAATTTAATACATAGTTATTCAAGACATGATTAAGATGAGGATTGTTTTGAACATGAGATAGAAGCTTGACTTGTAATACAATTGATATGTTGTTTATAAATATTAATTTCTTGAGACCTTTAAAAAAAAATCAACATAAACACGCGAGGATTAAATTTCTTTTTTGTGATATTTTATTTTTCTTTGAAATAAATAGTTGAAAATTTAGAGTTTTAAATGTGTTTGTGGGTATCACCACTGGAAGCCCTCACGAGACTATAACTCATCCTCTATGAGACACCTAGGGGTTTAAAGGCTTGTTGCATACGCTAAATGCAATCGTAATTTCCTACGAAAGTGGACTAGTTTAGATTTTGAATTTTCTTTTGCTTGAGGACAAGCAAAAACTTAAGTTTGGGGGCGTGATAACTCTATATTTTTAGAGTTATTTTATTTGTTTAAACTTAAATTTTAACTCAGTTCTTGAGAATGTAATAATATTATTACTTATTTTTAGAAATAAATAGTTCTACAATTTATAAATAAATTATAACATATTTTAAATATTTTTATTTTATTTTTGCATATCAAAATGATATCACAATGATGCAATAAAATAAATGATGCAGGCAGTATGTCATAAAAATAATGATGCAAGCAATGATTCAAGTTTTCAATCCATGAGAAATAAATTCAATGGTTGGTGGTCAAAATTCAATGGTTGGTGGCTAACCTAACTATTGTTGAATTTTTGATGTAAAAATTCAATGGTTGGTGGCCAACCTAACTATCAATGTTGAATTTTTGATGTAAGAATTTTAATGGAACTTGAATTCTTCCACCAAACATGTCTATAAATACCATGCTTGGCAAAGGAAAATAGCATCAAAGAAAATCCATCAAAAAAAATATGTAGAGAGATTTTCATATGCTTTCTTAGAGTAGATTAGTTTTATTTTTTATTTTGATCAAGAGGAGGAGTTTTTGGAAGCTTGAGTTCATCAAAAATTGTATCCCAAAACAAGTTCTCTCTAAACTCTATTCTTGAATTTAATTATAAGTTATTATTATGTTTATTATTTTTATTGTTAATTTAATTGTTTCTTCTCTTTTAATTATGAATAGCTAAATTTATTTTTCTAGGATTTAGATGTAATCTTTTGATTTGCATATGATTATTTATATTTAATTGATTGGGTTGATTGTTGGAATTAATCTTTTATCTTAGAATTTAATGCTTGTAATTAACTGGTCATTAATTGCATAATTTAAGATATTGTGTGAAGTAGCGAGAGTGGAAACACAATATTAGTTCATTAGGATAATTGACCTAGGGAATGTATTGCTTAGAGATAAGAATACTCCTTTGTGATTTTTAAAAGGATTTCCATAAAACTTAATGGGTTTATGTTAATTGCTTATGATCACGAGAGTAGACGTAAGATTAATATAAACACACATGTTGTATCTTGAGAGAGAACATCATATAATTTAGGGAAATCTAATCATTAATTCTAGCAAAAATAATCCATCTAAAGATTATAAAGAAATCGTATGTGATCAATTGATGAATTCTAAATCCTAGACTTTTAATCTTATTTTCATATTTATCATCATTTATATACTTGAATTTTACTTTAACTTAAAATATGAATTCTCATAATTAATTTTCTAAATAATAGAGGAATCTTAAAATTGGTACTTGACAAACCCTTCCTCGTGGGAACTATACTCACTCATCACTTTATTACTTGTAAATGATCTGTGCACTTGCAGAAATCGCGCAACAAATACCATGCTATGAAGTGTTGTCATTAGATGTTCTGAAAATATTTATTTTTGATGTTTATTTTGAGTTGTTATTATTTTTTTAAGCTTTCAAGTGGATTATGAATATTATTTCCTTATGGATTATATGTGAAGTGTCTAATTACTATCTTCCGCAACTAAACATTTTATATAATGTTTTAAATGAGTTATTGTATGAGGTTTGGTACGATCCTAGGCATGATTTGTATATATGTCAACGGGTTCTATGAGCGTGGGTGATCTTATGTCTCCCTGTATTCTGGGACTGTCATATCTCAAAAGTTAGGATGTGACAACGTCTCTCTCTTCCCTGTTTTCTTAATGTCGTAGAGGAAGTTCTTGTACCGAACTGTAGCCTTTTTAAAGAAGGTTGCCTTCACCATCTCTGATATTGCGAGGTTCCAGTAGTAGTATTTCTAGAAAAAAAAAACAAAAATACAAGTTAGTATATAAATAATAATTAATATATAAAATACAAAATTAATTTACTAATAGTATGTATCTATTTAATACATATTACTAACAAATTATTATATTTTATTATATATTATTACAATTTATTATATATTATTATATTTATTATACTTAATATCTTTTAATATAGTATTATATATAACATATAATTTATTATGTATTATTATTATATTTATTATTTTGGAATATATATATATATGTGTGTGTGTGTGTATGTGTGTGTGTGTGTGTGTGTGTGCGCGTGTGTGTGTGTGTATATATGTGTGTGTGTGTGTGTGTGTGTGTGTGTGTGTATTCAAATTCTATATAATAAGTTATTCATTACCTGAAACTCCTTCCAGTAGAACTCTTTCGTCTCTTGAGGCACTAATTTCTAACGCGTGCCTTCAGGTTTCAGCTAGTTCTTAAATATCTTGTAAATTATCTGCGTCGCCTCTAGCGAATACATCCTACAATTAAAAACCTTAAATGTTAGTTAAATGAAAAGTAATATATTATAAATTAAGAATTATCTTAAGAAATATAGTACTTACACATCTCCCTCTAGTGTGAGATGCTGCCTACACCCTAAATCTGAAAGCAGGACTAGTGGGGCAGTGGTTAAAGCTGATGCAGTGGTACTGTAGAGGTAATGGCGGTAGGTGTAGAAAATGAAGAATAGGTAGATGGAGAAATAGGGGAAGGGATAGTGGATGGAGGGGTAATAAAAGGAATAGTAGATAGAGGGGTAACAAAAGAAATAGTAGATAGAGAGGTAATTAAAGAAGGGATAGTGGATGGAAGGGTAACAGAAGAAGGCATAGTAGATGGAGGGGAAATGGAAGAAGGAATAATGGAAGGTGATGAAAGTATAGGATCGGTAGATGAAGTAGTAGACATAGGAGGAGGAGAAGATAAAGGGGTTTGTGTGGTGATGGTCGAAAGGGTGACCGTAAGGAGTATAGGAGGAGATAAAGATGGTAAAGAGGAAAGGGTAGTGGGAAGATCATTAGTGGTGGCAGGCCCTCCCTAGGAGCGATGCCATTTCTGGGATGTTAAAGTACTACTACTAGGAGTATCTCCAGGAGTCGGTACACATCTCATAGTCAACATCTATATATTTACTATTTAATAAATTCATTCATTATTTAATGTTACATAAAAAGTACATCCACACAAACAAAAAATTGAAAATTGATATGGCATAATCACAGAATAACAGTGAAAATATATTTAAAAAAATTTACAACAAAAGTTAAAAATGACTTCATTGAAATATAATGTAACATTGTAAATGTAAAAATAATATTCTTTTACCCAATTAAAATATTATCCATACACAATCCCTGGGAAATAAGTACACAATACATTTATTCAGAATCTATTTCTTTGAGCTCATCTTTGTCTATATTTTCCTCAGATGTCTCAACATCTGAATCAAAATCAGATTCATCATCTGTATCATTATCATCTTCATCATCCATTTCAACTAATGGCTCGTCAAGATCATTTAAAGTTGCAGGAAGCTTATCATCATTAACTTTGAGTATAGGCTCATCAACTTCGTCGTTAATGGTTCTTCAGATGTTGTATTTATTTCACTACCCTCCTTAATCTCAATGACTGATCCAGCTTTAATCTTGCATACTACCTACCAATCTGCTTTATCTTATCATAGACTCAGATAGGAAACATAATACACTTGAGAAGCTTGTATTGCCAGTATAAATGGCTCATATTTATTGAATCGTTGCCTGTGGTTGGCTTCAACAAGATTATATTGCTCATGAACTTTCATTCCCATATTTGGTGTTGGATCAAACCATTCACACTTAAACAAAACAGTCCTCTTAATTGGAAGTGCAAGGTACTCCAAATGCATTACATTGGTTAATTGACCATAATAGTCAAATGCATTCTCACTGTAATTGGAACCCTTTATACATACCCCGCTATTTATTGATGACCTACCCTAACTTTGCTTTTTAGTATGAAACTTGTAACCGCTCATGAAGTAAATAGGATAGGTCGTAACATATCGTAACGGACCTTTGGACATATCAATAATGAATTGATTTATTATTCTATTCGTAGGATCAGTGGCCTATGACAAAAATAAACATATCAATTTGATTGTACATGATAGAAATTTAAGATTAATTTTTAAGTGATGGTAATACATTATACTTACATATGAATGAAACCAGTGTGTCTAATTTTTTGTCCATATCAATTGTTGATATATTCGGCACAGTTTGCTTCAATAAATCAATGTATAAGCTTCATTCATAAGGAAAATAGTAAATAAAATGGAAAGGAAACTATGCAGAATGATGAAGAATGAGTTATTTTAATTAAGTTGTAACTTACTCGACGTATTTTGCAACTTCAGAGCAATTCACAAGAATGTAGGATTGAGCCACCTTATATTCTTCGTCAGTCATCAATCTTGTTCTATGTCGATCGAACGGTCTTCTTGGATGAGTGAATATTGATAAAATACTAAGAGTATTTGCTCTTTCAGGCATTCCAATATCATCATTTTGAGCTACTATACTATGCCTTGTATAGACATGGGGTTCAAATTAATAAGAGCAGAATGATGAAGCTTCCTCAACTAAGTATGCATTACAAATGAAGCCTTCAACTCTTGCTTTATTTTTGGTATTATGTTTCAAATGTCCATTAAATCTGTAGCAGATACATGTCATAGATTATGATATTTGAGTATAAATGAATGGATGTGATTGTAAATATTAAAATAGGCAAATATTTTACCTCTCAAATGGATACATCCATCGGTACTGAACTGGACTCGCTGTACGAGCTTCATAAGCAAGATGTACTAGTAGATGCTTCATGGAGTCAAAGAAACTTGGAGGAAAAATGCATTCCAGTTTACACAAGACGAGTGGAATGGTATTTTCAAGCCTCACCATGTCCTCTTCCCTAAGAAGTGTTGAAGTGAGTTTTTTGAAAAATAAACTCAACTCTGTCAATGTTTGCTAGACATCCCTCGAGAAAATTTCATGAAAGGCAATAGGAAGCAAGTGTTGATAAAAACATGACAGTCATGGCTCTTCATCCTAAACAATCTTACCTTTCGCATATCAACGCATCGACCCATATTAGATACATACCCATTAGGAAATTTCAAATCTTTTAGCCATTCATATGAGACTTGTTTGGCCCACTTATGGAACATATATTTTGCCTTTAGACATTTCATCCATCTCTAACTCCTTACAAAGACAGAACTACTTCAAGTCCTGTCTAGATTTAGTATTATTTTTTATTTTCCCTAGTATGTCCATTACCATGTTGAATATATTTTCAAACACATTCTTCTCAATATGCATGACATTTAAATTATGTCTAATCAAATTAGTCATTGGTAAATCCCAAAATATACTTTGTTTCTTCCATCCACATCCACTTCGGTTTCCCTCATCAACTTCAAACTAGTTATTTCTTGTAACAATTCAATTCCCAAATGTATAGGTAGAGCAGATGCTCAAACAGCTCTGTTTTTTATGAAAGTTATTTTGTTCCATCTAAAAGGATGATTAGGTAGTAAGAACTTACGATGGCAATCAAACTATGATTGCTTACCCCTTTTAGGAAGAGTGAAATAATATGTTAGTTCCTTGCAATATGGACATGCAAGTCTACCCTGAGTACTCCAACCAGACAACATATTGAACGCATGAAAGTCACTCATAGTTCACATCAAAGCACTTTACATCTGAAAATTCTACTTTATAGACACATCATATGTTTCAACGCCTATATCCCATAACTATAGCAATTTTGTAATCAGAGGCTGCAAAAATACATCCAACTTTTGTTTTGGATTATTTGGTCTGGGAACTATTATAGATAGGAACATGTATTCCTTTTTCATACACATCCTTAGAGGTAGATTATATGGCATCATCATAATTGGCCATAATGAGTATTGTTGTCCAAATTGTCTAAAAGGTTGGAAGCCATCAATGCATAAGCCCAAACCAACATTACAAATTTTAGAAGCAAAATCTGGATTCACCTGATTGAAATGCTTCCATGTTATAGAATCTGAACAGTGTTGCATCACCCTATCTTCCTCTGCATGTTCTGCATGCCATCTTATATGCTTTGCAATTGCCTCAGAGGTGTACAAACTCTGCAACCTCAGAGTTAGAGGGAAGTAAAACATAATCTTATATGGAATATTTTTTTTTGATGGACATGCGCCCCCATGTCTTGGCTTATATCTTGACCAATCATAAAACTTACATGCAATTAGATTACTCTCTTCACCCTAACAAAGCATGCAATTATTCTTGCAACAATCAATTTTCTCACTGGAAGGCCTAAACCCTGCATTAACTTCTTAGTGCTTAGAAACTATGAACCATTGTGTTATCTATTGGCAATGACTCATTGTACCATTGTAATATCTCACCATAACACCTTTCAAATAGATGGTGTTCTAACTTAATATTCAGCAGCCATCCCACAATAGATAATTTAGACTATTTCTCATAGCCATGCCATAATTCTTCATTAGCTGCCTCTAACATATCATACAGTTTATAAGCGATCATATTTGGAGCTTCCTCCATTCGATCCCAATCAAAATCTGGCCCAGCAGCATCCATTAACATATTATGGTATGTAGTTTGAGGACAACTATCCGTATCTTCACTGCCTACTTCTACCGCGGTTGAAGATCTAGACCCACTGACTTCACCATGCAAATATGATTCATAATACCCCAGTACAAAACTCTACTTCAGAATGTGCAACTTGACAATATCTGGCTCAAGGAAATTTCGATTCTAACATTTTTTATGGTTACAAGGACATTGAACAATAGTCCCACTCATGCACTATGGCTGAGATATCACGAATTGCATGAATTAGTTTAAACCCTCTAAGAATTTTGGATTCCAATACCCATCAATAAGTCTAGAGTACATCCAATTCCTATCGGTCCTCATAATTAATCCCTGTATATTCAACAGTATTATTTATATTACACAAACAAAACTACATTTAAACTTACATGTTTGGTTATAATTTTAATTAAGTTCATAAAATCTAATTCTACATCCTTATATCTTCATCCCTATAAGTTAAGAACCTAACCCATTTAGAAACTCATTGTTGCATAACTGTTACCGTTACATTCTACACTCATACATCTGTTGAAATTTCAGCAACATCTCTCTATAGTTCTCCTAGTGCACCACATTTGAAAAAATCCACGTAATCAGTACATTATTTCAATGTGCACTAAGAGAATATGGTGGAAGATAGTACTGAAATTTTAGACATTTGTATAGAATAAGAATATATACAGATAGTTACGCAAACAATGAGATCTCTAAACTACCCAATTTGGACAATTTGATATCCTCTCACCATCCAATGAGCATGACATCAAACGGAATCTACGACTAATCCTAAATATGCTAATTATTTTAATTAATAATATTTTTGGACATTTGATTGTAAAAGTCCAAAAATAAAATTAAATTAATTTTAAATTCATTCAATAACAAAATAGTATAGATTCGTTGTGCAAATAACAATTGCAATATCACAACATAAGAACATATAATCAAAATTAACAAAATAAATTCACAAGATAAATGCAAAATATTGCAAAATATGATACAAATTCATAAATGCATTATACTTTTTTCTATTTTTTTACCATATCATAATTTTACACATATCTATTATTACTTAATAATAAAGATATTAATATTATATTAGATATTTTTTATATCATTTAGGAAAAATTTTAATTAAAATTCATCTTAACCATTTTAATATTAAATATTCGAATTTTAATTATTTATTAGCATTAATTAAGCCATTATGCATTATTATATTTTTTAGACTATTTTTCCTTTAAGAGGATATTTGTCATTTTTTAAAAAAATTTAATGAAATGTATTTAAGATTTCATTTTTAATGGCAAAATCAAATCTATTAATAAAATCAAGATAATTAAAATAATTACTAACATAATTTAATAAAATAATTTCACCATATTTAATATTATCATAAATTTATAAAAAAATTATTAAGCTTAAAAATATAAAATATCTTAAATTAAAAAATTTATTAGCAAATATATACATATCAATATATATATATATATATATATATATATATATATATATATATATATATATATATATATATATATATATATATATATATATATATATACAGTTAGTGTGTGTGTGTATATACATATATACAATGTATATATGTATATATATACACAGTCAGTGTGTGTGTGTGTGTGTGTGTGTATATATATATATATCCCAAATCAATATATAGATATATATACAAATTCCAAATCAATCTAAACAAAATTTTCAAAATCTAAACAAAAAATTAAAAAATCTAAACAAAAATTCAATTAAAATTATAATCAATAATAAGGTAATGATGTAAATGCCGGTGGAAAAATGAAATCTCCACCGAGGGATGAATGCCGGCTAGTACACGGGAGAGTGGCAGAGAGCAATGGCAATAGAGAAGAAGAAGAAGAAGGAGAAGAAGAAGAAGAAGAAGAAGAAGAAGAAGGAGAAAGGGAAGAGAGAGAGAGAAAAAAAAAAAAAGTTAAACAGGTTATATTTAATGATTACTAACGAATTACCGACGGACTATGCCACGTGGATTAAAAAATCTATCGGTAAATGGCTACAGGTGGTAAAATGTGTGCCTATTTTTCACTTCCATTGGTATTCCATCAGTATCATTAGAATTTACTGATGGATTACTGACGGAAAGCCTACTGCCGTGTCGCATTATGTCAGTAATTCGTCGGTAAATATTTTGATCCTGCCAAAATCTTTTGCTCCTATTTTTCTAATACAGTTAGTATTCTATCAGTAGGTGGTCCTATTTACTCATGGATTATTGATAGAATGCCTACTACAGCATATGATTCCGTCAGTAATCCATCAGTAAATGTCTTAATTCTAGCTAAGACATTCTCGCGTATTCTTTTCCGTCTATAATTGGTCACTAAACAGTCAGTAAAATTTAGTCGGTGTACGTCAGTATATTTCATCTGTAATCCATCAAAAATATTGATTTTTCATCAGTAAACAGTCAGTAAAGAGACAAACATTGCTAGAAACAATTTTGTTAGGATTTTGTTAGTATTTGGTTAGTATTTAGTTATGGATTTCAGTCCGTCGCTAATTTTCATTGGTAAATCATTAGATTTTTGTAGTGGTTATACACATGGAGAATCTAAGCAAAAGCTAGCCAAATATTTACATACAAATATTGTTTATATATTATCCAAAATGAAATTTTTTACTTCAACTTCAATTATAGCTTCAAGTGAAGAAGAAACTTGAGTTTTACTTGACAACTTCTAGCTTCCTGTAAACATTTTGGTGAATTGGGTGAGTATAAAACCCATTGAGTAAGAAATATACTATCATACATTACAAAGCTAGATAACCAACATTAACTAACAAGGATAATACTTGTTGTATACATTATAGCATACTCTGGATGTTTATCTCATTATTAGGTAACAAATGCATAGCAAAAGAGAAATCTATAGATAATCATATAACATTTTTACAATAGAAATTAGCTCAAATTTTATAAATATAACTCATACATTTTAAAATAGAAACTTCTTGTGAACAAGTAATATGTAACTCATATATGCAAAATATAAACTTTACTTATAATATGAAAATGAAACTCATATTTTGCAACTCATTTTAGGAATTAAAATTCAATAAAATAATTTATGAAAACTTTATAAAGATTCATAATAAAACTAACTCATTATATAACCATACAAGGTACATAAAAGCTTCTTACAATCTCGTAATTCATAGTAAATATTGTAAAAACTATATAATTTTGCTCGTTATTAAACATGTAAAAATTGAGAATAGAAATTGGCTTGTACTCTCGTAATAGGCTTGTAACATTTCTTGTGATAGCTTGTGATAAACATGAGACTGATCAAGTCCAATGGCTAGGAATTTGTACTCCTCCTAGTAAGAGGTCGGATGTTATATCCCATCCGTGGGTACAATGTGCACAATGTTCAATAATTTACCCCTCATCGATCAGGGATTTTTGCTCATTCAAAGTCACAATAATCACATAATAAAATCAATATAAGCTTGTAATAAATACAAAATACATCAAATTAGTCTCATAATAAATACTTATAATCAATACATTTCAATACTTGTAATCCATTAAATATTCTAGTAACCTCATGGTCTTACAATATTAACAAATCTCATAATACATCATCAAAACTCGAGACTTATAAATCATTTTAGAAAACTTATAGTCTAGTAATAAAATCTCAAGTAAAATATATAGTTTTCTTATAGTAATATTGTTAGACATATAGAAATACTCAAACACAATCTAGTGGAGGATTGAATAAAATTCACATACACAATGGTTGGAATTTACAATAGAACTCATGGTCAATATGAAGTTCAAGCCATATTAAAATGCTTTTTCTAGGTGGTTAACAAAGAATAATGGTTCACAATTTCAAATACCAATAATAATAGTATATTAATCACTTACCTCTTGCACATAACTCTTCTATGCACTTCTCTCCTTTAACACTTCAATCGAGGATGTCCTTAACTCCTGGGTTCTCACTTCTTTGATTTCTTATTTGTACTTCTACACTCACAAAAACATACACAAGTAAATTCATTTACTTCCAAATAGTGGAATTTAAACATTAAGCTTTAAATTTCTACTTATAACTTAATATCATTTCCAGACCTAGTACGATTATCTCTGCAATATCTTAAGCTACACTCATCCAAATGCTATGATTCTTTTTCATTGTAAAATTAACATATAGAGTTATAATATATCCAAATTTTATATCCATATAAGCTCTACATGATTAATGGTGAACCTTTGAATTCTTCACTGATCTCATGCAGGTGACAGACTGATTGCCACTCAATATTTTGATTATAACTCACAATGTACACATCGAATAACAAAATAATTTTTAAAAGATTAACTAAAAATATATAGAAACATTTCATATTTTTTAAGTTTTACCCAGTTCTATCTTTAAGGTCCTCAAACTTGGGCCCCAATCTCAAGCTATAGACTAGACTTAGGTGCAGGGTCAGTCTTGGTTCAGGCTCTATATCTCCTAATATGCTTTGAGTTTGGTCAAGCCATTTAAAAAATATATATATCACATAATGATCTACAAATTTCTTGTTTTAGTCCACTTAATATTTGAACTCCATGGCCTTCAAATGGAAAGCTCAATTTCCAATAATTCTCAACCCTAGGTTAGATTCTGTGTTCTCTTTCATCTAATTCATGTTAGGTTTTGCTCTTAAGCTAATTTCTGATAAGTATGATAGCTCAAAGTGATTGTCAATTATTTATATAGCTCATGTAATCTTTTGTTACAGCTCATGTAATCTTTGTTACCATGTATATGTTACATCTCATGTAATCTTTAGTTACCATGTATATGTTATAAAGCCTTCTCTAATACATGGCATTCTGGTATAAATAGGGTTGTACCCATTATTTTCATATTATTAAGAAAATACAAAGAGTTTTTTACTCATCACAACTCTAACATGGTATAATAGCAAGTTCATTGATTTATTTATTTATTTATTTATTTTTCTCTCCTTTCTCTTTGATTCCATGGCTGGGCAGATTGTACCAACAATCAATCAACCATTAACCATCACCACACCAACTGCAAATCATACGATTTCCATCAAACTCAGCAGCTGAAATTATCTCACCTGGAACACTCAATTCTTAACTCTCCTTCATTACCACAAACTGAATGGGTTCATTGATGGTACTTAACCAGCACCACTGCTCATGATTGCTTCCCCAACTGACCCAGATACCACAATGCCAAACCCAACCTATATGAAATGTTTTCAAAAGGATCAGTTATTGTTATCCTAGATACTTTCTTCTCTATCTAAAGAGGTTTTCCTTTATGTTATTGGCATGTCTATAACCTATTCTACCTGGTGCACACTAGAAAGTGTGTTTGGTTTTGTATCTCAAAATCGACAATTGCAATTGCACATTGAACTCCTAGAATTAAAACGTAATGATATGTCTATTTCACAATATCTTCAAAAGGTGAAATAGTTAGCTGATGAATTAGCTGTAGCAGGTAGAGCACTCTCTAATGTTGAGTTTAATGCTATCATATATCATAATATTAGGACTAACTTTCATGGTCTAATCACTGCTCTCAACTAATGCCCAGAACCCATCTCTTTTCAGGAACTTCATGGATAACTTTTGGCGTATGAAATCTTAATCAAAAGTATGCAAGAAATGCCCACAGCTTATTTAGTCACATGCAATTATAAACCAGTGCCCACATCGAATACACAAGCTGGCTACTTTATTGATAACACTCAGCCTTCCTTTTTAAATGGCTACTGTCCAACTAGTGGCAATCATTGCCCTCGTGTAACTTGTCAAATCTGTGGGTATAACAACCATACTACTGGCTACCATCATCGTTATACACCTTGAAATCAATTCTCAACACCATAAGTAAATATTGCAATGGGAGGTCCTATGGTGCCAACTCACTCATTTTCCATGCCTATGCACCAATCTCAATCACAACAGCCTATGACTCCCACGATACCGAATTATACAGCATGGCATCCTGTTACAGGGGTGACGCATCACATGACAGCCAATCACAATGCTCTTTTCACATCAACACCATATGCTAGATTGGATCAAATTACAATTGGAAATGGTTAGGGAGTTCTGATTGTAAACACTAGTATGGCTTATTGCCTTTCTTTATACTCTAACAAGTTTTTTTATTAAATGATGTTCTTCATGTTCCAAAAATTACAAAATCATTGGTTTTTGTAAAAAAAATTAATTGTTGATAATAATTGTTTTTTCGAATTTTGGCCTTATGATTTTTATGTCAAGGTCCAGGTAAGTAAGGACATCCTGTTGCACGACCAGAGTAAGAATGGATTGTATATGATGCTAGCTCCTGCATCGAAAATAACACTTATGGCAGAAATGAACTCTCTTAAAAGCTGGCATGCTCGTTTAGATCATCCCAACAAATGGACTGTTTCTTCCATTATTCATAATAATAATTTGTCAATTTCTAAGTCATCTTTTTCTAGTATTGATAATTGTTCTTCATGTCATTTAGGCAAGTTAGCAAAATTGCCTGTTGCTTTGGTTGAACATACTACTACTTTTCCTTTTGAACTTATTCACTCTAATGTATGGGGCCTTGCTCTAGTTCTTTCTTATCATGGTTATCGATATTTTGTTTTGTTTGTGGACGATTTTACAAGATTTACTTAGATATATTGCTTGGAAAATAAAATTGATGTTTTCAATACATATATTCAATTTGAATCATTAATAAAACATTAATTTAATTCCTCTATTAAATAATTTCAATTCGATTAGGGTGGAGAATATCAAAAGTTGCATAAATATTTTAAATAAAATGGAATTGTTCATCGCATCTCTCGTCCATATTCGCATAAACAAAATGGTCTTTTCGAAAGGAAAATACATCACATTATTGATACAGGATTAACTTTAATGGCCCATGCTAGTGTTCCTTTTCATTTTTGGTCGTTTGCCTTTTCTATTGCTGTGTCATCCATCAATTCTCTTCTAACTTTGGTTTTGGGAAATAAATCACCATTTGAAAAATTATTTTATCATATTCCCAAATATAATGAAACCAAAATTTTTGGGTGTGCTATTTATCCTTACATACGACCATATAATAATCATAAATTTTCATACTGTAGTAAACAATGTGTCTATCTTGGTTTGGCTTCTGATCATGTAGGATATAATTATTTCGATATTGAGCATGATAAGATTTATATTGCTAAACAAGTAGTTTTTTATCAAAATAAATTTCCATTTAAAGAACAAAAACTACAGCTCCACCATCATGTGTTGATTTCTCAAGTTCATGGCTCACAATACAGTGGTCTTCTACTCTCACCATGACAATAGTTATGAGTTCTACTTCTTATTTTTCCATTGCACCTAACACTAATCACCTTTTCTCTTTTGATTACTCTTTAGAACCTTTACTTCCACAGCAAATCAGCCTCCAAGTACACCTATTTTCGCACTAAAAACCATAACTCCAGCCCCTTTACCATGCACAAAACCATGACTCAGCAGCCTACATCACTAGACCATACTGCTTGCTATACCACAAAACCACCGCACCTATTCCACACCCACAATTCTACATCGTTCTCTCATAACCACATAACCTACTTCACCTTAATCTTCTCCTTTGAGATTACATTTGGCTATAGATTTAACTCAATATGCTCCATCCAAATAGCCCTAGTAAAAGCTAGCTCCACCCACACCTGTTAGAACTCATCCCATATCTATGAGACCAACCACTATTGATAAGACCAAACATCTTTATAAAAAGCAAACCTTAATTGTGTTGAAAGAGAGACCCAATTATAATTTTCAAGAACATGAACCATATACATTCAATCAAGCTATTAAGTATAATGAATGGCAATAGGCAATGTCAAAAGAAATGAAGGCTCTTCTTGATAATTCTACTTGGACCCTCGTTCCTAGATCACCTGGTGTAAATGTGGTTGATAACAAGTGGATATATCAAATTAAAAGAAAGCAAGATGGTTCGGTTAATAGGCATAAAGCCCATCTTGTGGCCAAAGGTTTCACTTAGCTTTCTAAAGTAGATTACAAAGAGACTTTTAGCCCAGTCATTAAAGCCCTACTATTCATTTAATTCTTACTATTACAACCATGAAGAAGTGGTCAATACAACAATTAGATGTATCTAATGCCTTTTTTCATAGGCATCTTCAGGAAGATATATATATGTCTAAACTAAAAGGTTTTGTTAGTTCAATTAACACATCTTATGTTTGTAAGTTTATCATATCATTATATGGTCTTAAACAGGCTCCAAGGGCATGGTTCTCACAGTTCACTAAGGTTCTTTAGTCCATGGGTTTTATTGCTTCCAAATCTGATGCATCTCTATTCATTCTTTGCCATAAAGATGAAATCATTTTTATATTGGTATATATTGACGATATAATAATTATTGTGTCTAGCTCTAACCTTGTTTCTAATATTATTTTACAGTGGCAAAATGCTTTTCCAATAAGAGACATGGCCACTCTTCACTACTTCTTAGGCATTGAAGTTCATATTCGGTATGATGGTACATAGCTTACTCAACACAAATACATTAAACATTTACTTGATAGACATGGCATGTTGGACTTTAAGCCATACGCCACACCAATGACAACAGCGTCATTGTCTAAGTACGAAGGGAATCCATACCAAATGATGAGGAATATCGCAAAATTGTTGAAGCTCATTAATATGCTACTATCACTATTCCAGATATTGCCTACAGTGACAACAAATTGTGCCAATTTATGCACTCCCTATCAGACATTCATTAGAAAGTATTGAAGAGATTGTTACACTATCTTAAAGGTACATTGAATCTTAGCTTATTTTGCCCTACTCAATTAGAATTTTATATTCAATGTTATGCAGATAGTGATTAGGCTAGCAACCTTGATGATCGTTGTTCAACTAATGGCTATCATATCTTTCTTGGCCAATCTCTAATCTCTTGGCTTTTTAAGAAATAGCCCACTATAGCTCACTCCTCAACTGAAAGTGAGTACAAAGCTATAGCAAATGGAACTTCAGAACTTATGTGGTTAAAATCTCTTTTACAAGAACTTGGTTTTCCTCTTACCAAAACTACTTTATGGTATGATAATGTGCGTGCAATTTATTTGACATCTAATATGATTTTTCATGCTCGTACAAAGCATATTAAAGTTGACTATCATTTTGTTAGAGAGTAAGTTGCACATGGTTTTCTTGATATTCATTTTTTATTTACCAAGGATCAAATTATAGATCTCTTTACCAAACCCCTGCCATTGTCTCATTTTCTTTTATTGTGCCAAGCATTACACTTAGACAATGAGTATGGGTTTGATGGGGGGTGATAAGTATGATAGCTTAAAGTGATTGTCAATTATCTATACAGCTTATATAATCTTTTATTACAGCTCATGTAATCTTTGTTACCATGTATATGTTACAGCTCATGTAATCTTTAGTTACCATGTATATGTTATAATGACTTCTCTGATATATGGCATTCTGGTATAAATAGGGTTGTACCCATTGTTTTCATATTATTAAAAAAATACAAAGAGTTTTTTACTCATTACAAACTCTAACAAAATTAAACACAAAAAATGACTTCTTTCTAATCACACACATCTAAATATCTATGCACCTACCTTTGATCATATAAATTCAATTTCTTTTATGCACATTCACTTTTAATATTTTTTTTTGTATAAACATATCAACTCATACACGCAAATCTAAAAATTTTCATTTTTCTATACTGACAACATATATTTCATACCATATAATAAAAAGAAACATATATAAATAACGCAGAGCTACACTTAACGATGGATTTTAAATGATGTAAAGGAATTTTTATGCTCAATAGTTTTACTTATGCCTTATGCTTGTATAACATATAGCAATATATTATAGACTGAGGCTTATGATCTTATACTGTGAACCCTCAAATTTGCTGATCCAGCTGCAGCTTGACACCTACTAAGAATAGTGTGCTACGCATACGGTGGTGCCATTGAAAAATAAATTTCCTAAATCTTTCACCTCCAATCGACTGCTTTTCAGTCATGAACTCATAGAATCAAATTGGGCTCAAATCGGATCTGAAACGGATCAGAAACGGACGAAAGAGTAGGAAATGGGTCAAACCAGCTGTCAGCATACATGCGGCATGCCACCTCTCTGGGCAGCATACCGGACGTGCCACCCCATAGGCGGCATGAAATCTATGCCGGTAGTATGGGTGGCACGCCCATTGTGATGCCCAGCCGGCCGGCATGCTACGGGTGCCGCCTGTGCCGCCGGTACCCTCTTCAGTAGCTCTATAAATAGAGCCTCCTTCTAGCTCATTTGGGGGGGAATTCTAGTGCAAAAATCCTCCTATATTGCTCTACTTATTGTACTTAAGTTCTGCTCGAAATTTGATACAAAAGCTATGGTTTCAATTTCTTTTTAATTTCCATTCATTACGCTATTTTGCTAACCTTTTGCTGTTAAGGTTCAACTTCAAGGTCCTAAATCCAAAGTAGAGCTTAGATCTAGAGTTAAGCTCACCCCTTTCATCCAAAAATCAAGGAAAGTAAAGGTATAATCTTCTTTCTATTTTCAAATTTATAAACTCAGATATAGAATTCTCTTTAGGTCTAAAATAGAAAAGATCTAAAATTTATTAATTTAAGAATCATAATTAAATTAATAAACAAACCAACACTCTTTTCTAGAACCCCTCCTTCTTATCCCAATCCTTCTAATACTAAAGCTGAACAGATAGCTTTGATCCCAACTTTCCTAACCAACAAGGCCAAACAGATAGTTTTAACCTTAATCCTCCCAACCACCAAAGCCAAACAGATAGCTTTGACTATAATCCTCCCAACCACCAAAGCTAAACAGATAGCTTTGATCCCAATCTTCCCAAACATCAAAGTCAAACAAATAACTTTGATCATAATCTCCCCAATAGTAGGGCCAAACAGATGGCCTTACTAAACCATTTGAATTCCTTAAGTGGACCAAATCTCCAAATCTTTCAAAGTCTAGGCATAACAGATAGCCTTGATTAAAATTCACCAAATCATCTTTACCTCCAACAATTAGGCTGAACATACAGCCTTAATTGAAGATCACCATGACCATTCTCACATCCAATGCCAAGGTCAAACCGATAGCCATTGGGAAAACCACATTTATCCTATGGGCCCTCTCCCAAAAAGGTTCAAATCTTTATACCATGTTTGTCCTTCTTCATAAGGTTCAGTTTGCACAAAGCATGAATGTCCTCATGCATGATAAGCACAAGCAGATATCACAAGCCCAGAGTCTAACATGGTATAACCCAGAATCTGACATGGTACAGCCTAAAATCTGATATGGCAAAAGAACATATAAGCCAAAAATCTGATGTTGCAAGAGCACAAGCCCAAAGTCTGACATGGCATCTCTTCCCGGGGTTTACTGTCATTAGAATCACCTTTTGCTTAAAGCCAATTCTGATAAGGGGGTAGCTGTGAACCCTCAAATTTGCACCTTCATGATCTAGATCCAGCTTGAAACCTATGCATACAGCATGCTACGGGTGCCACTCATGCTGCCGGGGCCGTCGCCGGTGTCGCTGGCACCCTTTTCAATAGCTCTATAAATAAAGCCTCCTTCTAGCTCATTTGGGGGGGAACTCCAATGCAAATTTCCTCCTATATTGCTCTACTTATTGTGCTTAAGCTCTGCTCGAAATTTGATACAAAAGCTGTGGTTTCAATTTTTTTTTTTTTAATTTACATTCATTACACTATTTTGCTAACCTTTTGCTGTTAAGGTTCAACTTCAAGGTCCTAAATCCAAAGTGGAGCTTAGATCCGGAGTTAAACTCACCCTGTTCATCCGAAAATCAAGAAAAGTAAAGGTATAATCTTCTTTCTATTTTCAAAATTATAAACTCAGATCTAGAATTCTCTTTAGGTCTAAAACAGAAAAGATCTAAAATTTATTAATTTAAGAATTAGAATTAAATTAATAAACAAACTAACACTCTTTTCCAGAACCCACCTTCGCAAGAAGGAAGAACTGCGTGGGGTTTTATACCTATTCAATAGGATACGCAAGCTGCCATTCTAAAAGGCATCAACTCCAAAATCTTTTTATTAACATTTTTTTTCCCTTTTACTTTGATTTATTTATGTTAATCCTTTATTTTCCATTTCTGTATTAACTTAGTTGAGGAATGTGTACTTTCCTTAGTACCCATAAGGGCTAGAGGAAAGATCCTCTTTATTTCAATCATTTTGATCTTGTAATAATTAAGTAGAATTTATTTTGCTTATTTATCTATAATTGTCATTTTATCTTATCATATATATCTATTTCATGCATCATTATATTCATGTTCATACATACACGAAAATTCCTTTTTAAGAGTTATTTTGCATTTTTAGCCAAATTAAACAAAATCATATTTTCTCAATTGTGTAATTACTAAAACCTGATCTCCAAGTCCTCTTTGGTCATTTGGGGATTGGTGCATTTTCCATTGGGAACAAATCAAATCATTTTTGGAGTCAATCAATTTGGGTTTTCTTTAATTTTCCCAATTAAAATAAGTAAATTGAAGTAGCAACTCATTTTACAACATCAAAATACAAAAATTAATTTTCTGAACTCACAGCGAGTTCCAATCGTGGAGTTTCTCCTAAAGAGCATTTCGATTTCTCGATGGATCGGACCGGTGCTCAGGTGAGGCCTCATAGTTGGCGACTCCACTAGGGACTTAAAATCTTTTTCAAATAAAAGATAAAGTGGATTACTTTTGGTAAAATACTGAGTTTGGCTTTAAATACAAAATAACTCTTTCATGCATCACTATATCGAACTCTTGGTCCACAAAAAAAAAAAAAAAAAAAAAAAAAAAAAAAAAAAACCTAACTTCTAGGAAAACAAAGGATAGAAAGTAACATCGAGTGGGCAACCTTCCTTAGGTCTACTTGCCGATAGTGAAATCATCCAGCTCACGACATATCCTCTAATCCTTTTAGAGGTGTAACGAGTATGCACATACCATTGGATCCACGCGAGGCTCCTTGTCTCACATGTGGTTAGGTATATCGCATATCTAGTGTGATGGGTTCCCTTCAAACTACCCTAACCTTTTCATGTAATGACTCATAAAACCTTCCTTTAGGATTTTATGCACCATAATACTAAACTTGGTATATCATTATCATGAAAACCTTTTTATTCATTCATATATGTATGTATAGCTTGAACTTTGTGAAGAGTCAAAAACCTATCAAAACCCTTTCACACCCAAAGCCCATGGTCCACCTAAACCCATGGTCAAAACCTAAAGCCCATGGTCCATCTAAACCTATAGTCAACACCCAAAGCTCATGACCCATGGTCCACTTAAACCCATGGTCAAAACCCAAAATCCATGGTTCACCTAAACCCATGGTCAAAACCCAAAGCCCATGGTCAACACCCATGGTCAAGACCCAAAGCCCACAGTCCATCTAAACCTATGGTAAAAACCCAAAGCCCATGGTCAACACCCATGGTCAAGACCCAAAGCCCACGGTCCACTTGAACCTATAGTCAAAACCTAAAACCTATGGTCTACCAAAGTCCATGGTCAAAACCTAAAGCCTATGGTCCATCTAAACCCATAGTCAAAACCCAAAACCCATAGTTCACCTAAACCCATGGTCAACATCCAAAGCCCATGGTCCACCTAAACCCATGGTCAAATCCTAAAACTCATGGTTCACTTAAACCCATGGTCTAGTCCTATCCAAACCCATATCAAACTTATAGTAAAAATAAACCCATTTGTGTTACCCTCATCCTTATCCATAAACTCTTACCTAAGCTAAACACTAATTTAGTTTTCATCTTTCATAGTCCTTACCCAAGCTAAACACTGATATAGCATTATCCTCAACCATCCTTACCAAAGCTAAATACTGACTTAGCGTCACTCTTATCCTTACCCGAACTAAATGCTAACTTGGTTTCATCTCTTACATCACTATCCAAACCCATGGCCCATCTAAGCCCATGATCTAGTCAAACCCATTACCCAACTATCACCAAACCCATGGTCCACCCAACTCCATGGCTATCATATCTTTCTTGGCCAATCTCTAATCTCTTGGCTTTCTAAGAAACAGCCTACTATAGCTCGCTCCTCAACTGAAAGTGAGTACAAAGCTATAGTAAATGGAACTTTAGAACTTATGTGGTTAAAATCTCTTTTGCAAGAACTTGGTTTTCCTCTTACCAAAACTACTTTATGGTATGATAATGTGGGTGCAATTTATTTGACATCTAATATGATTTTTCATGCTTGTACAAAGCATATTGAAGTTGACTATCATTTTGTTAGAGAGTAAGTTGCACATGGTTTTCTTGATGTTCATTTTTTATTTACCAAGGATCAAATTATAGATCTCTTTACCAAACCCCTGCCATTGTCTCATTTTCTTTTATTGCGCTAAGCATTACACTTAGACAATGAGTATGGGTTTGATGGGGGATGATAAGTATGATAGCTTAAAGTGATTGTCAATTATCTATATGGCTTATATAATCTTTTGTTACAGCTCATGTAATCTTTGTTACCATGTATATGTTACAACTCATGTAATCTTTAGTTACCATGTATATGTTATAATGACTTCTCTGATATACGGCATTCTGGTATTAATAGGATTGTGCCCATTGTTTTCATATTATTAAGAAAATACAAAGAGTTTTTTTACTTATTACAAACTCTAACAAAATTAAACACAAAAAATGACTTCTTTCTAATCACACACATCTAAATATCTATGCACATACCTTTGATCATATAAAATCAATTTCTTTTATGCACATTCACTTTTAATATTTTTTTTTGTATAAACATATCAACTCATACATGCAAATCTAAAAATGTTCATTTTTCTATACTCACAACATATATTTCGTACCATATAATAAAGAGAAACATATATAGATAATGCAGAACTAAACTTAACGATGGATTTTAAATGACGTAAAGGAATTTTTATGCTCAATGGTTTTACTTATGCCTTATACTTGTATAACATATAGCAATATATTATAGACTGAGGCTTATGATCTGATACTGTGAACCCTCAAATTTGCACCTTTATGATTCAGCTACAGCTTGACACCTAATAAGAATAATGTGCTATGCATACGGCGGTCCCGCTAACCAGTTAGCGGACAGGGGTCAAGGGGGCAGCGCCTTTTGCGGGGTGCGGGGCAGTGCCCCGTTGAAAAATAAATTTCTTGAATCTTTCACCTCCAGTCAACTGCTTTTCAGTCATAAACTCATAGAATCAAACAAGGCTTAAATCGAATATGAAATGGACCAGAAACGGACGAAAAAGTGGGAAACGGGTTGAACCAGCTGTCAGCGCGCATGTGGCACACCACCTCTTTGGGTGGCATACCAGATGTGCCGCCTCATAGGCAGCATGAAATCTGTGCCGGCGGTATGGGCGGCACACCTATTGTGCCAAAGATTAAAGACCTTTGGCAGAAGTAGATCTGCTGCTACAAAATCACATCCAATAAATTATCAGTTAATGGAACAGATACTAATATTGCTCTACAGTTTACGAAAGTGACAGAGAAAAAAAATATGAAAAATACTAAGATAATCATAAAATCTTGTGGTCATGAACTTGAATGCATCGATTAAGATAGATAACTAAACCAATAATTAATTCTTTACTCTTTAAAGATCCTTCAAAAAAAAAAAAGAATATATATTTTTAATTTTTAATGGACAATTCTAATTAATAGTAGCAATTTGGAATTCTTGCAATTTATCTAAAAGATGAAATGATACTTCAACATGAAATTTTATGAGATTGAATTGAACTTTTCTCGATAAAATAGTAGATGTACAGAAAAAAAAAAATATTATCCTCTCTCTCTCTATATATATATATATATGTATATATCCACTTTTTTCACGAAAAATAATTTATCTCTACAAAATATTTTCAAAGAAAACATTTTCTGACAATATATTTTTTTAAGAACTAATTTCTGTTATTTAGTCACATCATTAAAAATTATTTAAAAAATTAAAATTTATAATTTATAATATTATAAAAATATTTAAACTTATAATAATTTCATATTTTAAAAATTTTATTGTTAAATTTTATTTAATTTATGATTTCTCATTTTTAAAAAGTGAAAGTCATTTTTCTTAAAAAAAAATTTAGTTTTTCATTGACAAAAAAAAAATCTTCCATTGATTAATTTTCCAAAACATTCCAAATGTCATAAAATATGGAAAATATTTTTCAAGAATTGAAATCATTGATCTAGTTCATGAATCAAAATCATTGATCAATTCGATTCTAAGTTTGACAGGATTAATTTTGATCTAATTCACGATTCAAACTAGAATTTTGTCGATATCTATTTGATGAGAAATAAAATACCTCATATTATTTATGGAGAATCCACTAAAGGGTAGGATTTATAAATAAAGAGAATAAGGATGAAGTACTACTCATATTGATCGACACTCAAATCAATATACTAGTCAATAATATGAAGAGATGAAAGAATAGAGAGAGAGAGAGAGTTTTGGTGGATGATAGAATATTGAAAGAAAATGCCCTTTTTATCTTTTTTATTTATTTATTTATAAAAAAAATAAAGACTCTTACATATACATGGCCTCTTATTATTAAAAGTTTTTTTTTTTTTTTTGTATTTATCAAATGTTGACTGCATGCTACGGGTGCCGCCCGTGCCGCCGGCAAGTTGCTGGTGCCGCCGTCAATGCTGCCGGCACCCTCTTCAGCAGCTCTATAAATAGAGCCTCCTTCTAGCTCATTTGGAGGGAATTCTAGTGTAAAAATCCCCCTATAATGCTCTACTTATTGTGCTTAAGTTTTGCTCGAAATTTGATACAAAAGTTATGGTTTCAATTTCTTTTTAATTTACATTCATTACGCTGTTTTACTAACCTTTTGTTGTTAAGGTTCAACTTCAAGGTCCTAAATCCAAAGTGGAGCTTAAATCCAGAGTTAAGCTCACCCCATTCATTCAAAAATCAAGGAAAGCAAAGGTATAATCTTCTTTCTATTTTCAAAATTCTAAACTCATATATAGAATTCTCTTTAGGTCTAAAACAAAAAAGATCTAAAATTTATTAATTTCAGAATCATAATTAAATTAATAAACAAACCAATACTCTTTTCCAGAACCCCTCCTTCGCAAGAAGGAAGAACTGCATGGGGTTTGATTCCTATCTAATAGAATACGCAGGCTGCCATTTTGAAAGGTATCAACTCCAAAATCTTTTTTATTAATATTTTTTCCCTTTTATTTTGATTTATTCATATTAATCTTTTATTTCTGATCTTGTATTAGGTTAGATGGGGAATGTGTGCTTTTCCTAGTATTCATAAGGGCTAGAGGAAAGATCCTC
The DNA here is from genome assembly GCA_947687605.1 of Reutealis trisperma. Classification (NCBI taxonomy): domain Eukaryota; kingdom Viridiplantae; phylum Streptophyta; class Magnoliopsida; order Malpighiales; family Euphorbiaceae; genus Reutealis; species Reutealis trisperma. The sequence continues at coordinate 144,442 of CANTUT010000449.1, forward strand.
TTTATTTCAATCGTTTTGATCTTATTATAATTAAGTAGGATTTATTTCTGCTTATTTATCTATAATTGTCATTACATCTTATCATATATATCTGTTTCATGCATCATCATATTCATATTCATACATACACGAAAATTCATTTTTAAGAGATATTTTGCAATTTTAGCCAAACTAAAGAAAATTATATTTTCTCAATTGTGTAATTACCAAAACCTGATCCCCGAGCCCTCTTTGGTCACTCGCGGATTAGTGCATTTTCTATTGAGATAAACCAAATATTTTGTGGAGTCAATCATGTTAGTTTTCTTTAATTTTCCCAATTAAAACAATTAAATTAAAGTGGTGACTCACTTTCACAATTTTCAAATAACACAAATCAATTTTTTTAAAATCACAACGAGTCCCAATCGTGGAGTTTCTCCCAAAGAGCATTTCGATTCCTCAGCGGATTAGACCGGTGCTCGGGCAAGCCCTTACAGATACCACCTTTGTCATGATCTAACTCATAAGTTGCAACCCTCTTAGAGTGTGGGTAACCGATTAGGCATCCAAGACTCATAAAACGCACTCATTACAATAAACTTAGTGAAAATTTGGTAGAATGCCGGCAGACATAACTACCCCAGAATGCTCAACCTACAATAAACACTAACACTTCTATAACTCACCTTATACCTTTAACTTCAATACCACTATTATACTCTTTAACAAGCACAACTCATATTTGCATTACTTATAAGCATAATTCATCATCTCATATGAACATCATTTATAAACATATTAATTATTTCATAGATATTCATACTAATAGTATTGCACTACACATTATTTACATGATCATAATTTAATATTCCAATATAACCATAGAGCTCTAATGACCATTCTTTACGTTACATGGATATTTTGAATTTAAAAGAATAAAATAAACTTCTACATCTTAGTACTTCTCATGAGAAGAAGATACTTGAGAATACCTCGCTTATATATATATAGCACCTTAAAAAAATTATAAACCATAGGTGAGAATATTCTCAATAAGCAAATAATATGCTAACATGATATGCAGGCTAGAAATAGCAACATTAGGTATTGATATCAAATAATCTCATTATAAAATGGCATTTATGAATCTCATATATTTTTAGCAAAAATCAAATAAATTAGAAGCAGAGTGCTTTCCATATATAAAGATAGAGTAACAACTTACACCTTGCTTACTCTCACATGTAACATATATAAAGCATAAGACTAATGAGGTCTTACAGTGAGGACTGTCAAACCCTTCCTAGCTAAGGTCTAGATGTGTACATCCTATCTATGGGATTTACCATGTGCACAAGGTCTGATGTCATCCACAACAATCGGGGATTTCTACTTCAAATGGAGTCTTATATATCACATATATTAAGCATCATTTAGAGATATTCAAGTGATGATAGGTATATAGGTTAACTTCATTATCGTTTGAATTTAAGTAATAGGAATCATTTTATATTAATGATAAAGTGAATAATATCAAGAAGAAAATCTAGTACCAACATATATAATGAATTTAGGGTTTACAAATCAATCAAATAGCTTATATACAACTAAGGTTTTCCAAGAATCAATTAATTCAATAATATCAATAAGTTTAGGATTTTTGATATCTAATAAGGTTGGCAAAGATTATGGAATGCAATGGTATGCACATATCATATCAGTAAATTATTTACTCATCTTATCACATATACTCCTAAAGCTTAGGTTAGAAAAAATGGACAAAATAGGAGTTCATCCTCTTGAACCCCATTTTTATATTAGGTATCTCTTGATTCTACTTCAATCATTACACATTTAATTCATACAATGCACATTGACATAAAAAAAAAAAACTAATTTATCCTATTATCCTATCCTAGAACTGAATCTTATATATATTTACCACTAACCAATCTAGACAAGTCTAATATATAAAAATTAACTCATTTAAACATTCATTAAAATGTTCAATTATCATATACAAGGCTAAATGATGGTCTGTATTATACTTCCACTAGGTTAAATAAACTCTAAGTTTATTATACCCTAGCTATAGGCAAGTGTACCTATCGTTTAGGTAGTATAGCATAAAAAAGGTTGATCTCTGTGAACCCTCAAATTTGCACCCTTATAATCCAGCTGCAGCTTGACACCTACTAAGAATAGTGCACTACGCATACGGCGGTCCCGCTAGCCGGTTAGCGGGTAGGGGTCAAAGGAGCAGCGCCCCTTGTGGGGTGCAGGATAGTGCCCTGTTGAAAAATAAATTTCCTAAATCTTTTATCTCCAGTCGACTGCATTTCAGTTACAAACCCATAGAATCAAACCGGCCCAAATCAGATCTGAAATAGACTAGAAACAGCAAAAAAAAAAGTGCAAAATCATGTTGAACCAATGGTTCCGTGGCGTGCCACCATGTTGGGCGACACGCCCACCATGCCGGCAATGGGGAGGCACTCCTAAAGTGCCGGTAGCATGGGAGGCACACCCAACGTGCCGCCCTATCAGCTAGCACAATCTTAGTGCCGCTCGGCCGGCCGGTGCACTGCCGATGTCGCCACCAGTGCCACCGGCATGCTCTTCAGCAGCTCTGTAAATAGAGCCTCCTTCCAGCTCATTTGGGGGGGGAATTCCAAGATTTCAAGTTTTTTGAATCCAAGGTGGAGTTGAGATCCGGAGCAAGGCTCGTTCCATTCGTCCGAAAATCAAGGAAAACAAAGGTATAATCTTCTTTCTATTTTCAAAATTCTAAACTCAAATCTAGAATTCTCTTTAGGTCTAAAACAGAAGAGATGTAAAATTTATTAATTTAAGAATTAAAATTAAATTAATAAACAAACCAACACTTTTTTCCAAAACCCCTCCTTCGCAAGAAGGAAGAACTGCATGGGGTTTGATTCCTATTCAATAGGATACGTAGGCTACCATTCTGAAAGGCAGCAACTCTAAAATCTTTTTATTAACATTTTTTCCCTTTTACTTTGATTTATTTATATTAATCCTTTATTTTCTATTTCTGTATTAACTTAGTTGAGGAATGTGTGCTTTCCCTAGTACCTACAAAGATCCTCTTTATTTCAATCATTTTGATCTTGTAATAATTAAGTAGAATTTATTTTGCTTATTTATCTATAATTGTCATTTCATCTTATCATATATATCTATTTCATGCATCATTATATTCATGTTCATACATACACGAAAATTCATTTTTAAGAGTTATTTTGCATTTTTAGCCAAACTAAAGAAAATCATATTTTCTCAATTGTGTAATTACCAAAACCTAATCCCCGAGCCCTCTTTGGTCACTCGTGGATTAGTGCATTTTCCATTGAGACAAAATCAAAACATTTTTAAAGTCAATCAATTTGGATTTTCTTTAATTTTCCCAATTAAAACAAGTAAATTAAAGTGGTGACTCCCTTTCACAACAACAAATCACACAAATCAATTTTCTAAACTCATAGCGAGTTCCAATCATGGAGTTTCTCCCGAATAGCATTTCAATTTCTCGGCGGATCGGACCGGTGCTCGGGCGAGGCCTCACAATTGGCGACTCTGCTGGGGACTTAAAATCTTTTCAAATAAAAGATAAAGTGGATTACTTTTGGTAAAATACCATATTTGGCTTAAATACAAGATAAATCTTTCATGCATCACTGCATCAGACTTTTAGTCCGTAAAAACCTAACTTCTAAGAAAACAAAGGATAGAAAATAACATTGAGTGGGCAACCTTCCTTAGGTCTACTTGCCGATAGTGAAATCATCCAGCCCATGACATATCCTCTAATCCTTTTAGAGGTGTAACGAGTATGAACATACCATTGGACCCATGCGAGGCTCCTTGTCTCATATGTGGTTAGGTATATCGCATCTCTAATGTGATGGGTTCCCTTTAAACCACCCTAACCCTTTTATGTAATGACTCATAGAACCTTCCTTTAGGATTATATGTGCCATAATACTGAACTTGGTATGTCATTATCATGAAACCTTTTCATTCATGCATACATACATGCATAGCTTGAACTTTGTGAAGAGTCAAAAACCTATCCAAACACTTTCACACTCAAAACCCATGGTCCATCTAAACCCATGGTCAAAACTCAAAGCCCATGGTCCATCTAAACCCATGGTCAACACCTAAAATCCATGGTCCACCTAAATGCATGGTCAAAGCCCAAAACTTATGGTTCACCTAAAACCCATGGTCCAATCATATCTAAACCCATGTCAAACTCATGGTAAAAATAAACTCGTCTATGGTACCCTCATCCTTTTCCATAATTCTTATCTAAGCTAAACACTAACCTAGCCCAAGCTAAACACTGATATAGCTTCATCTTTCATAATCCTTACCAAAGCTAAATACTAACCTAGCTTTCATCTTTCACAACTCTTACCCAAGCTAAACACTGATCTAGCTTTCATCTTTCATAGTCCTTACCCAAGCTAAACACTAGTATAGCATTATCCTTAACCATCCTTACCAAAGCTAAATACTGACTTAACGTCACTCTTATCCTTACCTAAACTAAATGCTGACTAGGTTTCATCTCTTACATCACTATCCAAGCCCATGGCCCATCTAAGCCCATGATCTAGTCTAACCCATTATCCAACTATCACCAAACCCATGGTCCACCCAACATCCAAATCCATGGTACATCTATACCTAATCGCAAAACCCATGGTCACTCTATCCTTAAGCCCATGGTAAACCATTCATAAATCACAATCCCAATCATCCAAAGCTAAATTCTGATCTAGCCACTCAAAGCTAAAATCTAACCTAGCCATCCCAAGCTAAATTCTAACCTAGCCACTCAAAGCTAAAATCTGATCTAGCCACCCAAAGCTAAAATTTGACGTAGCTCCCTTAGCTAAATACATACCTAGCTAACATCATATACCTCTACCCTCATCTTAACCTATACACCATCAACCTAACTATAAGACAATGTCATCCATTGTCTTTAAACCTAAGATCCTTTGGTTTGTCACACCTCCTCATAACCCTTTTTTCCAAAGCTTGATACTAACCTAGTTCCTTTTCCCTTTCAAAGGTTAACAAAATGTCTGTTGCCAGAAATGAAGTCACTGCTACAAGAGCTAATGAAATCTTTGACGAGCTTTTTGCTAAGCTCTTTAAACACCAAGATACTATAATGAAAAGGCAAGAAGCTCTTTTTCAAGACATGCTCAAAGCCCAAAAGAGGGCTATCATGGAAGATATTTGCACCATGTTGGAACAGACCTCCCTGGCCCAAAACTCAACTGACCCAAAACTACTCAAATCTAACCCAAGACCCGCTCTTTATCTTATTTATGGATTCACTTCCATAGCTGATTTCACAGGCAAAGAGCTTGCAAACACTGACACAATCCCACCACTACCTATTCCATCATCTGAATTCCTCAGAAATAACTCACCTTTCTAACCCATTATAATTCAACCATCAAATTTTACCCCTACTCTCACTTTTTGACCCGCGGATCCTTTCCAAAGGAAGGAAGTTAACCCTGAAATCAAAGCCTTCATGGAAAAAGTGAAGCACATCAAAAAAAAAATGCTAAAGAATCTGAAGAAGAAAGAGAACCTGGTTGATACAGGCTCCTTGAGCTTATTTCCTAATGCAAGAGTTTCGCCAAAGTTCAAGATGCCGAATTTGGACAGATTTAATGGTACTACTTGCCCTAAGATCCATTTAAAGATGTATGTGGGGGCAGTGCATCCCTTTAGTATCAACAATGAGCTCCTTGCTCAACTCTTTTAGTAAACTCTTACTGATCCTGCCCTAAGATGGTTCATTAACTTGGATGATACCCAAAAATAGACTTAGGAGGACATTTGCAAGGCATTTGTCGAACAATACTACTACAATATTGAAGTGGACATTACAAGAAGGGATTTAGAAACCACAAAGCAACTTCCAGATGAGCCCTTTTTCATGTTCCTTACAAGGTAGAGGGCTAAAGCTACTCAAATGGTAAACAGGCCAACCGAGCAAGAACAAGTAGATATCATTGTTAAGAATCTAAGTAGATATCATTGTCAAGAATCTACTTTCTACCTATAAGCCCATTTTCAAAGCTTTGGTTGCAACTGCATCAAAAGTTGAAGATTGCATCCAAAGTCAATCATTTCAAGTTGAATTCCCCACCACCAACCTGAACAGTGATGAGGAATCTAATCCTAACTCAACCACACCTTACCTCAACCTCAGAAGGCATGTCATGGAGTAGTTCAAGTTTAGCTAATTTGACCTGTCTGAGATTGAATTCCAAGTCTAAACCTAAGTCCAAGTCTAAATTTCAAAGTCTGAGTCTGAGTCCGTTGTCTTATTTTTCTTTATTCTCATTGACCATAGCGGTTCCTTTTGTCATCTTGCAATAGGGTTTCCTTTATAGTAATGCACATATATTTTCTTTTTCGTCTTCCTTGTTTAGTCCAGCATGGATGAGCCATAAAAAAAAGAGAGAAAAAAATAATAAAAAACAAAAAAAAAAGAGAAAAAGAAAAAAAGGAAAAAAGAGATGAACGAACAATCAATTAAATCCACCATAATTTGTATAGATCATAATTTGAGGTGTCCTCATTCTCTCAAATCAACAATCACTTCACTGGCTCCTAATAAAAAAAGGGTTAAGTAATGGACGTCTCATCAAACAGTTGAAGCATAAAGAGCAAGTAAATAGAATTACCTATTGCACATTAGGTAATCAAACAATGTACCTCAACAAGGGCAATAAGTTTAGAAAAGACCTTTGTCAGATCTAGAATTTAAATCATGGTGGAATATTTTCTCCTAAATGCAAGCTCGCTAAATTGAATACCCAAAAAGGGTGACTTAGGCCAAAGTTAGAGCTAAAAAAGAGAGAGGGAGAGAAAGCTCATCCAAGTCATCTTCCCTTATGTATGAAGTTGCCAAATCATCTTCAATCAATCTGTCATCCTTCCTAACCAGAGGTTTATTCTCTAAGGATATACAATCTTCTATGCCTTTATCCTACAATGGGGGCATGTCCTTCTAGCTCATCATCTATTGTCAATCCATCCCGTCACTTAACTCAAAGAGCTAAGGCACAATCCCTCCTACATATCTCTAGTCTTCCACATCCTTATTCTCTCATTTGGAAGCATGATCCCTAAATTATCTTCTTCTACTAGCCCTTTGGCTATTCCTAAGGGCTCTTTGTTTCAGCCAGTGCAATTTATATAAAGTCAAACCAATTAAGTGTCACTCCAAGAGTCTCTTCAACCTCAAATAATAAAAAAAGCTTGACTTATTATTTTTCCATGATTCATGCTACAAAAAGCAAAATCATACAATCTCCATGATTCTTTTTAGAAGTTTCAACCTACCCTCAAACCATTCTTGAATTTTATGAAATCATATTGTTCCATCCTAAGCCTCACTGGCAAATCATACCATCCATTCCTTGGCATAATCTCAAAATGAGTAGAACCAAAATTCCAAAGTCTATTAGGGCTTATCATCTTTAAATCTAATTTCCTTGGAAAAACCAAAAGTCAAGGCATATCTCCCAAAAAGCCTTCATCAAGAAGCCTAAACCAAAAGCCTTCATCAAAGAAGCTCAAATCTAGAAGCCTTCATCAAAAAGCCTAAACTAAAAGCCTTCATCAAGAAGCTCAAATCCAAAAGCCTTCATCAAGAAGCCTAAATCCAAAAGCCTTCATCAAGAAGCCTAAACTAAAAGCCTTCATCAAGAAGCTCAAATATGAAAGCCTTCATCAAGAAGCCTAAATCCAAAAGCCTTCATTAAGAAGCCCAAATCTAGAAGCCTTCATTAAGAAGCCCAAATCCAAAAGCCTTCATTAATAAGCTCAAATCTAGAAGTTTCAACCTACCTTCAAACCAAGAAGCCTTTGTTAAGAGGCACATGACACATAAGCCTTTACTATGAAGCCTAAATCCAAAAGCCTTCACCATGAAGCCCAGATCCAAAAGCCTTCGCCATGAAGCCTAAGACCAATAGCCTTCTTCAGAAAGCCTTCACCATAAAGCCCACTCCTAAAAGGCCTTCATTTATGAAGCCCATGATCTCCTTTAAGGCAAAATTAGACTAAGCCTTTCAAATGGATTTCCTAACCAGACCTACCCTCCTTAGCCAAGACCTTTCCCCATAAGGACTATTCCTCAACCATAACTTTCAATGGGCAAATCGAGTCGAGCCACTCATGTTGACATTCCCACACCCCTCGTCTTTCAGAGACATAACCTTCTCTAAATCTAACACCAAAGCCGAACAGATAGCTTTGATCCTAATCTTTCTAATACTAAAGCCAAATAGATAGCTTTGATCCCAAATTTCCCAAATACCAAAGCTGAATAGATAGCTTTGATCCCAATCCTTCTAGTACTAAAGCCGAACAGATAGCTTTGATCCCAACTTTCCCAACCACCAAAGTTGAACATATAACTTTGAATACTAAAGCCAAACAGATAGTTTTGACATTAATCCTCCTAACCACCAAAGCCAAACATATAGCTTTGACATTGATCCTCCTAACCACCAAAGCCAAACAGATAGCTTTGACTATAATCCTCCCAACCACTAAAGCCAAACAGATAACTTTGATCCCAATCTTCCTAAACATCAAAGCCAAATAGATATCTTTGATCATAATCTCCACAATAGTAGGGCCGAACAGGTGGCCTTGCTAAACCAATTTGAATTTCCTAGGTGGACCAAATCTTCAAATCTTAAAGTCTAGGCATAATAGATAGCCTTGATTAAAATTCACCAAATCATCTTTACCTCCAAACAATTATGCTGGACATATAGCCTTAATTGAAGATCACCATTTTCACATCCAATGCAAAGGTCAAACCAATAGCCATTGAAAAAACCACATTTATCCTATGGCCCTCTCCCAAAAGGTTTATATCTTTATACCATGTTTGTCCTTCTTCATAAGGTTCAGTTTGCACAAAGCATGAATGTCCTCATGCATGATAAGCACAAGTAGATACTGCAAGCTTAGAGTCTAACATAGTATAACCCAGAATCTGACATGGTATAGCCTAGGTTCTAACATGGCACAACCTAGAATCTGACATGGCAAAAGAACATATAAGCCAAACATCTGATGTTGCAAGAGCATAAGCCCAAAGTCTGACATGGCATCTCTTTCTAAGGTTCACTGTCATCAGAATCACCCTTTGCTTAAAGCTAATTCTAATGAGGGGGCAGCTGTGAACCCTCAAATTTGCACCCTTATAATCCAGCTGCAGCTTGACACCTACGAAGAATAATGCACTACGCATACGACAGTCCCGCTAGCCGGTTAGAGGGCAGGGGTCAAACCAGCCCAAATCAGATCTGAAACAGACTAGAAATGGCTAAAAAAATGTACAAAATTATGTTGAACCAATGGTTCTGCGGCGTGCCACCATGTTGGGCGGCACGCCCACCGTGCCGACAATAGGGCGACACTCCTAGAGTGTCGGCGGCATGGGTGGCACACCCAACATACCGCCCTGCCGGCTGACACAATCTTGGTGCCGTTCAGCAGGCTGGTGCACTACTAGTGCCACCGGCACCCTCTTCAGCAACTCTATAAATAGAGCCTCCTTCCAGCTCTTTTGGGGGGGAATTCCAAGATTCCAAGTTTTTTGAATCCAAGGTGGAGTTGAGATTCGGAGCAAGGCTCATTCCATTCGTCCGAAAATCAAGGAAAGTAAAGGTATAATCTTCTTTCTGTTTTCAAAATTCTAAACTCAGACCTAGAATTCTCTTTAGGTCTAAAATAGAAGAGATCTAAAATTTATTAATTTAAGAATTAGAATTAAATTAATCAATAAACCAACAGTTTTTTCCAAAACCCCTCCTTCGCAAGAAGGAAGAACTGTGTGGGGTTTGATTCCTATTCAATAGGATACGCAGGCTACCATTCTAAAAGGCATCAACTACAAAATCTTTTTATTAACATTTTTCCCTTTTACTTTGATTTATTTATATTAATCCTTTATTTTTTGTTTCAGTATTAACTTAGTTGAGGAATGTATGCGTTCCCTAATACCCATAAGGGCTAGAGGAAAGATCTAAACTAGCTTAAAATTTTCATTAGTTCATACAACCAAGTTCAATCTAAACTAGGCTAAACTAGCTTTTCACTTCTCTTTTCTAGGTCTACCCCTTTTCACATTTGGAGGACTACCCTTCTCCCTTGTTGGTGATCCTTATGGCATTGGATTCTCAAACCTTACCACATTTTTAGCTTTCTTTGCCTCCTTCTCCATGTCCACTATACCCTTTATAGTGAAAGTGTATTCATTTTTAATAGGAAAAGCCATACAATATGTATAAAAAGCTATGGTTTCTTTAGGAGTCATGGTGGTTTTAGGGACACTCTCAGGAGGGTTGGAGGTAGATGGACCAGGTTCCATCTTGGTTATGCTTTTGTCAAAGCTCATGCTTGCAATTTCTTTCAATTAGCACTAGGTTAAAGCAACAAGTTAGAATGTGATCTATACAACTTAAGTTTACCTCTAATATGCTCAAAATGAATAACAAATACATGACTCATGAACAAGTGCATAGAGTTAGGTGATTCATGCATTTCTCTTGTGGTCCCCCTAATAATTACATGACATAACAAAAGCAAAGAAAAAAAAGTGCAATAATGGATAAAACAAGAGATAAAAACAAAAATAAAATAAAACAGAAAATGAAGAGAAAATAAAAATAAAGATAAAAAGAAAAGAAAAAAAGCTAATCCTCATCGGCGGATGAATCAATATCATCAACTCCAACTAGCTTATCATCATCTACTAGAGGTAAGGGTGGTGGTGATGGAGGTGGCTGTGTGGAGGAAGTGAATCTCGAGTGCTGGAAGAATTCCATCATCGATTGCTCCATCCATCTCCTATGCTCAACCTCATGATCTAACCAAGCCTCAATGCACCAAAGCTGTCTCTGCATTAATCTCATCATCTGAATTTGCAGCTCATGAAGCTGCTGCTGTTGATGGTCAAGTCTCCAAATCTTACTCTCTATCTAACATAATTGCCTCTCCAAGTTAGTCATCTTGCAATCCTCTACCTTTAGATCACCAATAATGTATGCCCAATCTCTGTAGCTCAAAGAAGGGAAGACGGGAGGTGGTGGTACAAAATCAGATGGTCCAACTGGGTCTACAAAAGTAGTGGGCTCTGAAGGACTAGGAATATCAACTGCCAGTAGTGGATGTGGATTAGTAGAATCAAGTGTAGAAGGCTGAGGTGGTGCAGTATCAATAGATGTAGAAGGTGGAGGTGGTGCACCCTAGATAAAATATTAGTCACCCTCAGTCTGTAGGATGCACATCTTTCACAAAGTCATCAACCTAATGGGCCTTGGCATTTTGTCCACAATCATTAGGGGAAGAGAAGTAAAGACCCCCAATTTCTTTGCCAGATGGGTCACGTACATCCCTTCAAATATTAGAAGTAAAGGACTAGTGAGGCCAGATCTTAGGACTAAGACAAAGCATTAAGAAAAAAGATGTGAGATGAAGCATATTAGAAGTAATAAAAATGATAATAGACATGACATAAAGAGGAATATATATAAGTTAATTGATAAAGAGGGTTAGATAGATAGTCATATTCAATGTGGGAGAAGATGAGTAAAGGACTAGATAATTATGAGCAAACAAATAAGTTTGATTCAAGAGGAAGGAATGGATGTGAGAGATTAGAGTATGCAAGGTTAAGGATGTAATTACGAAGGAAATTAGGTAAATATAAGTTGAGTTGGATGAGGATGAGTTATGGGCCTTATGAAAGGGCTTGGGTACTTAACTATGTTTACGAGGCAAACTAGTAGGTTTATGCTTATATAGTGGAAGTTGATAGTGGAGTTAGATATGTTATGTTATATCAAATAATATGTGGTTAGGATGGAAAGTTATCTACCATTGATGGTTTTTTCCTAGACAATTGATAACAATTTTCCTCTCTAAGAAAATGTTACCTTTCAAGTAAAAATTTTCTTTATTGATGTGAACTATCTTTTTCATAAATAATTGTTGACCACTAATTACTTCTTCTTTATATAAAACCTTAAAACTATTCAGTTATTGATGGGGATGGTTATATTCTCATTGTACAAGGTTAATTACTAGATTTTTCTCTAACATCTAGTATAATCTAACTCTAGACTCAAAACTCTTTCATCAAACCTTTCTTTCAAAAGAGATAGTCAATCTTCAAATAAAACCCAAAAGTTAAATGGTAGAAGATTCTTCTCTTTTGCTTAGAAGAGCTCAAGATGAATTTAGATGGTAGGTATGTGGATTTGGTAAGGCCAAGTACAATAGATATGGAGCTGATGAATGAATAAGAAATCATTTGGATGGATCCTAGTGAGGACTTTAATAGAGACTCTTTGACTCTATTGGGGAAGCTAGGGTCTTGGCTAAAGGGTAGAAATTTTGTAAGATAAAAATATATAATGTAAAGATATGAGATGCATGAACAACATAAAAATTCCTTCTACATTTTCATTGAATTCCACTCTTTTATTAGTATTGCTACCATCATTTTTGGTCAGTAACTTAATATTTTGCTTTTTATAAGTTATTAAAAAGTGAAATCGGCGAAGCCATTTGGGTTAAAGCATCATTTTATAAATAAAGCCATTTTGGCTGAATTTTATATAATTGTATTTGATGAGGCAACTTAGGCTAAATTTATGTTTGAAATGAAAAGTCTTTCCTAATGATATGTTTTATTATTGATTCTTCATATACTGATAGAACACCCAAGTAACGGGAAATCATTAAACCATGTGCATAGGTGACTTGACTAACTAGGTTTATAAACTGTTGACCTAAGTTATTTCAAAATTTAATCAATCTCTATTTTGATCTTATCAATCAAATTGAAAGTTATATAATGTTTGCTAAAGTGTTTGTTTTGTAGAATATATCATATTTATTAATTGAAATTGAAAGGAAATCAAAATCTTTCAAAGTATATTGGATTGCTTCTAAGTCGCGACCAAGATGATGAAATCGCGACCATGACCATGAAATCGTGATCGTGACTATGTAATGGCGACCAAGAAACTTAAGAAGCCAATTTGATCAATTTCACTTAGAGCGAATCATGACCTCAGTCATAACTATGACCAAGGGCGCGATCCTGGATTTGCAGCTGCAAATTAGTAGTCACGATCGCAATATTCATACTGAGATCCAAGCTTGCAACGGATAGTTGAAGAACCAACAAGAAGATGCCACGTGTTATCTAGCCATTGTGAATTATGAAGATCGCGACCACAAAATGTTAGTCGCGACCGTGAAAAAGGCTTAACGATTGCAACCCTGCTCTAACATTGTATTTAATGTAAGATATTGTGGCTGTTGTGAGGATCCTTCTTGGTATCTCTTTGTAATGGGAATTTGGAGGGAAGAAGTTATAAATACCCCTCCAAAGACCCTCATAATGATCCAACAACTTTTATTTAAGCCAAACTCTTGCAATATTATTTCTCAAAGCCTTTAACTCTTAATTATTATCATTTGATTGTTGTAAGAGCATTGATAACTCAAAAGGTTGAGTGTTAGCCTTAAAAACACATATTGTTAGGTTAAGAGTGAGCCATTAGAAAATTCTTGTATAGGTTTGAGTGTGAGCCTAAGGGAAACACTTGTAAGGGTTGTGTGTGAGCCATTGAAAATACATTGTAAGTTTGGAGTGAGTTTGAAACTCCTTGTAAGCATCATCTAGTAGTAGAATATCCAATTGAGATTGGGGAGTAGACGTAGGGCTCGTTAATACCCGAACCATTATAAAATTGATTATGTTCATTCTCTTTCCCTATCTTTTTCTATCTAATTTTTAATTTCCCACCAATTCAACCCCCCTTCTTAGTACATAAGGGCAAACATAAACTAAGTCAAATGTATTCTCATATACATACGAAGGTGTTTCTAGAGTAATGTAGCAACCTTTGATCATGATAAAGTAAACATGAGTTCGCTCATGAATGCCTTCAATAGTTATGCTTATACAGCAATGGTATTATGAAGATGTTACAGATTGCTCAAACTTATAGGCTAGTGGTTCATCCCATCATTAAATCTTTGGTAGTTAATTATGTGAGACTCGTAGTAGTGTGATTATTATTGACCTTACCAATGTATATTTCTATTAGATTGTATGCATAATTCTCTTAACTCTTTATTCATCTTTGAGACTTTGATTCATATGAAATCTTTTTGTTTTATGTCGTATTACATTCATGTAATAAATTATATGCTATTTCCTCTTTGGTGTATTGATTTTTGTTTGCCTTGAATTGTACTTGATGAATAAACTCTGATCTACCTTTTTTCAGTATGCATTTTTATAATTTTACTGAGTTGATGGCTCACCATATCATCTGTGGATTTCAAGCTTAGTTTATAAGGCTCAGGTGAGATCTTGAAGAAGCTAGAAACTTAAGGATTATAATTCTTTACTTATCCTCAACAATGGAGGTTCTAATTATTTATGACGAGCCAACTATCAGAGTTAGATTAAAAAGAGTAAAACTTTAAGTCTTAATTGTAATTCTTGTAAGTTATGATTTCTAATGATGTGTCTTAGAAGCTCTGAAGATTTTGAAAGACATTATATATCGAAGTGATTTAGAAGCTCTGAAGATTTTAAAAGAAATTATATATCAAAGTAATTTAAATGAATAAAATAAAGTGATTCTTTATCATTATACCATGTTGTATTTTTATTTCCTTATATGTCTATCAGTTAGCCCACATATATCTTCGTTTGATCAAAGATAGAATGAGAATAGTATAAATCCAGGGCATAGAAGGGTTCCATGGATTTTTGGTGGCCTTATTGCCACACCTTGGCAAGTTGAGTAAGATGAATTTAAGCTGTCAGCAAGGATAGAAAGGTAGCTCAAAGTCAATTAAGGATGAATAAGGAGAATGATTGAAGGCAAGATATGACAATAGTCTATCAGCCATTAAGAATAATTTTAAGGCTTAATGATCTTATCTACCATGACCTTTATCCAAGTTATCAAATATACCCTGACATTTAAAATTTAGCAATTTAGTATATGACCTTTTCATTCTTTATCAATTCTACCAAGTCTCCATTAGCCCTATGTTTCCATTAATGTGGTGTGCTAACATGACTACTAAATTTGTCCACCTAGATAGTTGAGATCAACAGCTCAACATGCCTTAAAATGTACTATTTTAAGCCAAAATTAAAAAAAATAGAAATGATGATGTTTTAGGGTATTCATCATGGCACGTGAACACCTACGCTTCTCTCTCAGTGTAAATCCTTCCTCTGATTACCTCCTATTGGAGGAAGCAATATCAAACCATCTAAAATGCCAAAACTTAGATTGGATTCTTTACCATTTTGTTCAAGGGATCATAGCCATCATATGCATCATCGTTGAAGGGACGAGTCAAGCTGATGAGTCGCAACTCGTCACCAAATGATGACATGATTCTCCACTTATCTCTAATTTTTTTCTTTAATTATGGTTTAAAACAATGCATTTTAAGGTATTTTAAGTTGTTAATTTAAATTGTCCTAGTGGATAAATTTAGTAGCCACATTGGCACGCCACATCAGTGGAAACACTTATAAGATAGGAATTTGGTAGAATTCATAGAGAATGAAAAGGTCATATACTAAATTGATAAATTTTAAAGTCATGGTATATTAGATTATTTGGTTAAAGGTCATGGTAGATGAAATCATTAAACCTATTTTTAATTATTTTTTCTTTTTATATAAAGACACATGGACCATTCCAAAATATAATCTCTCCATCTTATTCTTTTTTTCTTCTCTTTCTTCTTATGACTTAAAGTTCTATATATATATATATTTTAAATCTTTAAGTTCCAACCATATTTCATATTTAAATCTAATCTCCTTCATTCTTCATTTTTCTTCAAAAGAAATTAGCCAATCTTTATATTAAACCTAAGATCTAAATGGTGGAGTGTTTTTCTGACTTTCTTAGAAGAGCTCTAAGTAGATCTAGAGAGTATATTTATGGATATGGTGAGCCTAAGGATATTTCATGTAGAACTTGATGATGATTAGGGAATTATTAAAGAGGGTATATTAAATGAGGTGAGTTATGAAATGTATTGATGCATGGTAGACTTACATCAAAATGTTTTTGTTTATATTTCAGTTGATCTAACTTATATTCTAAATAGTATTATTGTTATTGTTATTATCATTACCTTTTGAGACCTAATTATTAAAAGGAGCCATATTGTTTACTGCTTTAATGTTAAAAGCCATTTAAAATGTTAAACTGATTATTAATGACTGATGAAGCCATTAGGCTAACATAATATTTATAATGATGATCCTACCAAGCCAATACCTAATCTTGACCACTTGCTAACAAAACATCTTAACTAATGGAAGAAAATCCATTAGATCATGTGCACTGGTGACTCGACTTACCAAGTCTATAAATTATGTTAGATGTGTCCTCATAGGTTTATTGGGTGTTTCAAGTGTGAAGTAGCTATCCTTTCTATTTTCATACCAAATATGGTATTTTGCTTAGAGGTCATAGGGATGATGGTGCAGTCCCATCCATAAGCACTTTTTTAATTCTACTATTATTGAGACTCACAAGCTTGGCACCGTCCCAACTATCAGTTCTCTTACTGTTATTGAGACTAGCAAGATTTTGGTTATTTTTACCTTGAGTTTTTCTACTATATGGCTTTATCAGGACAAATGTTCCCTTGGTGTCTATTTCTTTTTGGCACGTATATATGTTCTTGTTAAATATTGAATTGATATTTATGTATATATGTGTATACAATTAACATTGAATTGATATTTATGTATATATGTGTATACAATTATTGTTCCTTCATAAAACCCTTGTATTAACGTGCATGTCATAATTTGATGAGTTAAGACTCATCATATCGTCTATGGATTTTAGGCGTAGATTAGAAGAGTATTAAAACTAAGTTAATAGAACCTCTTGATTATTGTTCTCCATATTGGAAATCAATCCTAAATTGACTTCAAAACAAGTTCGAGAGCTTCAATCGAAATCAAGAAGTTCAAAATTTATAAGTTTAATTTAAGATTGTAAATTTTGCAAAAGTCACAGTTGCTGTATCTCTATTTTAGATGCTTTATAAATTGAAAAAATTATGTATAGAATGATTAATTTGGGAATGAAATAAAATGGAAAGATTTTGATTAAATTGATCTATGAATGGATGTATGTTTATGATTGCTTAAGATTATACTTATGCATCTAGGGTATAGTAATGGGTTCTATAAGCTTTTGATGGTCTTAAATGTACCCATACCCTAGAGCCATCACGCCACTAGATTTAGGGTGACATTATAAGCTGGTCAAAGGACCCTAATTGATAAATCAACCCAATCAAAGCTTAGGACTCGTCTAGCAAGGTATAAGCTCAAGATTATCTAACGAGGCACCAATTTGCCCTCGAGGACTCATATTCTTCCTTACCCTTTTCCTCGAAACTCATTAAGTTGACTTGTATAAAAGTCATTAAGTACACTGATGCAACTATTGTCCATCAAACAGAACATGTCGAGGTTAAGTAGACCTATGATGGTACACAGAGCAGCTAGATGCATGTATGGTGTTAGAAGATTAATATAAGGGGGGAGGTAGCTTGTCCTATCACTTTAGACTCCACCTCACCTTTCCACCATTAGGATGCGGCCACCTATGGCCTATCTACCTACTCCACTAGCCTACTGAAACTATTATAGAAGGGCAAGTCATTCACTCGTGCAAAAGGATGGAACTCCCACAAACTAAACTCTTTGTAAGTCCATTCTAACTAAAATCTCTCAGACAACCAAAAGAGACTCACTCTCTCTTTGGAATCCTCCATTTTTAAGCCTATTAATTTGGGCATCAAAGGTTTCTCCCAAAGTCAATCTCGGAGGATCTCTAATGCACTTTTTCTTTGTCTAACAGGCTCTAATTTACAACCCTCACATAGCGAACTCCCTCCATGATTGGACTGAAGTAATTTTGGCTTTGAACAACACTTCACATCTGAGATGAGGTAATAGTTCATCTCACTAGAATTTGGCCAAATCATTTTCATTTTTATTAACTTTTGTGAGATAATGAGGATAAAATTTAAATTTGGATTCTTTATATATGTACATCCATCTAAGAAAAAAACACTTTTTGATGGAATGGAAAAAGAATTATTATATATACATGTTCCAGATTTAATACCTAATCCAACCCAAATGGATTAATCCATTATTTATGATTTCATATTTATATTATTTAAATAAAAAAAATTGTACAAATTTCATCCAAGGGAGAGATAACAGAGAAAATTATATCAAAGATTAGGTTCATAACTCCTATGAACTTCCTCAATTCAAGATATATTAGAACAAAAGAAGTAATGAACAAAAGCATGATTTACTCCATTATTGTATTGATAACTCTATATTTTTAGAGTTATTTTAATTGTTTAAACTTAAATTTTAGCCCAATTTTCAAGAATGCAATAATATTATTACTTATTTTTAGAAATAAATAGTTCTACAATTTATAAATAAATTATAACATATTTTAAGTATTTTTATTTTATTTTTGCAGATCAAAATGATGCAGTAAAAATAAAGATGCAAGCAATGATTCAAGTTTTCAATCTAGAGAAATAAATTCAATGGTTGGTGGCCAAAATTCAATGGTTGGCGGCCAACCTAACCATTTTTAAATATTGATAAAGGAATTCAATGGTTGGTGGCCAAAATTCAATGGTTGGTAGCCAACCTAACTATTTTTGAATATTGATGAAGGAATTCAATGGTTAGTGGCCAACCTAACCATCAATGTTGAATTTTTGATGTAAGAGTTTTAATGGAACTTGAATTCTTCCACCAAACATGTCTATAAATACCATGCTTGGCAAAGGGAAATGGCATCAAAAGAAAATCCATAAAAAATATGTAGAGAGATTTTCATATGTTTTCTTAGAGTAGATTAGTTTTATTTTTTATTTTGATCAAGAGGAGGAGTTTTTGGAAGCTTGAGTTCATCAAAGATTGTATCCCAAAACAAGTTCTTTCTAAACTCTATTCTTGAATTTAATTATAAGTTATTATTATGTTTATTATTTTTATTCTTAATTTAATTGTTTCTTCTCTTTTAATTATGAATAGCTAATTTTATTTTCTAGGATTTAGATGTAATCTTTTGATTTGCATATGATTTTTTATATTTAATTGATTGGGTTGATTGTTGGAATTAATCTTTTATCTTAGAACTTAATGCTTGTAATTAACTGGCCATTAATTGCATGATTTAAGATATTGTGTGAAGTAGCGAGAGTGGAAGCACAATATTAGTTCATTAGGATAATTGACCTAGGGAATGTATTGTTTAGAGATAAAAATACTCCTTTGTGATTTTTAAAAGGATTTC
The DNA here is from genome assembly GCA_947687605.1 of Reutealis trisperma. NCBI lineage: Eukaryota > Viridiplantae > Streptophyta > Magnoliopsida > Malpighiales > Euphorbiaceae > Reutealis > Reutealis trisperma. The sequence goes on from CANTUT010000449.1 coordinate 163,929, forward strand.
TATAAAACTTAATGGGTTTGTGTTAATTGCTTATGATCACGAGAGTAGACGTAAGGTTAATATGAACACACATGTTGTATCTTGAGAGAGAACATCATATAATTTAGGGAAATCTAATCATTAATTCCAGCAAAAATAATCCATCTAAAAATTATAAAGAAATCATATGTGATCAATTGATGAATTCTAAATCCTAGACCTTTAATCTTATTTTCATATTTATCATTGTTTATTTACTTTAATTTCATTTTAACTTAAAATATAAATCTCATAATTGATTTTCTAAATAATAGAGTAATATTAAAAATTAGTACTTGACAACCCTTCCTCGTGGGATCGACACTTATTTCACTACTATATTACTTGTTCACGATCTATGCACTTGCAGAAATCGCGCAACAAGTTTTTGGCGCCATTACCGGGGAAGGCAATTTTTGATAATATCAATAGATTAATATACTCTATTACTTTAGATTTTGTTTTTCTTTTCTATTTTTTTTATTATTTTGCAGGACTGTTATAAAAAAAAATAAAAAAAAAAAAAAAAAAAAAAAAAGAGAAGGCTTTCCACAACTTTTAATGGTGTGATGGAGGAATGATACTAAATAGAGTAGCAAACATGTATGGTGAGGATGGTTTTAGTAAATTAAATGCTAAAATCGATACATTGGCGAACTTAATTGATAAACTTGATGCTAATACTTTATTTAATTCATGTTTGAGTTGTAACTTATGTGGAGGTAATCACTTGAATTTTGAATGCCAATATGTAGAACAGGTACAATTTTTTCCAAATTATAATAGGCATGAGAATTATCCATATTCTAACATAAACAACTCAGGATGGAGTGACTATTTAAGCTTTTCATGGGAAAACTAATGCGATCAAGGTAACAATTTATGGTATCCTTATCAATATGATTTTCAACACCATGCACCATTTAAAGAGCACAAACCATCTTATGAAATAGCATTAGAAAAATTTATGAATGCTACTTACGAACGATGTGAAAAAATGGAAGATAGGAATCAATGGGCTAGCCACAATACAACTGATGATGTACAAATGGAACAGTTCTCTAGTCCATTAGATACTCAAAGCTATGAAAACTTGACAAGCCAAATTGAAGAATATTCTAGAGAGCAATGCTTAGCAATTTCTTTGAGTGATGATAAGGAAGAGACGATTGATCAAGGAGATACTTCAAGCAAGCAAGAAAAAAATGAAGAAGTTGAGCCTAATTTGCCCAAGAAATATTATTCTCTTATGGATAATATCTGCGGAGTGGTTGAAATTGATGGGGAAATTGGAAAAGGATTTGAACAAGAGCACTCAAAGGAAACTTTTTCAGTTTGTTTGGTGAATACAACATCATATATGTCAGACCATAAAGAATATCAATTTGATGACTTGGAAGAAAAGAAGAAGCATTCACCACCATCAACTGAGCACTCATCGACTCTTGATTCAACTCCACTACCTTCCTATCTCAATTTTTTAAGAAAATTTAGAGCAAGAAAAAAAGCTTGTTGGAAAGTTTTTAAAAATTATGAGCCTAATTATAAAATATTAAATAATTTCTATCTTAATTTTTTTCCATGCAGGCTCAAATCAAGATGGCTTGACTCATTAAAATTGGCAAAAGTCTATCTTTCCATAATTATCGAGATGATATACTTTGTGTATTATCCTCCATGATGAAAATCTAGCTATAGTCAAGCTAAAGACTATAAATAAAGCACTTTTGGGAGGCAACCCAAATTTCTAACTTTTTTACTTCTTTTTAATTTCTTTTGTTCTTTTGTTTGTTTTGGTCTATTTTAATTTTGCTTTAGTGTTATTTGTGAGTTATTAAATAGCTTATTAGGAGAAAACCCAAGTTTTCTCTTTATTAGGTTTCTTTTATTTCTGTTTAGTTGTTTCGTTGTAAATTTTCTCTTTCATTTTCTTAACAAAGTTAATTAGACATGGAAACATCTCTTGCAATACTAAAAAACAAATTTCCAACTCTTCCCCAAGATGTGCTCAGGAAAATTGACGAACGCAGACTGGAAAGAATGAAGGCATTTAGGCGTCTGAATCTTCCTGAGGATATTCGCTGGATCATAGAAGCCAAAGTACGATTGGCAGGTGAGATTGATGACTCATTTATTAAATGTTTGCCAGGTACGGGGAGAAGTTCTTACTCAAATAAGAGGAGAGCTAAAAGAATGGGGGTATGCTACAAGTGTGCAAGATGGAATTGCAACACACGCTGTAGAAATATTGGATTTGCATCCATAAATCGAGAAGATAAAAATAAATTCATAAAGGATGGACTGAGTAAGGAGTCTTTGGATAATATCCTAAAAACTCTTGAGACGCATCCTTGTGGACAAGTTCAACACACTCTTTTAGATTTATGGGAACTATTTAAAAAAGAAAAGCAGCGTTACAGTCTAGGGAATCTGACGATAAAAGACCCTGTTTACCAATTAATAAGAAAACTGGATGGGAAGCCTATCCTCGACTCATAGAAGGCATGTAAGCGGTTACTAGACATAAAACCAGAGGAAAATGTGAGCCAAAATCACAACTACTGTTTATAATCAGGTGCATCACTAACTTTTTTTATTTTTTAATGCATTATTTTTTCTACATCTTGCAGTACTTTTTGACTTTTTAGCATCTAAATTTTATTTTCTTGCAGATTTTTCTACTGTCGACAACTTTTTAGTCTTTCAATGTCTACTTTTAGCTTTTCAATATTTTTTTTTGACTTTTGTACACATGTTGTAGATTTTTCTACTTTTGTTAGCTTTTTTGTCTTTCAATGTTTGTTTCTTTTTAGTTTTTCAAATATTTCTTTTGACATTTGTACGCACAGCATTGATTATTTTTGTTTTCATTATCATTTTTGTTTTTATACTTTTTCTGTCAATAATTATTTTATCCCATTGAACTATTCTTTTACTCTTTTAGTTTCTTTATATGCACATTCATTATTGTCAATATGCACACAATCCTTTCGAGAAATCTGTGAGAGAAAATGGCAGAATCCTCAACACGCAAATTCAAAACTATTTGTGTCTTTTGTAGTCCAAACTCTGGCAAGAAAAGAGAGTACTTGATAGCAGCTAATGAACTTGGTAGGATTTTAGCTGAACGAAAAATTGATTTGGTGTTTGAGGGAGGTAGTTTAGGGTTAAGGGGTTGTGTCGCAAGTTCTGCATATATTAGAGGTAGTAAAGTCTTAGGAGTAGTTCTAAAGGCTTTGGCTCGAAATAAACAAATCATTGGTGGAACTATAGGTAATGAATTACAGGTCAATAGCATGTACGAATGAATGGCATACATGAATCTCAATGCTGATGCTTTTATCGCATTACCTGGTGGTTTAGAAACATTTGAAGATATTTTCACTATTGCATCTTGGACACAATTAACTGTTCTTCAGAAGCCATTGGGATTACTTAATGTTGATGGTTTTTATAATAGTTTGTTATCTTTTCTTGATTATGCTGTGGAACAAGGTTTTATGACACCAGCGAGTCGACGCATCTTAGTCTCTACTTCAACTATTGATCAATTGATTGATCAACTGCAAAACTTTAAATTCGAACCTGATCCATTGATGGCACAGGTAGTTTGGCACCCTAGGGCTAGTAGCAGTAAAAAGCGAGAACTAGATCTGAATCTCCGATTATAACTTCCCTAACTTTTGTAGTTTTTTTTTATCGCATTTTTTTTTGTTTTGTGTGTGTTTTTTAATTGCACTTGATCAAGCGAAGTTTTAGATTCGATTCACTAAATGTAAGATGGCTGAGTAAAGAGTTACTTTTGTACTCTTGATACGCATCTTAAATTTATGTGATTTTCCTTCTCAAAAAAAAAAATAACTAACTAACTAACTAACTCAAGAGTTATTCATACAAGATGGCTGAGTAAATAGCACTTTTTGTGCTCTTGATACGCATCTGTATCTTTTTTTTCTTTTTTCTTTTTTTTTAGTTTCCAAAATAAAAAATTAAAAAAAAATAAAAATAAACAAAAAATAAAAAAATTGATATTTTCTTTTTGTGTGATTAATTTCTCATGCTTGCTTTTAGTGTTGTTTCAAGATGTTTTACAGGAAGCAAGGAAGTGAAATGCACATCCTGCTTATAATTTGGAATCCACTTTTCTACAAGAGGGAGTATTTTCTTTCTTTTGGTTTGTTTCTTTGACATTGAGGACAATGTCCATTGCAAGTTTGGGGGAGGTTTAGTTTGTTTTTTTGTTTTCAGTAATTTCTTTCTTGTTTTGATGAATAAATTTAAAATTTTTTACTCTTTTATTGATAAAATATGCTTGTGTTAAATAATTTGATGAAAGGCCAATGATAGATTATAATTGATATTTATGGACAATTTATTAAAGTATTTCAGGTTGAACAACTATTTTGGGTAAGAAATTAACTTTTATTGAGATTATGTTTTGCTTTGCTTTGCATTATATTAATTGCATTGAATTTGTGTATGCTTACTTAGAGAGGGCTTCTACACATTTTTATCTTCATTTGCCTCACCTATCTTAGAACATGTTTTTGCAAACTTTTGAGGTGAAATTTTGAATTCATTTTGAAAGAGAGATATGATTTAGGCATTGTTTGTTTAGCCTGTTACTTGTATCTACCCTTATTTTAATTTTTTCCTTAGTTTACCCCTTTGTGCCTTGATAATTTTAGCTTTCTTTTCTTTGTTAATTAAACTTTAATTGTTATCTTTCACCCTGTTTGTGAGATAATTTTGTCAAGTTTACATTCTAATGAAGAAAAGGGAGTTATTGAAGTTTTAAAAGAAAATAAGAATCTCTAACAACTGAAAGTATTATTCATTGTAAAAGATCACTTTCTGCTTAAAGTAAGTTTGGAGGACAATAAGAAAATTGAATAAATAAAAGTTAGTAATTCTTGCTTATCTTTAGAATAATGTTGTTGGCAAAAAAAAAAAAAAAGAAAAATAAAAAATAAAAAATAAATAGAAGAAGAAGAAGGGGGCTTAAAAGAAGAAAACATTGAAGAAGAATGATGCTTAAGATGGAAGGGATCCTTCATTAACATAATCCCTTTATTTGAGCTATTGATTTTCTTTTGTAAACTTGGTATAATTATCTTACTTTTGTTCATTTAGCCTTTTCTTTGTTAAGCCAAAAGACCTCGTGTTAGTCCCATTACAAGCCTAGTTAAGACCTATTGATATCTCTTGATTTGTGAATTCCATTAGTGGAGATTATTTGCATTAACATGCTTATGAGATTTGAACATCTATTTTATATCTTTTGATAGAGGCATTTAAAGATATCAGTGTGTATATGCCTATCTGAAGTGCAACAATTTTTTTGCGATTGATTTAATGCATGGTTATTCAGGGCATGATTAAGATGAGGATTATTTTGAACCTGAGATAGAAACTTGATTTGCAATACTATTGATATGTTGTTTGTGAATATTAATTTCTTGAGACCTTTGAAAAATTATTCAAACTAAGCATGAGAAGTTTAAATTTTCCTTTTGAAATAAATAGTTAAAAATTTAGAGTTTTAAAGGTGTTTGTCGGTATCACCACTGGAAGCCCTCACGAGACTATAACTCGTCCTCTACGGGACACCTAGGGGTTTGAAGGCTTGTTGCATACGCTAAATGCAATCGTAATTTCCTACGAAAGTGGACTAGTTTAGGTTTTGAATTTTCCTTTGCTTGAGGACAAGCAAAAACTTAAGTTTAGGGGTGTGATAACTCTATATTTTTAGAGTTATTTTAATTGTTTAAACTTAAATTTTAGCCCAATTTTCAAGAATACAATAATATTATTACTTATTTTTAGAAATAAATAGTTCTACAATTTATAAATAAATTATAACATATTTTAAGTATTTTTATTTTATTTTTGCAGATCAAAATGATGCAGTAAAAATAAAGATGCAAGCAATGATTCAAGTTTTCAATCTAGAGAAATAAATTCAATGGTTGGTGGCCAAAATTCAATGGTTGGTGGCCAACCTAACCATTTTTAAATATTGATAAAGGAATTCAATGGTTAGTAGCCAAAATTCAATGGTTGGTAGCCAACCTAACTATTTTTGAATATTGATGAAGGAATTCAATGGTTAGCGGCCAACCTAACCATCAATGTTGAATTTTTGATGTAAGAGTTTTAATGGAACTTGAATTCTTCCACCAAACATGTCTATAAATACCATGCTTGGCAAAGGGAAATGGCATCAAAAGAAAATCCATAAAAAATATGTAGAGAGATTTTCATATGTTTTCTTAGAGTAGATTAGTTTTATTTTTTATTTTGATCAAGAGGAGGAGTTTTTGGAAGCTTGAGTTCATCAAAGATTGTATCCCAAAACAAGTTCTTTCTAAACTCTATTCTTGAATTTAATTATAAGTTATTATTATGTTTATTATTTTTATTCTTAATTTAATTGTTTCTTCTCTTTTAATTATGAATAGCTAATTTTATTTTCTAGGATTTAGATGTAATCTTTTGATTTGCATATGATTTTTTATATTTAATTGATTGGGTTGATTGTTGGAATTAATCTTTTATCTTAGAACTTAATGCTTGTAATTAACTGGCCATTAATTGCATGATTTAAGATATTGTGTGAAGTAGCGAGAGTGGAAGCACAATATTAGTTCATTAGGATAATTGACCTAGGGAATGTATTGTTTAGAGATAAAAATACTCCTTTGTGATTTTTAAAATGATTTTTATAAAACTTAATGGGTTTGTGTTAATTGCTTATGATCACGAGAGTAGACGTAAGGTTAATATGAACACACATGTTGTATCTTGAGAGAGAACATCATATAATTTAGGGAAATCTAATCATTAATTCCAGGAAAAATAATCCATCTAAAAATTATAAAGAAATCATATGTGATCAATTGATGAATTCTAAATCCTAGACCTTTAATCTTATTTTCATATTTATCATTATTTATTTACTTTAATTTCATTTTAACTTAAAATATAAATCTCATAATTGATTTTCTAAATAATAGAGTAATATTAAAAATATAAATCTCATAATTGATTTTCTAAATAATAGAGTAATATTAAAAATTAGTACTTGACAACCCTTCCTCGTGGGATCGACACTTATTTCACTACTATATTACTTGTTCACGATCTGTGCACTTGCAGAAATCGCGCAACATGTATCAGTAGAAACCCATGAAAAATAAAGTGCTTAATTTCATAATATTTATAATTTTATCATTTATGAGTTCTAGTTTTGATTTTTATATTTTTAAAATCAACAAATATCGACTTAAATTGGCTATTAACCTTAAATATGATTTACCGTTTATGAAAAATAAAATATATTACTTTTCTATTATTGATATAATTTCAACTGATTTTTTTTTTAAATTAGAAGGAAAAAATTTAATTTGAGCGGTATTAGAATTTTGATATCTACAAGTACTCTCACCTTATTATTATAGAATAAAACACAAGTTATCTCTACTGACTGTGATTTTGAGAATATGAGACATTTTGATTTCTTTATTAATTATTAATTAATGCTTAAGTCTTTATAAAATAATAATAAAAGAAATTATTAGAGGTTATAAAGATTCATGAACACACTAACCTACAACGTCATGCATGTGCACCATACACAAAATATTAATAATAATAATAAAAAGAAAAAAGAATAAATAAAAATTATTAAATTTGTGTTATGTGGATGAGTTGGGGAACAAGCCATCCCCTCTGTCTTTCACACTTCGCGAACTTTATCTCATTTTCTTGAATAAAAAAAAAAAAGTTTACATAATTATATGCAAAGTTGTCTTTCTTTAATTCTTTTCTTTTACTCTTAATTAAAAAATAAGAATCTTATCCCCTTTATTTGCCTCTTCATCAAGCAACCATATACCATACCATGCTAATTTAATTTCCCTAATTAACAAATTAATTAAAATCTCAACGGGAAAATTTTTTGCAATTTATATGTTTATGACCAATTATTAGGGGCATTTTGTTCTAATTATAAGAAAATAAGATTTTAATTTAGAGTTTGTTCAATTAATAGCGTTATTTATATTAAATTAAAAATTATTATATTAAAAATTATTTTAAAAGTAATTTTTGACATGTTATATTCATAAAATTATAAATTTAGCTTTATATTAATTTGAAATTATTTTTCAAGAACCTTTTAAAAAAATAAAAAATAAAAAATTGGTCGAAGGAAATTTTGTTTTTATTCCCTTGAGGAGAGATTGGATTCTCCATAGGGACTATTCGCCTTTGCTTCCTCCTCAGTCAAATTACATTTTCATTTTGAAAGTAAATCAAAAGTAGATAATAGCTTAGTGAAATGCCAATTGGAAATTAAAAGTAAAAAATAAAATAAAATAAAATATAAAATTTTAAAATTATTACATATATGATTTTTAAGGAAAAATATATGAAATCATTTACATATATTTCTTTCATTTTATTTAAAATATATGAAATTACATGACGTAAAAAGAAAGAAATTTAGGTAATTAGAAATTTTACATTTGTATTATTAAAATAATTAAATTTAGTTGTAGTTAACTTTATATTATCAATTCATTTACATGCTAAATACTTTATCCATTTCTTAATTTGCATTTGCAATTTATGAACATGGGCACGAAATTCGAAGATCAAACAAGTAAAAAACACATACCTTTCTCAAGAACAAAGTAATTGATTTAAGTTTTTTTTTTTTTTATTATTTTTCGCTTGATACAACAAAAATTACTTATTATTAAGATTTAAGATTTTAAACTTAATTGTATTATGAAGCATAAATTTTTCTTATTATTCGCATATCTTCTTATTTTTTTTATTCATTTTGTGCATTAATCTTTTTATTAATTTACTATTTTTTTTTATTTATAAAAATTGATATTTTTTTATTTTAATACATGAATTTAATTTAAATTTAATTATTTATTATTGAATATTTTCATTTGCATTTCTATTTCCTAAATTTTATTTATTATATAATATTTATAATTATTATAATAATATAGTAATATTTATTTATATATTAATTATAAGTTAATTATATATTATATAAAATAAATATTGTGACATTTTTGTTCTTGCAACATTGTCAAATTGATCATTTTTTATATATCGAAATGCACAATTCGAATGTGTAGAGTCAAAAAAAAAAAAAAAGTTAATATATGTATATACACACATATATATGTGTGTATATATATATGTGTGTGTTTCTTATCTAAAAAGGAAGAACATAGTATTAAAAAAAAATTTCACCTACCTTTAATTTATTTATTAAATCTTTCAATCTACTTTACTAATAATTGTAATCCTGAACCAAGTGGTTGGAAAATATAAGAGCACCTAAAAATTATTATTCGCATAATTTGTTTGAGAAATTTGTATCAATGTCATATAGAGATAAGACGTCGACACCATTATTTTAAACATTTAAAATTTATAAAATAATTTCATAATTAACATTTTATTTTTATTAATTCAATATTAACATTTTTAGTCTCTAAATTATGTTGATGAAACGTATAAGATTTTACAGAATTAATATACATTATATTTTATAATTTTAGGGTTACTATAAATTAAAATTTCAATAATTAATATTTATAAAAAAAATTCATAATTTTATACATAAAACTAATAAAGAATTGATTCAATTGTATTTTAAAAAATTTAGGGAGCAAAAATGTTAATTTTAAAATACAAAGGATCAAGATGTTAATTAATTGTAGTAAATTTTAATGGTATTATAATAATAAATTATCTTTTCCTATTAATTCAAGAGAGAGAAAAAAAAAAAAAAAAGACCTAAACTTTTGATTATTTCTCATTGATCAAATAATTTAATGATAAAAAGTATATCTCTTAGGTCACGTTTGATATATCCTAATGAGAAATAATATAATGCAATTAAATATATTTTTAGTTTAAACATTACAGTAAAAAAGATATTTGATTATATTATATTACGTCTCATTATGGTCTAGTAAACATATTATTAGTATAAGAGGGTTAATAATTCATTTGCAGTTAGTTTTGAATTTAAAACTTATAATATATTATAGAATAACATTTAATCATTTGTAATTAGTTTTGTTAGATCAACACCTTTTCTCTTTACCTATTTTAGATAATTTAAATAATAAAGCATCAAAAATTTTAAAAAAAAATTCTTATTGCTTTTATTACATAAAATAATCATTTCTACATGTGCACTTTTTTTTTTTTGAAATTAAAATGTGTGAAGCAAAGATATATGCAATTATAATTTTGAATTTATTTTTTTGCACGGAAATAAATTTGAATTTGTTGAGTCGTATATACAAAAGAAAAACAATGTATAAAAATGAATTTATTATATTAAATAGAATTGAATTTTATAATGGTAAAAAATAGTGTATTTTCTCCTAAAATAAAATATTATATTTTACATTGAGATTATTCCCACTCTTTCATATTCTTCTTGCACTTCTAATTGACTTTTATTTTGTTTTTAAAAGTAAATTTTAATTATCTTATAAGTTTTTTTTTTTTCATTTATTAATTTTTTTTTCATATTCCCATGCACATATGTATACGTTGTAAATTGAAGATTTTATTTGAGATGATTTGTAATTTTTTTTCTTTCTTCATTCGAAAAGTTGAAAATAAATAAAATAAAATGAACCCTTATGCAGTAAAATCAATTTTTAAGAATGGACCCGAATACAGATGGATTTATAAGTGGGCAGATGTTGGAACTCATTTTGTACAAAATTAATTGGCTTGTGCTAAGTCCAACACCTACTTATTTATAAACCCTTTATATATTTTTATATTTTTCCAATGTAGGATTTCTTCTCTACATTAACTCTTCATTTTTTTTTCTTTTTGATTTAAGAAAACTGAAGATATTTTTTGATAAATTCTATATTTTTTGATAAATTTTATTTTTATTTTTTATTTTTTATTTTCATTGGTTGAGTATTTAATAATTTTTTACATTTATAAATACAAAAAAAAAAAAAGAGTATTTACCATAAAACTAACGAATGAATTTAACAAATACAACGAAATCTTAAAAATAAAAAATGAAAGAAACATGTAACAATGAAATTAATTTTTATTTATAATATTATAAAAAAATGCATTTAAAACAGAGATAATATATAAATTCAACACATAATAAAAATATTTAAAAAGAATTAAAGAAAATAAAATGTATTTCCAATATAAGAAGGATATGTGAAGCAATATTCATTTTACTTAACTTACCAATAAAATTAATAAAATAAATATTTTTATACTTTCATTAATTGAACATCTACAACAATCTTTTAAATTTATAAGATTATGAAATAAATTCATAAGTTTTCAAAGACAATACATGGTGAAAATGAAATTTTTATTTGCTTTGATTTGAAAAAAAAAAAAATTAAAGGTAAGAAAAGGTAAAATTTGCTTATGAAATAAAAAGTTAAAATTGATATTTCACCAAAAACAAAGTCAATTATAATTTAATTATTAAACTCTGTAAAATAAGATAATAAAAACGTAAAAAGAATTTGAAAAATGGAAATATCCTCACGCTTTTTCTATTAGATAACTTTTGTGTTTAAATGTTTAATCAATTTTCAATTAGATTTAAAGTTAAGTTTTATTTTGCTCTTAAATGTCTAATCAATTTTATTTAGATTTAAAAAAAAAAAGAAATCCTAGCTTCCTCTTTTCTTTTTCTCTCTGATTCTCTTTTAAGTTTTTTTTTTATTTGATCCATCGGTGTTCTTTCTTTTTGATTGGTAATGATTTCTTTCTCTTTTTTTTTTTTTTTTTTTTTTAAATTATCTATTAAATAAATAGAGAACTCTCTAATTCAATTAAACTGTATCTTTTCTTATATGAATTTATTACCCTATTCATAAATTATACTTCATATTTTTTTTAAAATGTCTAAAATAAATAGTCCATTTTATTTTTCAAGTTAAATTTATTATTATATTTTCAAATATGTCTTTTATTATAATTATAATCAATCATATTATTCTAAAATAATAATAATACAATTTGTAGTTATAATAAGGATAAAATAATAAAATAAATACAAATTCTTAATTTTTAAGCTAAAATAAAAATAGATTATAATTAGTATTATTTTTAAATCCCATTTGAGATTTTTCGCTCTCTTAAATTATTTATGATCTTTGAATTAATTTTGACTTTATTATTAATCTCCAAACAATTAGACTTGCTCAAAGATCTGAATTTGATATACGGCTTAATAGCCACCAAGCGTGATATGATTCTCGTTGAGTTGTCAGTTTAAATATTTTATCAACAAATTGAAAAATATTGAAAAAAAAAATTAAGACCATATTATTTAAGTATTTCTTGATGTATGTCTTATATTTTTAATTATTTTTAAATTAAAATATATTATTTTTATTTTAGATTAATTAATGCTATATATTAAAATTTTAAAATAAGTAAAAATTTTTCAAATAATTAAAGAGAGCAAAAAACTGTTTTGCGAACAATTACCTAAAAGTACGAAAATTTTATTTTTATGGAAATCTCTAACTTTGGATTTTTTTATATTTTATGCATAAAAAATTTTAATAATTAAAATTATTTTTTCAAGTAATAAAAATGAAAAATAATTTTTTGATATTTTGTCAAAAAATTATTTTTACAATTTCACTTAGAACAATTTTTTACGCGTTACTTATAAAAGGAATTCAGTTTTGAAATTTTAAAAAATTTAATTATTTTGATAAATAAAATAAATTTAATTAGTAAAAAATTATGAAAATTAATTTTATTTTTTAATCAAAATTTGATATCCTAATTTTAAGATTTTTCCCTTTTCTTCTTGTTAATAAGAATTTATAATCATTGGTGTGTGTGTATATATATATATATATATATATATATATATATATATATATATATATATATATAAAAGGAAAATAGGACGGAGGGAAGGTTTGGGTAACCAATGGTGATTGGTGAGGACTTCTAAAAAAAGAAAACATACTTAATTAGTGAAAAATATAAATTTAACTCTCTTAAAAATAAAAGGTGGTATTTGATTTTTATTTTTTTTAATCTAAATAAATAAATAAATAATTGTGGAAAGTCACCATCTTCCATCGTCTCTAATTGTAACTTTGTTATTCTTACACGAGAGGATAGCAAACCTCTGTTTCTCTCTCTCTCTCTCTCTCTCTCTCTCTCACTAATATCTAATTATAAATATATAAATACAACAATTTTTGTTGCAAACCCATTTTCTCTCTTGCATCTCTCTCCCTCCTTAATACATAAATTCTTTCATATATCATTAATTTGGTAATATAAATATATGTACATAATCGACAACTGTAATTACAAGAACCCACAAACAGAGAGATAGAGAGAGGCAGAGAGCAATAACAGAGGGCCTCTCTCGCCCTCTCTTCCTGTTATGCCTCCTCTCAGATCTTAGATTCTCTCAGCTTTTTATTTGGTAAATTTTCTATCAGAATCAACCTTTTTTTTTTTTTTTTTTTTTTTTTAATTTGTTTTTATCTGTTACATTATAGCTTATTCCTTCTCAAATTTGATACTCTTTTCATTGTTTTTTAGGAATTGTTGATCCCCGATTGATCCATATTTGATCGGTTTAAAGGTCATATGTATATGCTTATGGATTGAATCCACGGGAACCCATTTCGTAAATTCCTGTAAATATCCAAGCTTTGTTTTATTTCTTTGTCTATTAAGGTATTGTATTCGCTTTGTTTAATCCGCATTTTCATGTAATCTATTTGATAGTTTTTATCAGCATAATATTGTATTCAACATTGCTTGAAACATCTTATATGCCAAGGAATATAATTGGGCTGTTCATACTAATTTTGGTTGCATCCAATTCTGTGTTACAATTGGTCAATTTAGAAATGGTTTTATTCTTTGATGAGATGTTTGGTTTGATGCTTTTATTCGTTTTGTTTGGATTTAAATTCTTGGTGGGATTTGTATGCAGAAATGGAAATGGAGCTTGGAAAGCTATTCATAGGAGGGATTTCATGGGACACAAATGAAGATCATCTCAGGAAATATTTTCAGGCATTTGGAGAAGTTGTGGAGGCTGTGATAATGAAGGATCGGGCTACAGGTCGCGCTCGTGGCTTTGGTTTTATTGTTTTTGCAGACCCTGCTGTTGCTGAGAGAGTTGTGATGGAAAAGCATCTGATAGATGGGAGAAATGTAAGTTCTTTTCTCCAACAATTTCAATTTGGATCAATATTATTTCATTGGTTCTGTTTATCTTGCAATTGCATTGGAAGGTACGGTGATGATTTAAAATAGGATAAAAAAAAAAAAAAAAAAAAAAAGAAATAGATGTTGGTACATTATTGCTTAACTTTCAATTCTGTTGAGGGGCTGATCCCACATGCTGTTAAGTGGGTGATCTCTTATTAAATAAATGGAAAATAATTAAAAAATTTATAAGTGATTAGATGTTTGATTTAATACAAATTGATTATTTTTAAGAAGTGGCTTTCAATATTCGTCTATTTATAAATTCAGTTTGTAGGTCTATAAATTTTATTTGTGGAATTAATATTGACTTGAGAGTTCTTTTTTGTTTTTTTTGATAATCAAATAAATTGAGGTAAATCAAATAGGATTATCAATATCAAATATCATGAATTAAATAATCAAATAGGATTATTGCATCCAAGTTCATTTTGGCTACTCTAAACCTTTATTAGAAATTAAGATTGGCATTTTTTGCTTTAGAAGGAAAAAAGTGCTGTCCAAAAGAGTTAATTCAATTGAAAGGCACAATTAGGCTACACATATATACATATATTGTTTTAGAAGATGTTAGGAGTTGCTTCCTCATGGCTCCATTTAATTGAAAGACACATTTAGATATCAGCAAAAAAAGTCTGTAATTAATCTCTTTCTATACTGGGTGTATATACACACAGTCTTTTTACAACCGATGAACTATTGTTGATAATTCAAAAAAGTTAGTGTTTAAAATTATGTTTCTATTCTTTTTTGTCCTGTTAAAAAGAATACTTGTTCTCAAATTTATTCTATATATTTTTATTATATTAGCTTAGTGTATACACTCAATATACATATTTCTATTTTAGGATAAAAAAAAAATAATATTTGTTGGTATAAGGTACTTAGCAATGTTTTTAAATTTAGTATGACCTTCAAATAAGTAGAAGTAAAAAAGTTATGGATAAGAGATTTAATCAGAATTAGATCGGAGTTGAACATGAAATAAATGAATTAATATTATATAATATAAAAACATAAATTTAATAAATAATTTAATAGAATAATTTGAAATAAATTTGAATACAACAAATTTTTTATTAAATTATAAAAAAATAGTTTAAAATTAAGATAATAATAGAATAATAAGTAACAAGAATTTTAAAAGTAATTAATTTTTTTTGTGTAAATAAAAATGAGAAAAAGTTAATTCTTTACTGCTAAAAAATTAAATTTTATTTTATTTTACAATAAATTTAAATTTTACCATTAATTATGTTAGAAGATAATTTAATAAAAATTAATTTACTATGTAATTTTTAAGTAGTATATTATTATTTTATGAGGTAATTTGTCACAAGGTTATCTTGAGCATAAATAGTTGTATATTCGAATTGTGTTAAAGAAAAAAAAAAAATCTTAGTTGAAGATTTTTTATTTGTTGAAGCAGTATTGAGTCGATCGGTACACCGACTAACTGGCCGGTTTGGCCGGTTTATATGCGTCGAAGTGGGTTTCAGTGATAAAAGGGTTGAAAAAATCAGATATTTGGGAAAGTATTTTCCCCAAGTTTGGGAATTTTTGCCACTGTGGAGTTGACACTTGCTCTGCGTCCCTTCGAGTTTGCAGATTTTTATTAATTTTTATTAAAAAAAAAAATTTACATTGCCGCTCTAAATGTCGTTTCACTAAGATCTAGGATTTCTATTTTTTTTCTTTTTTATTATTAAATTCATCATATTACTGTTAAGAGAAAAACTTTTTTCAATATTTTGCAATATAAAATAAATACTAATATAAAATTTTTAAAAGTATATGAAATAGATATTTTTTTATTAATTTTAATTTAGTTCAAAATTTATTGATTGCTATTTTTACCATGAGATTATTATTTGAAATAATATTAAAGATTTTATTATATTTTTTAAATTTTGTTAATGAAATTGACATATTAATTTATTTATATATCTAAATATTTAAAAGTACATGAAAAGGATTTGAAGAATATTTTATTAATATGCTCATATATATTTTTGTCTCTCTTGGAAAAGTAATACTATATTAATGATTAATTAACAAATAGCATACATGAACATGTAATAACGACCAAAGCATAAACGTAATATTATATAGCAATATTAAAAAAAAAAATTATCAGATGAAAAAGTGAATTTAATTTATTATTTTTTTGAAAATTTTATTTTTAATTTAGCAAATTTTTTTTTATATATTTCATAATAATTTGGTGAGATAAATCATATGAACTACGTTATTTAATTTAAACAAATCTTTAAAATTTAGGCTCTTCGTAAAAGTACAGAGATAAGTAGTTATTAATATTAATATGATTTCTCAAAAAAAAAATAGTGTTAATATGATGAAAATAAAATATTGAAATATTAATATAAAATTGATACAAGTGTAAAAAATACACACTGCCCCTAATATAACATAAGCATGGACGCACAATTTCACCCGCCCTTTTTTTTTTTTGTGGGACCCATAAATTTTTTATTGTCGCCTATAATTTTTTCTAATTTCATATTTGCCCATCAATTTTTTTTATTTAGCCCCCAACTTAATTTTTAATAATTAATCCCTCCCAACTTCATTTTTTTTTTCGTTTTTTACCCTTAATTTCTTCTTCTTTGTATATTTTGTCCTAATTTTTTTTATTTTTTTCCCTCTGTAATTTTTTATATTTACTTTTAATTTTTTCTTATTTTTATATTTAGCTCTCAACTCCAAAAATTCTTATTATTTTTACCTTTAATCCCCCTCTTATGCTTGACTTTTTTAATCTTAGCTTTGAAAAATTAAGTACATAATATTTTTTTTTAAATAATATTAAAATTATGATTTTAAATTTAATTATTCTCATAAATATTTTTCATTTAAGTGTTATTATATTTTTTTTAATGAAATACAGCAATACATGATGTATTATTTATTATTTATTATAGTGGATTAATTTGCAAAATATTTCATACTATTGATTAAGCTTTTGATTATCAGGTTGAGGCAAAGAAGGCAGTTCCTAGGGAGGATCAAAACATTTTAAACAGAAACAGTGGCAGCAACATACATGGATCACCTAGTCCAGCTCGTACAAAGAAGATATTTGTCGGAGGTTTAGCATCTACAGTCACGGAGAGCGACTTTAAGAAATATTTTGATCAGTTTGGGACAATTACAGATGTTGTGGTTATGTATGATCACAACACTCATAGGCCAAGAGGGTTTGGATTTATTACTTATGATTTAGAGGAAGCAGTGGATAAAGTGCTGCACAAAACCTTTCATGAACTTAATGGTAAAATGGTTGAGGTCAAGAGGGCTGTCCCAAAAGAATTATTTCCGGGGCCAACTCGAAGCCCGTTAACTGGATATAATTATGGTGCAAGTAGAGTTGGTAGCATCTTGAACGGTTACACTCATGGTTATAATAATCCAAGTTCCACTGGAGGACTTAGTGTTAGAATGGATGGTAGGTTTAGTCCTGTCACTGTTGGTCGGAGTAACTATTCTCCATTTGGTCCTGGTTTTGGAATGGGGTTGAATTTTGAGCAGGGGTTGAGTCCTAGTTATGGGGGAAATTCAAATCTAAATTCTAACCTCGGCTATGGGCGACTTAGTCCTTCATATAATGGAAGTTTAGGCAGGTATGATAGTCCTATTGGGTTTAATGGAGGCAATGGTGGAAATAGTAGTTCTGTCTTAAATTCCACAACTCGAACTTTGTGGGGCAATGGAAGTATTAATCATGCTTCAAACTCCACAAATTCTACTACCTTTATGGCCCCTGGAACTGGGAATTCAGGAATGGGTTCTTTGGGTGGTATTGGAGCACTTTGGGATTCCTCAGCTAATTCTGGACAATGTGGAGGTTCTAGCTCTGCATATAGCAATGGCAGTCTTAGCTATAGCAATGGAGATTACAATGTTGATTTAGGAGGGGTAGGATATGGAAGAAACAGTGCAGTAAATGTTGCACCAGTTGCTGCATTATCTTATGATGGTTATAACGAATCGTATGAAGATATTTATGAACATGGCTCATTGTATGGGGATTCTTCCTGGCGATCTTCGTCTTTAGAGCTAGAGGGATCATCTGGGTCGTTTGATTTTGGGATTGGAAGTGCAGCTTCAGATGTTGTGACTAGAAACTCTACTGGTTATGCCGGTGGTTATAGCGTTGCCAATAGACAAGCAAATAGAGGTGAATGGCATGTTAATTGGCATGCATACTGCATATATTTTCAGCTAAGAGATTGCTTGTTCAATTTATTTTCATGGGACTTACAATCTTACATATTGTTGCATTACTTTGTTTCAGGAATTGCTGCTTAGGACAATTATGATGTGAATGTCAAGAGGTTGTTATAGGTGAATTTCGCACATTTTCCTTGTCCAGATGTTTCAGTTTAATATAAGAACTTGGTTAGGGGTGATGATCAGTTTGGATGTTTTGGTGAATTTATGGTAGGATGCACTGGCAACGAATTCGATGTAAGGTTTGAGCTTTCAGGTTTTTATGATATAGGTTTTTTCTTTCTTGGAATTTGATTAAGATGTAAAATCAGATTGCAGAACATATACATATGAACATTTTATTTTTAAAATTTTTTCTCCCATTATTTTGCGTTCAATTCTCCTTTTTTTCCCTTCATTTTCTTGATATGCAGAAAATTATTGGCTCTTATCAGGCATGTTGTTTTTGTTATGTTTTTCCCTTTTATTAGGTTTTTCCTATCTGCATTGTAAAAGATATATGCAAGTTATTACCATCTTTTTTCTCTTTTTTATTGATGCATTCGTGAAATATTGAAACTTTACTCGTATATAAAAATAAAATTAAATAGAAATTATATCATTTTGTTAATTAAATATGTAATTGTTAAGTTTTTAATATAGATTTGAAAACTAACTTTAAAAGTTAGTTTATTAAAATTGGGCTAAGACAATTTTTTATTAAATTTAGTTTTTACTCGCAAATTTATGATATAGACAAGGCCAAGAGAGAATTTAAAGTATGAAAAAGTAGAGTTGAGGAAAACCGAGCTAAAACTAAAAAACAAACCAAATCGACTAGTTCGATTCGATTTGGTTTGATTCTTTAAGTATTTCAGTTCAGTTCAATTTTTAAAATAGTAAACCAATTTAAGTTTCAGTTTGCTTCAAGTTTCAAAAAAATAAAAAAAAAATCAACTTGAACCAAACCAAGTGAAATTATAATATATATATATATATATATATATATATATATATATATATATATATATATATATATATATATATATATAAGAAAAAAAAAATCCAAACCGACTAATCGAATTGAATCAAACTGAACTTTTTGATTCAGTTCAGTTTTACACAAAATTCAATTCTAGTTCAGTTTGGATAAAATAGAGATTTGATTTTTTCAGTTTTTAATTAACTGAATTGACCATTTGCACACTCTTAGTTTTAATGACACCTCATACCAAAAAAAAAGAATTGAGAGTTAATATTAAAAATTTAATTTATTAAAGTTAGAGAATTTATTTTTATATTAATTATTTAATATAGTTTATTTTTATATTAATCATTTAATATGCTTGTATTATGTGTGACTTTTTTCCCATATTATATTTGTTAAGAGTAATTTAATGAAGATTCAATTTATCATCAAGTTAAATAAATGCATATCATAATTTCTTCATTTTTTTTTATTATTAATTTATTTTTTTTAAAAGCCACTTTCGTGGTATAAGTGCCCCCTTCAACCTCCATAAATAGAAATACCATTTTATCTAAAATATCATATTGTAAGGGTGGTGATGCATTTTTCAAGTAGAAACAGTTGCGGATAATGTTGTGTTATACCTGGTAATCATCAAGAAGATAAAATCTGAACCATCAGTTAAGAGAGAAGAGTAATGTCATAACTAACGATCAGGGTCTATTTAGTAAGCTGTGATAGAATGTAATGTAATGTAATCAAATGTATTTTTAATATGAATTTACACTAAAAATACTTTTGATTATATTACATTATATGTCATTACAGTTTACCAAACGATACTTTAGAATATGTTTGGTAGATCGTAATGTAATTTAATGTAATATAATTAAATACACCTTTATTGTAAATATTATACTAAAAATATATTTGATTATATTATATGTACAATCTATCAAATGTACTCTTAGACTGCATTTGATAAAGTGTAATAAAATATAATGTAATCAACTAAGTAATAGAATCAAAGAAGTAATGTAATATAATATATTCATCATTTTATTACTATGGTTGGTTATATAAGTGAATGTAATGTAATAACCATATAATTCCTGTGTTTGGTTATATACATGTGTGTATTTATGTGATGCAATTTAATGATATTTAAATTTATTAAATTTATTTTATTTCATTTTTTAAATAGTAGTATATCCACTATTACTACCATATAATAAAATAAAGTCTTAACATTTTTTTTAAAGTAAAATCAAGACTTAACATTAAAAAATAAATTTTAGTTGTTAAATAATTTTCTACATAATATATAACATAAAAAATTATTTTTATAAAATATAAATAATTTGAATTTATAGTCCATTAATACCATAATTTCATAAGCAAAATATTATTGTCACAAGCAAATTAAATATACTAGTAAAACTAACATTCAAAAGACATCATAAATAATTCACATGCAAGAATGAACTAATATTTGATATGGACACAACACATGGATATGGATTAGCAATATATAAATACTATAATAGCCAAAAAAAAAAAGAAAAAAAAGTCAATTAAAGATACAACTTAGCCCTATAAGTCCATTGTTCTTCATAATTAAACTTCATTCAATATTTAGTTTGAACTTTTAACTGTTACTACTAAAATAAACATGATAGAAACTAAAGTTCTCAAGACACAAGACTTATCTTTCAACCAAATATTGAATAATTAAGTAACTCAATGACCAAATAAACGTCCAACACCCTCCAAATACTCCACAATACTCAAATATCTCCATTAAGTAATGCTTTCACCCAAATTTCTTTTTCGTAATTAGAAATGGTGAAAAATATATCAGTAGTTTCAAGTCACAACCAATTTTTCTAGTTTTCTTTTATCGCTCAATCATAGTAAGACCAAATAGTTTTGTCAACTCATTGTTAATCATCAATCTTTTGTCATTAGCATCACTGTCTTCTAATGCTCAATGAAGCCTTTCAGTTGCCTTTCCAATTTCCATGCCAAGAATAGTTGCAAACTCCTTAATCACTTTAGACAAGCTTGCAATATTTTCACTTTTACTTTTTTTTTTTTTTTTGGCTTCAAGCTCTCTTCATTTGTCTCAAGGAAAAAATGTAGAACTTTCACTTTGATCAATGGTTACATTCTCATTGACATCATTTAGTGTAGCCACTTCATTTTCTAACTCTTCCAAAACATCAGCAGGAGCTTTAACATCTTTTCCCATTGCACGATCTTTCCCAAATACTATGCAAAGCTCCTTAGAAAAGGAAAATGCCTTAAATCTTAGACTCTTGATGACTCTACATAAACATCTACATATGCATGACTTAGAAAATTCAAATTTAAATATTAACATAAACATATATTATAAATGCACCTTTAAATATTCTTTCCAAATTGCATTTTTTGTTGTCATACATTTTTTATTTAAGTCCCAACCAAATCCTATACAATCATTACCAGTTAACATGTCATGCACAATACCAAAATAATTTCTTAAAGTCCTCAATTTGGACTCAATGTGTGACTTTGCTTTAATTCCATGTTTTGGTAACTTTTCTTGAAGAATATCTTCTACAACTTTGAAATGTCCAGCTTTAAAATCGCATTCTGCTTTAAATCTCCTAGAATTATGCAACTCAACAAGAGTTTCAATAAGCTTAGATTCTTAACCGAATGTCCATGATCTTTTATTTGTTCCTGGTCTTTTTGGCCCAATAGAACTTGAAATATGAATGGTCGATATTGCTTTATTACAAAAGAGAGGCACATAGTTAATATTTTGAAAAAACAAATGCAATTGAAGACAAAAAATTTGTATTTGAAATGCTAAATTCAAATCAATGCTACAAATTCATATGCTAATTTCAAAACATATCATAACAAAAACAACCTGTTGGTGGAATTTTTGTTTTGCGGGTGTGTCATATGTGTGAGGTATATGAATTATAAAGTTCTTGCACCTTCAGTCTTTTAAAATCAGAGTGCTTGTAGATCCTTAAGGTTCTTTACCACAATTCCCTCAAATTGAACAATGCACTAGCTAATTTGGTTGTAGTTGAGAAATTAAAAAACTAAAGATTGAGAACAATGAATTAAAGATGATGCACAACTAAATTTGAAATAAAAATGTTGATTTCATTAAAGAAATTTGGAAATATTCACAAGCAACAAAACTCAAAATTGAAAGTATTCACAAATGACAAGAAATTAAATGAAAAACAAAGATTGAAAATTGACATGCTTGAGAAAATTTGCAATAAATAAGAAATTTGCTATTGAATAGTTGAGTTTGCTGTAGTTTTTGGGTTGTTTTTAGAGTAATTGTCTATCTCCTCTTTCTCCATTGGAATGTTGCCTTTTGTAATATGCTCCTCTTCTTGTAATTGCCCACTATTCCACTTATTTGCATGTTGATGTTACTCCCTTGAATATCTCAACTGTTTTAATTAATTCTCTAGCTATTTGTTCAAAACTACCAATTACCCATAACTTTCAGTGTCAACCAACTTTTACTCCCATTTTGGCTACAAATTAATTTATTTACTAAATTAATTAATTTATTTGATAAATGGGTTGGACTTATGAATGGGCCAAAATATACAGGCTTAGCTATAAATTTTTAGTGTAAACATTTGCCCCTCTTATATATGTTTTGGCCCAAAGGCCCAAAACTATACATAAGAGCTAACCCCCCACATTCCTTTTCATCAATCACCATGCCTAGGCTTAAGGTCCAATTCACTTCAAATGATGAGTGGTGGTGGAAAAGAGAGAATAAAAGAATAGAATTGGAATTTATTAGAGAATCAGAGAATCAACAAAATTCAAATTTTCTAGTTCCCCCGTAATTTCCAACTCCAGTTCTTCCATTTACTCTTTTCAAGAAAATCATTTATTCAAACCACCAACCTTTCATCTTCCCCCTCCTATCCAAAATCCATTTACTCCATTCCTCCAATTGAAACCTTTTCAAATATCTAACTCGCCATCAATCTCTCCTTTAAATCTTGAAACCACATCTTCCTTAGTAGAATTTTCATAAAACCCAACTAACCAAAACTCAAAATTTGAGTTTAAATTTCCTAAATCTTCTCTTAATTTCAAAAACTCATTTGACTTTTTAAAATCTTCAAAACTAAGCTGTTCTATCCTCTCCCCCTTTTCTTCTACTTAATTATCTTTCTTCTCTTTCTAGTCTCAATTTTTCAATGATACACAACCCAAATGACGGTTGTCCCGTTGGTTTGTTATCGTCATCTTCTACAACTCACCACTCGCCTGTCTCTTCCGGTGAACCTAGCAGCCACATGCCTTCTCCTTTCTAAGACGTTGTCACTCCTAGGTCGTGGTCAACAGTGATGATCCTTATTACTTCTTCTCCATTGCGTTGAGTCACAACCGCTCCTTTGGTCATGAGCTGCCTGTTCACGATGTGCTCCTGTGCCATTAACATCTCTTTATCATTCAACAGCCAACCCTCTTCACCAGTAGCTTCAAAAGATTTGACCACCTCCATCTCCTTAAAAGAGTCCTTTATCACAAAGAAATTCTTTTTCGAGAAAGCTTCATCACATTACCCAAGTGGGAAATTCAAGAAAGGTAAATCTTGATTTTTTTTTTTTATTTTAATGGGTCTTGATGCTTTTCGGCTCTTGATGATGCACTAGTAAATTTGGAGGATGATGTGTTTTGTTTTGAATTTTGGTGGTTTGGGCAAAATCTAATTTAAGAAAAGCATTTTCAAAGATGACCACTTGCTAGTTCTAGGCTTGTACAAATTTTGAAAAATATGGCTTAAAATTTGACAAACCATAGTCATGAACGGCCATGTCGACCATTGGATTGAAGCATAGACCCAGAATAACTAGTAACTTGATATGTTTACTTGATAAACTTCTAGGCTTTTGCTTGTGACTCAGCTGAATGCTTTGATTTTGGCACTTAACGTATTTGAATATTATGAGAACCAAGAAACAATTTGATTTGTTCTTTGGATTTTAAAGCTTTTGTTGGGAATTTTGCTTTGGAGCTTTTGATTTTTCCATAAGAATTATAAACATGAAATTAAATGGCCATATATACTTTAGCCAATTTAATTCATCATGGTGGACTTAAAATGTTAGAATTTGGTGAAATTGTCTTTGAATGTTTTCATAACCAATTTATAGGCCTTAAAACTCTAAAATGCTATAAACTAGTGGCCATATATTGGCCTTTAGGCAATCTAATCAAATGATGATGCCTTATACATGCAATATAGGCTATATGAGAACTTTGAGATAAACAACCATTAATGAACTTGAAAACTATAGGAAAATTTGCTTGAACGAATAAAGTGTGAGGTTCAAGTTTGTAATTAAGAAATTTTAGGTTTCCAAAACTCTTATCCTTCATCGAGAATTCAACACTTGAATTTCCATGCTTTTGGCTTTCTAATCAAATTTTACCATATAGACTAACTCTTATTCAAAACCCCTTGAATGACAAGCCTAGATAGAAACAATAATGAAACTATGACCCTTAGATGATGCTGAATGGACTTTCCCTACTAAGTAAATAGTCTACCCTCTGAATGGCTAAGGTTTTATGATTGAATAAAGCTTTATAACCAGTAGTCTTTAAATATTTCCATACTTTTGGGACTATTAGGACCTTTTAGCATAATTGATGCAGTCTTTTAGGATCGATAGTGTGAGGCCTCGCCTAAACATTGGTCTAATCTGCTAAGAAAAATCGAAATGCTCTTTGGGAGAAACATCACGATTGTATTTTGTAAATTGTAATTTTCAAAAAGGAGTTGCCACTTTAATTTAGTTTAATTTAGTTGGAAAAGTTAAAGGAAAAACCTAATTAGATTGACTCCAAAATTATACCATTTATCCTAAGGAGAAGCACTGGTCCTCAAATGATCAATGAGGGCTCAGAGACTAGGGTTTGGTTAAAACAATTCAAAAAATTAGTCTGGCTTAAACACAAAATAGCATTTATAAAAAAAAAGTTTTTATGTATGTATGAACAGATATAACATGATGTATAAAATAGATATTATTAATACAATGCATGTTAAATATTAAGCAATAATAAAATGAAATAAAGGAAATCTACTTAAAATTATTACAAATCAAAATGTCAAAATCAAGGGATCTTTCCTCTAGCCCTTATGGGTTCTAGGGAAAGCACACATTCCCTAAATCTAATCTAAACAACTAAAGTAAGAAAAACTAATAAAATAGTTATAATAAAGAAAAATGATAGAAAAAAGAAATAAGGTTTTGATTTTTATTTAAGAAAAACAATTTTGACCCTAAACTATATGAAGAATGTGATAGAGAGAAAAAATTATTAATTTTAATAGAGTTGATGCCTTTGAGATGATATGCCTACGTACCCCTTTAAATGAGAATCAAACCTCATGCAATTTTTCCTTCTTGCGAAGGAGGGGTTTTTAAGTTATAACCTTTATTATCATGTTTTGATTGATTTTAGAGACTTAAAGATTTGTTAATTAGATTGGGTTTTAATTAACAAAAATTAGATATTTTAATATTTAGATCTTGAAATTAGAATTGAAAAAAGGAAAAGGAAGAAATCTTTACCTTAGGCTTTCAGCAATGAGGAATGTAGGGAACGAGCTTGGCATCGAATCTAAGTTCCACTTAGTTTTGGAATAGCGTGAGCTCTCTTTTTGGGAAAAGAACTTTTGAGCAACACAAACTCTTTTTGAAAGGACGGATTTGGATCATACTCTTGCTTAAGTACCACGAATTCCTCTTGAAAGGAGGAACTTAAATCACAATTTTCTTGATTAAGAGGCTTAGAGATACGGTTTAAGGTGATTAGGAGGCTTATGAATAAAGTTTTAGGTGGTAGAAGAGGTTTAGGAATAGGGTTTTAGGTGATTGGGAGGTTTAGACATAGGATTTTAGGTGATTGGGAGGTTTTGGAATGGGGTTTTAAGAGATTAGGAGTTTTAGAAAGACAGTTTTGATGATTAGAGGCTTAGAAATTGGTTTAAAAAGCTTTAGAGGGAGTATAGAAGCATGTATTAGTGTGTGGAAGCTATTAGGAGGTGCAAGGAATTTATAATGGGAGTTTGGATGCTGAAAAATGTGGATTTTTGGTGTGGGATTTTGTAAAACACACTGCAGTAACTCGTTTAAGGATGTGGCAGCCATAGAACTCCCTATGATAATCATAGCCTGATTTGCAATAGTTGCAAGTAGCTCTGCAACTACGACAACTGCAGGGCAGCTCGCTTATCTTTGCCTAGTTTTGCAGTTCTAGCCCATTTTCACCCTTCCTCATTCAATTTGGGCTCTGTTTGATCCTATAGGTTTATAATCGAGTGTTAGTTGTTTGGAGGTGTAAATTTGAGGAAATCTATTTCTTAATGGGGTGCTGCCCTCTTGACCCTTGCCCACTAATCTGTTAGCGGGACTACTATACTAGCTCTGCATAGCACAATAATCTTAGCATATGTCAACCTGTAGTTGAATCATAAGGGTGCAAATTTGAGGGTTCACAGCTACCTCCTCATCAAAATTGGCTTTAAGCAGAAGGCAATTCTGATGATAGTGAACTCTGGGAAGAGGTACTATGTCAGACTCTAGGCTTGTGCCATGTCAGATTATGGGCTTATGCTCATGCCATGTCAGACTTTAGGTTTGTGCCATGTCAGATTTTGGACTTATGATATCTGTTTGGTTTTGTCATGCATGAAGGCATTCATATTTGTGCAAAAAATTATAAATTGAACCTTATGAAGGGTAAACATGGTCTTAGGAATATGAACCTTTTGAGAGAGGGGTCCCCCAGGATGAATGAGGTTTTATTGGTGGCTATCGATTCAACCCTAACATTAAAGGTGAGAATGGTCTTGGTGAATTTAATCAAGGCTATCTGTCTAGCCTTAATGATGGAGGTAAAAATGGTTTAGTGAATTTCAATTAAGGCTATTCGTCTAACCTTAATGTTAGAGGTGAAATTGATTTGGTGAATTTCAATCAAGACTATTTGTCCGGCCTTAATGTTGGAGGTAAAAATTTTTTGGTGTATTTCAATCAAGGCTATTTGTTTGACCTTAATGTTAGAGGTAGAAAAGGTTTTCATAAATTTAAATCAAGGCTATCTATTTGGCTTTAATGTTAGAGGTAAAATGGTTTGGTGAATTTCAATCAAGGCTATTTGTCTGCCATTAATGTTGGAGGTAAAAATGGTTGGTGTATTTCAATCAAGGCTATCTATTTGACCTAAATGTTTGAGGTAAAGAAGTGAATTTTGATCAAGGCTATTTGCTCTGCCTTAAGAAGTGGATTTTTATGAAGTCTATCCATTTGGCCTAGACTTTAAGATTGGGAGATTTGGTCTACCTAGGATGGGAAGATTTGGGAATTCAAACTGGCTTAGCAAGGTTATCTGTTTAGCCCTACTACTAGGGAGATTGTGATCAAAGCTATATGTTCACCCTTGATGTTGGGAGTATTAGGATTAAAGGAGGTTATGTCTCTAAAAGATGAGGAGTGTGGGAATGTCAACATGGGTAGTTATAGTCGGTTTGCCTATGAAAAGTTATAATTAAGGACCAGTCCTTATAAGGAAAGGTCCTAGTTAAGTATTGGTCATTGGAAAGGTAGGGCAAGTAGGTCCTTTGTAGGATACGTTAGTCTTGAGCTATTAGGCTAGGTTATGTTAGGTTTTAGATTAGGTTAAGCACTATCACATGAAAATGCAAGTTGCAAAGTCTGAGCAAAGACAGTTGACCTAATACAGTGTTTGGGTAATGGATTCATTTGTTAAGCCAACTTGGTAAAAAGACCTTAAGCTTAAAGGATTTTACAAGTATTTCCAAATGAAGCAGTTTATCTAAGAAACTTGGGCTCTAATGATGATGGGCCTTGGTTCTGCTAATGAGCATAAGCCTTGATATTTTTCCAAAGAATTTAATAATAATATGCCTAGGATGCCTAATCTTTGGGATGATGGTATGGTTAATCACTTGAAAAGATAGTTGGTTTTGATTAAGGAGTTAGGGGTAAAGGTGTTTTGAAGGAGATAGGTGGGGTGCCACCTCATGAGTTGATTTAGCAAGTTAGACACATAGACTAGAAGGTGAGACTAGACTTCGACTGATTTGGGATTAGACATGACATGTTGATAGCAAAATGAGACCCAGGAGGCTAAACATTCTTAGCTAAAGTGACAATTTTGATAAACACTTAACAAGGTACCAATTGAGGGAAACATGACTCTATGAAAGGTAATACCAACAGAATGACTATCTTTGGATGAGACAAGATTAATAGACTAAATAATGAATCCAATTCGAATGAAACAAAGCTCTATCTTAAATCATTACTTTGAGTTGATTCTGTTCCTTGGCTAAGCCGCACTTGTAGATTTTCAATTTAGCAATTCCTTTGATTATTTGCTCTAATTTCTGCTTAAGCCACCCTTTCGGGTTTTTAACTTAGCTCTCTCTCTCTCTCTCTCTCTCTCTTTCTCTCTCTCTTTCTTCTTTCATTCTTTCTTTTTTTTTCTTTTTTTAATTTTGGTATGGATTTGGACCACACCTACTCCATTCTTGGTTATCACTTTACTTGTCTTTACTCTCTTGGAGGATTAGGTTTATACAGTTGTACATTGTGATTCTTGATTAGATTGGTGATCATTGGATTAGAGGTTGGAGTCTTAATTTTCATCCCTTTTTTTGGAAAATTGGCAAGGCTATTTATTCTGTCTTACTAGAAAAGGCTTGATTCTGTTTAGATCATGGGCTGGATTTCTAGTTTTCCTTCCTTTTTCAATTGGCAAGGCTATCTATTTTCCCTTGCTTATAAACATGATTAAGGACTACCCCCAGCTTGTATCGAGGATGGGAACTTTAGGTTTCTACAAACTTACATTGATAGGAGATTGATTCCAAAGAATACTCAAATTTTGGCAAAGAGGTGTTAGCTTAGAGAGAAAATGTGACATGGATATATGTTTGGGGAATCTGAATGTTTCTTAAGGAACTACAATTTTGGTGAAGGCTACCTTTAATGATCTTTTGTTATGGCCTTACATTCATAAATTCTTGAGACTTCATATGTGATTCCTTATTGGTGCAAAAATTCATTATTTCATTCAAATTTGATGAAAAGAAGCACATAAAGAAGGGAATTTGAAAAACTCACACGTTATTAAATAATGTCATCTTTCTTTATTATAATAAGAATGAAGTTTATATAAATGACTTTAACAAACTCAATAAGATAACTCTGATAGATAGACTCGAAAAAGATGACTCTAATAGATAGACTCAAAAAAGATGAATCTAATAACATACTCTAAAAAGATGACTCGAACTTTAATGACATAGACTCTAACTATTATCATTCTTGCCTTGTTGACTCACTAAGTGGCTAGAAAGGTTGACAGGTAAAAGAGGTATTTATTGCCAATGAGATCTTAGACTAACTCCAAATAGGTTAGGTTTAGCTAAAGTCAAACTCTTCAATGTTAGGTTCAAGTTCTTCTTCACTGCCCAAGTTAGCAATGGCAATCTTTTATTTCCTTTAAAGATGATCTTCAACCTTAGATGTAGTTGCAATCAAAGCCTTGAAAATGGGTAGGTATTATATTGACAAGGGATCTCGATAGTTCAAAAGTAGATTCTTGATGAAGATATCCATTTGTTCTTGGTCAGTTAGCCTATTTACCATTAAAGCAGCTTTGGCCCTCCACCATACAAGAAACACATAGAAGGTCTCATTCAGAAGCTGCTTAGTGCTTTCTAAATCCCTTCTTGTAATTTTCACTTCAATATTGTAGTGGTACTATTTGACAAATGACTAGTAAATATCATCTCAGGTCTGTTTTTGGATTTCATCCAAGTTAATAAATCATCTAGGGCAGCACCAGTAAGGGTTTGCTGAAAGAGTTTAGCAAGGAGCTCGTTGTTGATACTAAAGGGATACATTTCCCTTATGTACATCTTCAAATGGATCTTGGGCCAAGTTGTAACAACCCACACCTACCCTATGAGTTTTCATGACCAATTTGTTTGACTTAGAACTATTAAGGCTAAGTATGTGCTTTTATAGGAATTTATATGCTATGTGATCAATGAGTATGTGGCATGTTAAATTAATTTTAATATGCATAATATGAGTTATTATTATGAAATAAATGATTTACATGAAGTGCATTAGCATAGAATAATTTATTTAAATAAAATGAATTTTCATGCATAAAGGCAATTTCTAAGCATAAAATAAATTTATGAGAATTTTAAAATAATTTTTAAATAAATGTTTTGGGGAAATATTATAAAAAATAATAAGAAAAATATTTTTTTTAATTACCTATAATCAGCTCCTAAATTAAATAAAAATCTCAAATCTCCAAAAGCCCATTACACTAAAACACTCTTAACCTAGCTCATCAAGGGTAATCTTGAAAATTTCCCAAAACCCTACAACTAAATATCAAAAATTTGGCCAGCCCTTCATTCTAGCAGCCACCATTATGTTATTTCATTATTTTGGTAGAAAAATTCTCTCAAAATACTTTCCTCTACTGAAATTCATAAAATCCTTTCAAACTTGCGATTTTGCGATCGTTTCGTAAATTTTTCTTTTCTTTTCAATTTGCTATTTGATTTTTATGAAACTAATCTTGGAAAAATTATTTTGAACTAAATATTTACTGATTTTAACTGATAAAATTTGGGCTAAGTGGTTTCTTAAGGGAAAAATCAATTTTTCTACCAAAACCACTAACCTCTCTATGCAATTTATTCAAAGGTGATTCCAACAACTCAAAATAGAAATTTTCATGTATAAACATTACCTGGGCAGGGGGGAGCGGAATTTTTGCATGTTGCTATTATAAACTGATTATTGATATTTTTGGATGAAAAATATTGAATTTAATCATATTTCTACATATAACTGTAATGACCAAAAAGTTTTAGAAAACAAAGCAATTCAAGGTTTTTGTACTAAAACTTAGAAGTTAGAAAATTCTAGGATTTCATATGCATATGGCTGCCAAATTGTGTATGGAGGAATTCTAATATGACATTTGTTTTATTTGGATGAAAAATAATGATTTAAATCATGTGTTTGCATATTGCTGTAATGAACGAAAAGCGCAAAAAGCTTGAAAACTCATGATTTTCTTCCTAAACCCTAAATTTGAAATTTTCATTTATGAAAAGCATCCATGGCTACCATTTGTACATATTGATGTTATAAACTGATATTTGTTGTGATTGAATGAAAAATAATGGTTTAAACCACATGTTTACACATTGCCGCAATAACCGAAAGGTACCAAAAATAAGAAAACTCATGGTTGTTCATCCTAAAACTTAAAGTTGGAAATTTTCATGCATATGAAAGTATATATGGGCCAATTCCTACAAATCTATATTCTAAAATGATTTTTGTTTTGATTACATGAAAAATCTTGGTTCAAACCATACTTTTACATATTATTGTAATAGACAGAAAGTGCGAAAAATAAGAAAATTCTAGTTTTCTTTGGAATAAAGCATTCGGCCTACATTGGGATTATTATCCCAATGTCTATAATTTTTATGTGATGTATTTTAATGATTATTGACATGTATGTATATATGATAAATGGTCAAATTGCATGTTGGTTGAAGGAATGACGCAAGACAAGTCTAGTGGCACTTTGGTATACTTAAGGTATACCTAAGGTATCTTAATCTTATGTTGTGATTAGAATGTGAATGTGATTGGGAATTATGGAAGTAGATTTTATGATGACTTGATTATGAATTAATGATTTTGAATTGATGAGGAGATTGATTGAATGAATGGGTCATAAGAGATAAGCATGATGCTTGAAAGGTATTTGTTAAGTTGACATATATGGAAGTGTTAAGTGTACTAAGATGATTGTTAAAGTGAATTAATATTGAGGTAATGATATTGTGTTGACCTTAGAAAGGTATTGACATAATTGTAATGTGTTTTCAGGTAGGCCTATATAGGCTAAGTGTACGAGACTTTTAAAGTCAACATGTTATGTGCAAGTGATGAAGTGCACTTATATGTGCAACTCTAAGCATATATGAATGTTATATATGCATGGTGTAGTTATAGGATAGGATAAAATCATGATTAAATAAATACTAAGTATTGAATTAAATTTATGTTAGAGTTTGAGGAGTTTTTGAGGTTTAAAAGGGCTACGTGTACTAGGAGCGAAGGAACCACAAGGTGAGTAAACATTATGTTCAAGTAACAAGTACAAGTTATCATGTTATATGAACCTTATCTTGAAACCCAAGTTCTTTTCTATTTTTAATTATGACTAATTGATTTCTTTGTGAGTTTGGGTTGCCAAAGGACATTTGGTCCAAATCTATTTTGATTATTCAATGACAATAAAGTACTTTTGTGATTATTGCCTTACCTTACTTTCTTTCTGGAACTACGCTGTTATTTATCTTATGTTCAATAATCTAAACCATTATTGCTATTGTGATACATGTTATTGCTTTCATAAGTGCTATTGTTATAAGTGATTACCAAAAATATGAGTGAATTGAGCAAGAGTCTTCACTCACTTATGTAAATTTGAGTGAATTGAGCAGTGTCTTCACTCACGAGTAAATTGAGCAAGAGTCTTCACTCACTTATGTAAATTCGAGTGAATTGAGCAGTGTCTTCACTCACTAGTGAATTGAGTAAGAATCTTCACTCACTTATGTAAATTCGAGTGAATTAAGCAGTGTCTTCACTCACGAGTGAATTGAGCAGTGTCTTCACTTATGTAAATTCGAGTGAATTGAGCAAAATTCTTCACTCACTTATGTAAATTCGAGTGAATTAAGCAGTTTCTTCATTCAAGAGTGAATTGAGCAAGAGTCTTCACTCACAAGTAATAAGTGTGATTATTTGCAAACCTTGTTAAATTACAAACTTTGATTCATGAATTATAAAATATGAACTATGTGTTATAAGCTATGGGTTTCCTTTTTAAGAAGGGATATATCTTATCATATGTGCCATATTGTTTACTCATTGAGATCATCTATCTCACACCTTTTTCTTTGTGTGGTTCTAGGTGAGTAGTATGAGGAGGCAAGGTGATGGCTCAAGCATCCTACTTCGCTTGGGAAATTCCTTGTCCAAGATAATTAGTTTAATATGTTATGAAGAGTTATCCTTACATGCTCTGGAAATATTTATTTTTGGATGTTATTTTGAAATGTTAGCTTTTGAGGTTTTAATTGGATTCTAAACATTATTTCCTTATGGATTATGTTTGAAGTATATTTTAACTATGCTTTTGTAACTTAAGGTTTTTCTAAAAAAAGAAAAAGGTTTATTTAAGTTAATGTAAGAGGTTTTGGTACAATCCTAAGTAGTATTTGTATAAGTGGGTTCTATGGACATGGGTGACCTTATGTCTCTGAAAATGGGATGTGACAAAGATGGTATCAGAGCCTGTAGTTTCTAAATTCTTGTTAGACTTGTCTATTTATTAGGTTGGTTAAGTATAATCCTAGAGCATAGGAATTTTCCTGTTATGTCACTTACAGTATATCACTAGCATAGTTCTGCGAAATCCTAATAAACTATAGTACTCCTTATTATTGTTATGTGCCTTATGATTTTCTCTTCAGATGACTAAGAAGATTACCCTTGCTCGAGGATCGCGACCTAGAGCACCACGAGTGGCATGCAAGAGGACATGGAAAGAGATATTCGAAAAAGCCATGCTTGTGATCCACCTCAAGAAAAAAGACTCCTGCAATGCGAATGGTGTTAATTGATTGCCTAGTGACTTAGTATGCATTGATTTCTTTGTTTGCTAATGACATGACTAACTTATATATGATAGGGAAATTCATGATGTTATAAGTTATATGGTACATGATTATGATACAATATACATTCCATGACATATGATATATGCTATGTGATGTATGCTATATGATATGTGATGTGATATAATGTGATTTGTACTTATATGAAATGCATGATAAGTATGATATGATGATGGGGTTAGATGGGTTAAAAGGGGAGTTAGCACTAAATTCCCTTATGGTGATAGCAGAATGCCTCCCAAGAAAAAAGTTTGCACAACTGCCCAATTGATTAGGGCTAATGAGGATGCAATATCGGACACTGCTTTGAATGCTGCCTCTGCACTTGCAGGATCAAGAGAGAGATCTAATTCTTAGGCACTAACCATGGACTCTAGCGAGTAAGCATTTTCACAAGAGGTGAAAGCTATATATGAGGAAATGAGAGACTTGCGCAATTAATTAGAGGAGCTACGAGCTCAAAGGCAGGAAGTGCTACCAACATAAGAAAGGAATGGAGTTTTGCCTTTGGCGGTAGTAACGCCTACACAGAAGGAAAGGAAATGATTACATGATGAAGGGATGACCATCTTAGAATTTAAGAAGCTATAGCCACCTACCTTCTATGGTGAGGAGGGTGATGACCCACATGAGTTTTTGGAAGAGGTGGACAAGCTAGTCTGTCGATTGTCATATTCGGATACTCAGGTGATTGAGTTGGTAGGACTCCAACTCAAGAAAGAGGCTTGGTATTAGTACAAAAGAAATATTGAGGAATGATTGTATGGAGTAGACCCATCTATATGGGCATAACTCAAGTCAAAGATGATGGACCAGTTCTTGCCTAAAGGAGAAAGGCAACATAGGGCCCTTTAGTTCGAGCAGCTAAAGCAAAAACCTAGAATGTCAGTGTCAGAGTATGCTAAGGAGTTTAATCGACTTAGCAGATTCACTATCAACATCATCCCTACCAAAGCCAGTCGCATCAATCGTTTCTTGAGAGGATTGGTTACACCACTATTTAACTTCTTGGTAGCGACTGAATTATTGACCTTAGCTAAGCTGATACAAGGCTAAGATAATGGAAAAGACATATTAGGCCAAGAGGGCTAAATGTGCAAAACGTGATCAGAAAGGTAGGCATAAGAATAAGGGCTATGGAGGCCAGTATAAAGGAGCAAGAGCTCCAGGAAAGGAATCATCGCCAATAATCGCAACACCTGGGAAGAGTGATGGTCAATCAAAGCAGTTTCCTACTTATTGTCATTATGGCCGAAAACATTCTGGGGTTTATTGAAAGGCCTCTGGCTCATGTTTGAGGTGCAGACAGATAGATCACTTTATCAAGGACTGCCCCCAGATAAGGAACTTAAGAAATGAGGCCTCGACACCTCCACCACCTTGACCATCTCAACTTTAAGAGCTATAAGCCAAGAGTATGAGACACAATTGAAACTCCCTTTAGTAGTAGGTAACTATTAGCCTAATGGCATACGACTTATATAACATGAATGATATTATATGACTAATTAGCTAGTTGGCTTGGGTTGATCTTCTATTACTTAGGAGATGATTGACTTTTAAACATGATAGGAGAGCTCATTATGCTATAAGTTATATGTTACGTGATTAGGATACATCGTACATGCTATAATATATGATACATGCTAAGTGACATGTGTCCTGTGATGTGATATTATATGATGGGTGCTTATGTTAAAGGCATGCTAAGTATGATAATTTGATAGTGGGGTAAAGTGGATTAGAAGGAGAAGTGGACTAAGTTTTGATCTAATTTAGATTAATGATTGATAGATATAATGTTATGAGATATGAAATGCTTACATGTTACAATGGTTTGATATATGAAATATATGGAGTTATTAAATGATAATTGTGATTGATACTATAAGAAGAGAATTGATATTTAGTAATGATCAGTGTGGGAATGCAATAAATCAGTTACATTAAATACACGTAAATTTACAGTATGAATTAGGTGAAATATATGGAAAATAGTTGCTATTCTAAACTGATTATTAATGTGTTTAGATAAAAAATATTGAATTTAATAATATTTCTGCATATTACTGTAATGACCGAAAAGTTTCAGAAAACAAAGGAATTCAAGGTTTTTGTGCTAGAACTTAGAAGTTGGAAAATTCTATGATTTCATGTGCATATGGCTGCCAAATTGTGTATGGAGGAATTCTAATATGATATTTGTTTTATTTGGATGAAAAATAATGATTTAAATAATGTGTTTGCATATTGCTGTAATGAATGAAAAGTGCAAAAAGCTTGAAAACTCATGATTTTCTTCCTAAACCCTAAATTTCGAATTTTCATTTATGAAAAGCATCAATGGCTACCAATTTGTACATATTGATGTTCTAACTTGATATTTGTTGTGATTAAATGAAAAATAATGGTTAAACCACATGTTTACATATTACTATAATGACCAGAAAGTACCAGAAACAAGAAAACTCATGGTTGTTCATCCTAAAATTTAAAGTTGGAAATTTTTATGCATATGAATGTATATATGGGCTGATTCCAACATGTCTATATTCTAAAATGATTTTTGTTTTGATTACATGAAAAAACTTGGTTCAAACCATGCTTTTACATACTACTGTAATAGACGGAAAGTGCAAAAAAAAGAAAATTCAGGTTTTCTTTGGAATAGAGCATTTGGCCTACATTAGGATTGTTATCCCAATGTCTATAATTTTTATGTGATGTATTTTAATGATTATTGACATGTATGTATATATGATAAATGGTCAAATTGCATGTTGGTTGAAGGAATGACTCTAGACAAGGTTAGTGGCACTTTGGTATACTTAAGGTAAACCTAAGGTATCTTAATCTTATGTTGTGATTAGAATGCGAATGTGATTGAGAAATATGGAAGTAGATTTTATGATGACTTGATTATGAATTAATGATTTTGAATTGATGAGGAGATTGATTGAATGAATGGGTCATAAGAGATAAGCATGATGCTTGAAAGGTATTTGTTAAGTTGACATGTATGAACGTGTTAAATGTACTAAGATGATTGTTGAAGTGAATTAATATTGAGGTAATGATATTGTATTAACCTTAGAAAGGTATTGACATGATTTTAATGTGTTTTCATATGGGCCTATAAAGGCTAAGTGTACGAGACTTTTAAAGTCAACATGTTATATACAAGTGATAAAGTGCACTTATATGTGCAACTCTAAGCGTATGTGAATGTTACATATGCATGGGGTAGTTATGGGATAGGATAGCATCATGATTAAATAAATACAAAGTATTGAATTAAATATTATGTTAGAGTTTAAGGAGTTTTTGAGGTTCAAAAGGGCTACGTGTATTAGGAGCGAACGAACCACAAGGTGAGTAAACATTATGTTCAACTTACAAGTACAAGGTATCATATTATATGAACCTTTAATATCTTGAAACCTAAGTTCTTTTCTATTTTTAATTATGACTAAATGATTTCTTTGTAAGCTTGGGTTGCAAAGGACATTTGGTCCAAATCTATTTTGATTATTCAATGACAATAAAGTACCTTTGTGATTGTTGCCTTACCTTACTTTCTTTCTGGAACCATTGTTATTTATGTTATGTTCAATACACTAAATTGCTATTGCTATTGTGATACATGTTATTGCTTTCTTAAGTGCTATTGTTATAAATGATTACCATAAATATGAGTGAATTGAGCAAGAGTCTTTACTCACTAATGTAAATTTGATTAAATTGAGCAGTGTCTTCACTCACGAGTTAATTGAGCAAGAGTCTTCACTCACTTCTGTAAATTTGAGTGAATTAAGAATGTCTTCTCTCATGAGTGAATTAAGCAAGAATCTTCACTCACTTATGTAAATTCGAGTGAACTGAGTAGTGTCTTCACTCACGAGTGAATTGAGCAAGTGTCTTCACTCACTTATGTAAATTCTAGTGAATTGAGCATTGTCTTCATTCACGAGTGAATTGAGCAAAAGTCTTCACCCACTTATGTAAATTTGAGTGAATTGAGCAGTGTCTTCACTCAAGAGTGAATTGAGCAAGAGTCTTCACTCATAAGTAATAAGTGTGATTTTCTGCAAACCTTGTTAAATTGCAAACTTTGATTCATGAATTGTAAAACATGAACTATGTGTTATAAGCTATGGGTTTCCTTTTCAAAAAGGGATATGTGTTATCATATGTGCCATATTGTTTATTCATTGAGATCATCTATCTCACCCCTTTTTCTTTGTGTGGTTCTAGGTGAGTAATATGTGGAGGCAAGGTGATGGCTCAAGTATCTTACTTTGCTTAGGGAATTCCTTATCTAAGATAATTAGTTTAATATGTTATGAAGAGTTGTCCTTAGATGCTCTGGGATTATTTATTTTTGGATGTTTATTTTAAAATGTTATCTTTCAAGGTTTTAATTGGATTCTAAATATTATTTGCTTATAGATTATATTTAAAGTATATTTTAACTATGCTTTTGCAACTTAAGGTTTTTCTAAAAAAAAAAAAGGTTTATTTAAGTTAATGTAAGAGGTTTTAGTATGATCCTAGGCAGTATTTGTATAAGTATAAGTGGATTCTACGGGCATGGGTGACCTTTTGTCCCTATGTTCTAGGACCATTATGTCTCTAAAAATGAGACGTGACATAAGTAATACCATCAGATTCTTCCAAATTTAGCATCTTGAACTTTGGTGGCATATGGGCATTGGGGATTGTCACATCCAAAATTTCAGAGACATGGCGGTCCTAGAACATGGGGAGACATAAGGTCACCCATGCCTATAGAACCTACTCATTCATATGTAAAAATTACCTAGGATCGTACCAAACCTCATAAATTAACTTAATAAAACCTTTTATAAAGGAAAAACCTTAAGTTGCAGAAGCTAAAAATATACTTTATTACAATTCATAAGAAAATAATAATAAGATTCCAAGTAAATTCTCCAGCATAATATCTTAAAGTAAAGTTCCCATAATAATTCCTGGAGCATTTGAGGACTCAATATAGTATGGTATTATTATAACTTTGACAAGGGAATTTCTCAAGCGGAGTAGATAGCTTGAGTGATCACCTTGTCTCCTCATAATACTCACTTGGAACCACACAAGGAAAAATGAGTGAGATAGATTATCTTAATGAGTAAACAATACAAGTTATACAATAACATATATCCTTTAGAAGGTTTCATAGCTCATAGTTCATAATTTATGATTCACAGTTCATGGCTTGCTATTTAACTAGGTTGCCAAAAATTAGCTTATAATTTATAGGATATAGAGTGGAGGCTACTGCCTTGTCCGCTCATAAAATAATATAGAGTGAAGGTTGCTACCTTATCCACTCATAACATAATATAGAGTGAAGGCTGCTACCTTGTTCACTCGTAACATAATATAGAGTGAAGGCCGCTACCTTATCCACTCGTAACCTAATATAGAGTGAAGGCTGCTGCCTTGTCTATATATAACTCATAACAAGTAAAGTGAAGGCTGCCACCATATTCACACATAACTTATAACATAATTCATAACATATAAAGGTAATAGTAGCATTGAAGGATACAATCATATGTAACATAATAGCAATAGAAGTTTAGCTTATTTAACAAAAGATGAACAATAGTATAGTTTTAGAAAAATATAAGTTAGGGCAATAATCACAAAGGTATTATCATTGGATAATCAAAATGGTTTTGGACTAGTTGTCCTTTAGCAACCCAAGTTTATGAAGAAATCATTAAAATAGAAAAGAACTTGGGTTTCAAGATATCAAAGGTTCACAAAACATGGTAGCTTGCACTTGTAACTTGAAACATAATATTTACTCACACTTGCAGCATGAATATAGTGTATACTCACTTTGTGGTTCCTTCGCTCCTAGTACACGCAGCTCTTTTGAACCTTTAAAGCTCTTTAAGCTCTATAATAATATTTAATTAAATACTTAGTATTTATTTAATCATGATGCTACTCTATCCCATAACTACCCCATGCACATATCACTTTCACATACACTTAGAGTTGCACATAGAAGTGCACTCATCACTTGCACATAGCATATTGACTTTAAAAGTCTTATACACTTGGCCTTTATAGGCCTATATAAAAACACATTACAATTATGTCAATACCTTTCTAAGGTCAACACAATATCATTACATTAATATCAATTCACTTTAACAATCATCTTAGTACACTTAACACTTCCATATATGTCAACTTAACAAATAACCTTTCAAGCATCGTGCTTATCTCTTATGACCAATTCCTTCAATCAATCTCTTCGTCAATTCAAGATCATTAATTCATTATTAACTCATCATACAATCTACTTCCATATTATCCAATCACATTCACATATTAATCACAACATAAGATTAAGATGCCTTAAGTATACCAAATTGCCTCTAGCCTTGTTTAAAATCATTCCTTCAACCAACATGCAATTTAATTATTTATCATTCATTAATACATGTCAATAATCATTAAAATACACTATATAAAAATTATAGACATTGGGATAAGAATCCCAACAATGGCTGAATGCACTAACAAAAGGAAACCTAAATTTTTTTTACTTTTCGCACTTTCCGTCTATTATAGTAATATGCAGAAACATGGTTTGAAACAAAATTTTTCATGTAAATATAACAAAAATATTTTTATAATATAGACATGTAGGATTTGGTCCATATATAATTTCATATGCATGAAAATGTTCAACTTTAGATTTCAGGATGAAAAACCATGCGTTTTCTTATTTCGAGTACTTTCTGGTCATTATAGCAATATGTATACATGTGTTTTAAACCATTATTCTTAATTCAATCATAACAAAAATTATTTTAGAACATGAATATATATAAATTGGCAGCCATAGACTAAGCTTATGCATAAAAATTCCAAGTTTAGGGTTTAGATAGAAAATCATGAGTTTTCAAGCTTTTCGCACTTTCCGTTCACTATAGTTATATGTAAACACATGATTTAAATCATTATTTTTCATCCAAACAAAAAAATATTAGTTTAGAACTCTACCATACTCAATTTGGTCGCCATATTCATATGAAATCATAAAAGTTTCCAACTTTTATGTTTTAGCAAGAAAACCTTGAATTTCCTTATTTTCTAAAACTTTTTAGTCATTACAGTAATATGCATAAATATATTTTAATTCAATATTTTCATCTAAACACATCAAAAAATAGTTTGAATAGAATCATGTAAAAATCACCTCCTAGTAATGTTTATGCATGAAAATTTCAATTTTGAGTTGTAGGATTCACCTTTAGAA
This sequence comes from Reutealis trisperma, assembly GCA_947687605.1. Taxonomy (NCBI): domain Eukaryota; kingdom Viridiplantae; phylum Streptophyta; class Magnoliopsida; order Malpighiales; family Euphorbiaceae; genus Reutealis; species Reutealis trisperma. Next base: position 205,632 of record CANTUT010000449.1, read on the forward strand.
AAATCGTATAGATAGGTCGGTGATTTCGATTGAGAATTAAATTTCTCTTTCAAAACTCATCCAAACTGAATTAAATCTATAAAAATCAATAAATACCCAATTCAAATTAATTTTCTCATAATTTAATTCATAGAAATCAGATAAGAAATTAATTGAGAAGAAAAACTTATGATTACGATCAAGAAATCGCAAAGTTAAAGGTGTTTTGAGAATTTCAGTAGAGATAATTATTTTGAGAGAATTTTTTCTATGAAAACACTGGAATAACAAAGTGTGGCTGTAGGAATACTAGGGCTGGCTGAATTTTACATTATATATCTAGGGTTTTGGGTAATTTTCAAGATTACCCTTAATGAGTTAGGTTAGAAGTGTTTTAGTGTAGTGGAATTTTGGGGATTTGGGCTTTTTAATTGATTTTGGGGTTAATTATAAGTAATTAAAAATAAAATATTTTTCTTATTATTTTCATTAAAATTTCCCTCAATATGTTTATTTAAAAATATTTTAAAAATACTCATAAAATTATTTTATGCTTAAAAATCTTCTTTTTGCATGAAAATTCATTTTATGTAAAATAAATTATTTTATGCTAATGAATTATATATAAATCATCTATTTCACAATAATAACTCATATTATGCATATTAGAATTAATCTAACATACCACATACTCATCAATCTCATAGCATATAAATTCCCATAAAAGCACACATTTAGCCTTAATAGTTCTAAGTCAAACAAATTGGTTATGAAAACTTCTAGGGTGGGTGTGGGTTGTTACATTTTCCCCCCTTAAAAAAATTCATCCTCAAATTTTCAAATCTAGTAGCACAACACACTCTGCTTAACTTCTACGCCATGCTTCTGCTATGCCACTCAAACACAATATCTAACTACAATTCACATATCGAATACAGTAAGGTACATACTCACAATCTATCAAAATCAAACTAATAAACCTTCAGCTTGAGCTATACCTATGTTAATCTCTTGTTCAAACAAATCTTAAACTAATCCTTAATAATTTTGTATCCTTTAACCTTGAACAAAAATAATAGAACCTTTAATTTCACCTTTAATCAAATATAATCCCTAAGCATTTCTTTTCCTTATATCTCTATTAATGTTAACATATATAATAATACCTTACTCACTACTTCCATTCATTATTTGTCACATTAGTCCTATAAGAGTCTGACAAATAATTCCAAATTAATAACTCTGATTGATATTTGATAATTCTCTTTCCATATTAATAATTATTATTTAATCTATTATATCCTCAATAAACATTTTTGTGTTTAATACCTTGCTAACATTATGATTTCTACACTCTCATCATTCATCAATTAAAACATGTTTAAACTTAACAAACGTTCCTTTATATATCATATCCCAAATGAACTTAAATTCTGTTAATTTACAATCCGAAATAAACTTCTCATAACTATTTTAGACTTACTCTATAATATATACATCATTATCATGACCTAATTACTTAATGCCTCATAATTTTTTTATACCTTTAGCTCGTAATATCAGCTCACTTTAGGTTTTCCACTTACATCTTGCAATATGTCACATTCCTAATCATTTAACTTATCCATATTAACATAATAAACCTTTTAAAACTATTGCTATTCAATGAAATCTTTATGCAACTCTTATATCTTTCCAAATCTATGCCATTCTAGGTTATCCCAATAAAAATTCTTTCTATACTAAAGATCACTACCAAATTTTCTAGTAACCTCAATTGAACATTATTGTGCCTAACACCTTAAAACATTTCTCATCCAGAGGACTCAAATCCCTTTCAGGTATATTCAAAACTATTAAATTTTCAAAACTGTGTAGCATTATATTTATCCTTTTATCATCATTATAAGTTTGAGAATACTTATCCTTTTATGTTTCCCCCTCTTAAAAGAAATTCGTTGAATTTTAAATACTTACTTATTTATTCTCAAAAGCTAGGGATGCTCCTGCCCTTAAGGTTTGGACAGTCTAGGTGGTGGAGGTTCTGAGGTCACATTTTTTGAATTTCCCTTCTGTGGGTAGTCTTTCCGAAAGTGGCCCATCTGACCACATCTCAGACATGCGCCAGAGACTTTCTAGCAAGCTTCAAGATGCTTCTTGCCATATTGGTCATAAGTGGGGAAACCTTGCTTTGGTTGACCATTATGTTGTCCAGGTGTTGAAGTTGTTGGCAATAGTTCCTTCCTTAGACCTCCTCCTCCTCTGTGCTGGCCTCCATGTCCCTTGATCTCATACTTCCCTTTTTGCTCACATTCCACATGTTCAACCCTATTGGCCTTATATCTCTTTTACATTATCTTGGCCTTATCTATCAGCTTAGCCAAGGTTGAGAACTCAGTTGTTGCCAAGGAGTTAAATAGGGGTGTAACTAGTCCTCTCAAGAAATAATTAATGCAGTTAGCTTCAATAGGCATGATGTTGATGGCAAACCTGCTAAGTCGATTGAACTCCTTACCATAATCCGACATCATCATTCAAGGTTTCTGCTTTAGCTGCTCAAACTGCAGTGCCTTATCTTGCTTTTCACCTTTAAGCAAGAACTGATCCATCACTTCTTATTTGAACTCTGCCCATGTAAGTGGGTCTACCCCATAAAGCCGCTCCTCCACATTTCTCTTATACCAATACCAAGCTTCTTTCTTGAGTTAGAGTCTACTAACTCAATTACACAGGCATCTAAGTAAGACAATCGATGGACTAGCTTGTCCATCTCATCCAAGAATTCATGTGGGTCATCACTCTCCTCACTATAAAAGGTAGGTGGCTAAAGCTTCTTGAACTCTGCTATGGTTATCCCTTCCTCAGGTAACCGCTTCCTCTCTCTCCGAGCAAGTGCCACTACCGTAGCTGGCGAAACTTCATTCCCTTCATATATTGGCAGCACTTCCCACCTCTGAGCTCGTAGCTTGTCCATTTCTTTGCACAAGTCTCTCATTTCCTCTTGCATAGCTTGCACCTCTTGTGAAGATGCTTGCTTACTAGAGCCCATGGTCGGTGCCCCCGAATTGGATCTCTCTTTTGACCCTGTAAGTACAGAGGCAGCATTCGCAACAGTGTTTGATATTGCATTCTCACTAGCCCTAATAGGTTGGGCAGCTGTGTGGACCTTCTTCTTAGGAGCCATTTTGCTATCATGATAAGAGAATTTAGTACTAACTGGCTTCTAACGCATGTAACCCTATTATCATACTATCACATTTACCATGCATTCAACATAAGTACTTATCAAATCATGTCATAAGGCACAAGTCAATATCACTTATCCCATAACATATATCATATACCATAATCATGTAACATATATCTCATAGCATAGAGAATTCTCCTATCATGTAAAAGTGAATCATGTCATAGGCAAAAAGAATCAATCCATACTAAGTCATCAAGCAATCAGTTGGTATTATTCGTAGTGGGTAAATCCTATACCCCATGCTAATAGTAATCCACTACTAGCATAAACCTCAACTGTGCCCCTCGTCTAGATGGATGTCTAGTACTTTCCATGGTCACTCAGGTGAGTAGTTGATAAGAGGGCAATTAGCAGAAAGGTGATTGATACTATGACACTTATAGTAGAGTAAATCCTTATTCGACACATAACCCATCGAGGGCAAAATCCTAAATGGTGAGTAGTTAGAATCTCCAGGTGTGTGGTCATCCATCTACTCAACATCTCTGGTCTTAAACTGCTTCACATCCTCCCTTAAGGCATGAACTAAAAGCCTAAGACATCAGTTTTCCTCTTTCACATCTGAGTAGTCATCCTCCAATTTCTTAATCTTACTATAAACCCAATCATGGTCCAAATACTCCTTAAAGTTCTCTTCTTTAGGCACCTTCTCTTCCTTGTGGTGAATCACGAGCATAACTTTCTCGAATATCTCTCGCCATGTCCTCTTGCATACCACTCATGGTGCCCTAGGTCACGGTCCTCGAGCAAGGGTCATCTTCTTGGTCATGTGATAAAGGAATCATAAGGCACACAAGTAAACAATAATAAAAAGTACTATAACTTACTAGGATTTCACAGAACTATACTAACGATAGATAACAAGTGACATGACAAGAAGATTCCTATGCTTCAAGATTATACTTAACCATCCCAATAAATAGGCAAGTCTAAACTAGACTCTTAAAACCTAGCTCTGATACCACTTTTGTCACATCTCAAATTTCAAAGACATGATGGTCCTAGAACATGGGGAGACGTAAGGTCACCCACGCCCATAGAACCCACTCATACATATGTAAAAATTGCCTAGGATCGTACCAAACCTCATACATTAACTTAATAAAACCTTTTATAAAGGAAAAACCTTAAGTTGTGAAAGCTAAAAATATACTTTATTATAATTCGTAAGAAAATAATAATAAGACTCCAAGTAAATTCTCCAACATAATATCTTAAAGTAAAATTCCTATAATAACTCCTGGAGCATCTAAGGACTCAACATAGTATGGTATTATTATAACTTTGATAAAGAAATTTTCCAAGCGGAGTAAGCAGCTTGAGCGATCACCTTGCCTCCTCATAATGCTCACCTAGAACCACACAAGGAAAAAGGAGTGAGATAGATGATCTCAATGAGTAAACAATATGACTTATACAATAACCTATATCCCTTAGAAGGTTTCATAGTTCATAGTTCATAATTTATGATTCACAGTTCATGGCTTGTGATTTAACTAGGTTTATAAAAATCAGCTTATAACTCATAACATATAGAATGGAGGCTACTGCCTTGTCCACTCGTAACATAATATAGAGTGAAGGCTACTGCCTTGTCCACTCATAACATAATTTTCCAATTTTTAAGTTTTAGCATGAAAACCTTGAATTTCCTTATTTTCTGAAACTTTTCAGTCATTACAGTAATATGCAGAAATATGTTTTAATTCAATATTTTTCATCTAAACACATCAAAAATTAGTTTATAATAGAATCATGTAAAAATCATCCCCCTTGGTAATGTTTATGCATGAAAATTTCAATTTTGAGTTGTGGGATTCACTTTTGGAAAAATCATGTAGAGAGGTTGGTGATTTAGATAGAGAATTAAATTTCTCTATTAAAAACTCACCCAAACTAAATTAAATCTGAAAAAATCAGAAAATACTCAGTTCAAATTAATTTTCTCATAATTTAATTCATAGAAATCATATAAGAAATTGAAGGAGAAGAAAAACTTATGATTACGGTCAAGAAATCACAAAGTTGAAGGTGCTTTGAGAATTTCGGTAGAGAGAATTATTTTGGGAGTGTTTTTCTATGAAAATACTAGAATAACAGAGTGTGGCTGTTGGAATACTAGCGCTGACCGAATTTTACATTATATATTCTAGGGTTTTGGGTAATTTCCAAGATTACCCTTAATGAGCTAGGTTAAGAGTATTTTAGTGTAGTGGGCTTTTGGGTATTTGGGCTTTTTAATTAATTTTGGGGCTGATTATAGGTAATTACAAATAAAATATTTTTCTTATTATTTTCATTAAAATTCCCCTCAATATATTTATTTAAAAATATTTTAAAAATACTCATAAAATTATTTTATGCTTAAAAATCGTCTTTTTGCATAAAAATTCATTTTATGTAAAACAAATTATTTTATTCTAATGCACTTCATATAAATCATCTATTTCATAATAATAACTCATATTATGCATATTAGAATTAATCTAAAATGCCACAAACTCATCAATCTCATAGCACATAAATTCTTATAAAAGTACACACTTACCCTTAATAGTTCTAAGTCAAACAAATTAGTCATGAAAACTCCTAGGGTGAGTGTGGGTTGTTACAGGGAAGAAGCTTAATGAACTTGTATCAATCATGTCTCCCCTTTTCTTTAAACTTCTTACCATTTTTTTCATGGCTTCCAGTTTCAGTAGGAAGGCCTTATTAAGCCTAGGATTAGGTATGGTTTCCCTCCCTTGGAAAGGATCCATAGGAAAGGAGGTGATTTGTGGTAGTTTAGTGGGTGCTAGATGGGAAAGTGTGTTTGTTTGGAGGATATTCGGTGAGGGAAGTGATGGTGGGGGTATGTTTTCAAAGGTTGGCTTGGTGGAAGAAATAGAAGTATGGGCCTAAACCATGCTTAGATTTTGGTCCAGGTTGAGTGGGACTTGAAATGTGGGACTTAAGATTTAGTTTATACCAGCCCAACTTAGCATGTTTTAGATATCATTTAGTATGGCCTCCTTTTGCATTTGTAATTGGTGCTGAATTTGGGCCTTTTTTCACTTGAACTTCTTTTCTTGTTGCTCCAATAGTTTGGTAAGAAGCTTGTTCACAATATTTTTTTCTTCTACCTTGATGGCAAGTTCTTTGTCGAATCTAGTAAATATCTTAGTAACCTTGGAAAAGGAGAAGAAGTTGAGTCAGTATCTAGATTTAGAAAATGGGTATAATGGTGTGAGGCCTTGCTCGAGTATTGTCCCGATCTGCTAAAGGAAATCAAAAATGCTCTTTTGGGAGAAATGTCACGATTGGAACCTACTATGAGTTTAGAAAATTGTATTTTGTAAATTGTAATTTACAAAAGGAGTCACCACTTTAATTTTGTTTATTTTAGTTGGGAAAATTAAAAAAAAAACCCAATTTAATTGACTCTAAAATTATACCATTTATCACAAGAAAAAGTACTAGTCCTTGAATGACCAATGAGGACTTAGGGACTAGTTTTTGGCTAAAACAATACCAAAAAATTAGTTTGGTGATGTGTGTTTTATGACACTAGGAGTTTTACATTTATAATAGCTCAACAACTAATTCTACCCTAGTTATAGGCAAGTGCACCTATTGTTTAGGTAGTATAGCAGTAACGAGGTCGATCCACAGAGACACCGACACTGGTACTAGTTCAAACTTAAACTATTGTCTAGTTAAACTAACTTCAAGATTAATTAAACTAAAATATTTAAAACTAATATATGAAAGCAATAAAGGATAGATGATAGAAAATCAATAGTGAAGTTCATTTAGATATTGAATTCCCCTAGCCTCTCATGCATGTTAACAACAATGGTATGAATCATTCAAACAATGAATTGAATTAGACTCTCACTAAATTAGATAAAAACCTTTCTCAAGTGATTAAATCCCTAACTTTCTAAGTAATATCGGGGAATCTCATCTCAACCTATAATCAAATAGGAGTAGCATTAAATTCAAGAGATTAATATCCAAAGAAGTCTTGTAGGTCTATCTCTGGCACCCCAATCAACCCTCAATTCACATTAGTGATCTATCTATATTAGGGTATCTTTACTTATCTTATATAGAAACAATATCTAATCAACAAACTGGTAATTATTAATCAGAATAAATATCATAAATCATGAGAATAAAACAATCCAAAGATAAATTGATTGAAAACTAATTATTCTGTTCATACAATTAAGAATTGGGGTTCATCTTTATCTAGATAAATAACAAATTAGTTCATAGCACAGAATTGAAATAAAGAATACAAGAGAAGGTAAAGGAAACTCAAACAATCCATGGATGATGAGAAATCCCTGCTTTGATCTTCATTCCTCTTCAAAATCTACAGCATATTGGATCTTCACCATGAAAATTCTGCACAAAACTCTCTCTCACCTCTTTGTGAGGGTGGTTGCTAAAAACCCAGGAAAGAGCTCCCTTTTCTAATGTAAATTATGTTTTTTAATAGTTTTTTGAGGCTTTTAGGGTTTGGATAGGTTTCAGCATGGATTAGCCAATTTTTGCCATGTCAGCACAGCTAGGCTAGGTGCTAAGATACAATATCTAAATTTCATGCCAATTTTGGGTTAGAAAACGAAGGAATTAGAATTTTTGGACTCCTCAAAATTTTTAGCTTTTTCTCTTAGCTTTTGAATACAACTTGAATCACCTCATTTAGACTTTTGTAGCTCAAGTTATGATCAAAATACTATAAGGTGTTCAAAGTTGTCAGACCTCTATAACGTTACGCGGCCAGGTTACTTAAATGACACAGCCATTGACATGGGCATGTCTTTGGGCATGTTGTAGCTACTAGAATTCAAGCTAAATGACATGGTCAGTGACATGGTTGTGTCACTAGGCATGTCCATAGCCAAAATTGCCAAAAAATTGCATCGTTTCTTGATTTTTAACTGTGATTCGAGCTCAAATGAACACGACATTCCAAAATATGAATAATTCCTAGAAATTACTCTAAAAAGCACTTGAACAAACAAATTAAACTCAATTTAAAAAATAAAACATGCTAAATTAAGGGGCAAAACATAGGAATTCATGCACTTATCATTTGGCTTAAACACAAAATAACTTTTGTAAAAAGAAAGTTTTTATGTATGCATGAACAAATATAATATGATGCATGAAACAAATATTATTCATGCAATGCATGGCAAATATTAAATAATGACAATTACAAGATGCAAAAAATAAAGGAAAACTACTTAAAATTACTACAAATCAAAATATCAAAATCAGAGGATTTTTCCTCTAACCCTAATGGGTTATAGGAAAAGTAGACATTCCACAAATATAATTTAAACAACTAAAGTAACAAAAGGTAATAAAACAATTATAAGAGAACTAAAGTTTCGACTTTCTTTTAAAAAAAGCAATTTCGACCCTAAATGATGTGAAGAAGGTGATAGAGGGAATAAGTTGTTAATTTTAGCAAAGTTAATGCCTTAGAGATGATTGTGAAGCCTCACTCAAGCACTATCCCAATCCACTAAAGGGAATCGAAATGCTCTTTTGGGAGAAGTATCACAATTGGAACCTATTATGAGTTCAAAAAATTATATTTCATAAATTGTAATTTACAAAAGAAGTCATCACTTTAAATTTTTTATTTTAATTAGGAAAATTATAGGAAAAACCTAATTTGATTGATTCCAAAATTATACCATTTATCCCAAGGAAAAGCACTAGTCTTTGAATGACCAAAGAGGGCCCGGGGACGAAGTTTTGGTTAAAATAATACAAAAAATTAGTTTGGCTTAAATACAAAATAGTTTTTGTAAAAAAGAAGTTTTTATGTATGTATGAACATATATAATATGATGCATGAAACAAACATTATTCATGCAATGCATGACAAATGTTAAATAATGACAATTACAAAATGCTAAAGATAAAGGAAAACTACTTAAAATTATTACAAATCAAAATATATCTTTTGTCTAGCCCTTATGGGTTCTAGGAAAAGCACACATTCTCCAAATATAATCTAAACAACTAAAGTAATAAAACAATTGTAAGAGAACTAAAGTTTTGACTTTCTTTTAAGAAAAATAATTTTGACCCTAAACTATGTGAAGAAGATGATAGAGAGAAGAAGTTGTTAATTTTAACAAAGTTGATGCCTTAGAGAGGGCATGCCCACATATCCCTTTGAATAGGAATCAAACCCCACATAGTTATTCCTTATTGCAAAGGAGGGGTTTTTAAGTCATTGCCTTTGTTATCATGTTTTGATTGATTTTAAGAGCTTAGAGATTCATTAATTAGGTTTGATTTTAATTAATAAAAATTATATCTTGAAATTGGAATTGAAAAGGAAAAAAAAGGAACTTTTACCTTAGGTTTTGGGCGATGAGGAATGTAGTGCACGAGCCTGGCACTAGATCTAAGTTCTACCTTGGCTTGGGGATAGCACGAGCACTCCTTTTGGAAGAAAGATTCTGGAATAGCATAAACTCTTCTTAGAGGGACTTGGATCACACCCTTGCTTGAACGAAAAAACTTAAATCACGTATTTTCTTGATGAGGGGGCTTAGAGATAGGGTTTGAGGTGATTACGAAGCTATGAATAGTGTTTTATGTGATGGAATAGGTTTTAGAATGGTTTTTTTTTTTTTGATATTAGGAGGTTTAGAATGAGGGTTTTGCTGATTGGGAGGCTTAAAAATAGGGTTTAGAAAGCTTTAGAGGTAGTACAAAAATATATAATTGTGTGTGTAAATTGTTAGAAGGTGCAAGGTTTATAGGGGAAGTATGGGGGCTTAAAACAATGAATTTTTGGTGTGGTGTTAGGAAAAATGAACTGCAGCAACTGATCAGGGGCTACGCAGTCGTAGAGCCCACTACGACAGCTAATTTTAGTAGGTATCAAGCTGAGGCTAGATCATAAGGGTGCAAATTTGAGGGTTCATAATTGCCTCTTTATTAGAATTAGCTTTGAGCAAAAGGCGATTTCAATGACAATGAACCCCAAGAAGAGATGTTATGTCAGACTTTGAGCCTGTGCTCATGCCACATCAAATTTTTGGCTTATGTGTTCTTATGACATGTCATATTCAGGGCTATACCATGTCAGACTCTAGGCTTATGCTATGTTAGATTTTAGGCATGTGATATCTGCTTGTGTTTGTCATACATGAGGTCATTCATGCTTTATGCAAACTGAACCTTATGAATGATAAACATGGTACAAGAATATGAACCTTTTGGAAGGGTGCCCCTAAGATAAATGAGGTCTTGTCAATGGTATTGGTTTGACCCTGACATTAGATGTGAGAATGGTCTTGGTGAATTTCAATTAAGGCTATCTATCCAACCTAAATGTTAGAGGTAAAGATGGTTTAGTGAATTTCAATCAAGGTTATCTATCTAGCATAAATGTTGGTAGTAAAAATGGTTTTGGCGAAATTTCAACCAAGACTATTTGTCTAGCCTAAACATTGAAGGTAAAGATGGTTTTGGTGAATTTCAATCAAGACTATTTGTCCAGCCTAAATGTTGGTAGTAAAAATGGTTTTAGTGACATTTCAATCAAGGCTTTCTGCCTGACCTTAATGTTAGAGGTAAAGATGGTTTTGGTGAATTTTAATCAAAGCTATCTGTTTGGCCTTAATGTTAAAGATAAGATAGTTTGGTGAATTTCAATCAAAGCTATCTATCTAGCCTTAATATTGGAATAAGAGGTAAATTTTTATCAAGGCTATATGTTAGGCCTTGACTTTAAGATTTGGAGATGGTCCACCTAGAAGGGGAAGGTTTAGGAATTCAATCTAGTTTAGCAAGGCCACTTGTTCAGCCCTACTATTAGGGAGATTGTGATCGAAGTTATCTACTTGGCTTTGATGTTTAGGAGGATTGGGATCAAAGCTATCCGTTCGGCTTTGATGTGGGAAGGATTGAGATCAAAGCTATTTGTTTAGCCTTGATGTTAGAAAAAATTGGGATTAAAGCTATATGTTTAGCTTTGATGCTAGGAGGATTTCGATTAAAGCTATCTATTTGGCCTTAATGTTTGTCGGATTTAGAGAAGGTTATGTCTCTGAAAGACGAGGGGTGTGGGAATGTCTATATGGGTGGCTCGACTTGGTTTGCCTATGGAAAGTTATAGTTGAGGATCAGTCCTCATAGGGAAAGTTCTTGGCTAAGGATTGGTCATTAGGAGGGTTGGTCAAGTAAGTCCTTAGAAGGATATGTTGGTCTTGAGATATTAGGTTAGGTTGTGTTAGGTTCAGATTAGGTAAAGAACTATCACTTGAAAATTCAGGTTGTAGGATGTGAGCAAAGACTGTTAACCTAATATAGTATTTGGGGTAGTGGATTCATTAGTCTAGCCAGCTTGATAAAGAGACCTTAAGCTTAAAGGAAAGTATTCTCCAAAGGAGGCATTTTAGCTAAGGAACTTGGGCTTTAATGATGATGGTGTAAGGCCTCGCCCAAACACCAATCCAATTCGTTAAGGGGAATTAAAATGCTCATTTGGGAAATAACTCACAAGGAAGCCCTAAGGCTTATATTTGATAGGTTTGAAAATTATTTGTTAGAGTTGCCACCTTAATTTACTTTTATTTGGGAAAATTTAAGAAAAAAACCCATTTGACTTCAATTATTACCCAAAGGAAAAAAGATGACTAGCCTCGAAACTAAAGAGGATTCGGGGACTAGGTTTTCGGTTTAATTTAACAAAATAAGTCTGGCCAAGTAATATAAAAGTAACTTAAAATATATTTCATGAACAATTAAAATGCAAAAACAATTTATAATATGCATGATCATTCAATCCATAAAGGTTATACATAATTAGAATTCAAAATAAAAGAGAGTCAATATTACAATGAAATCTAAACTTAGGGGATACCTCCTCTAGCCCTTATGGGTTCGAGGGAAGTCACACATTCCCCAAGTTAAACCTAATAACTAAGTAAAGGAATCTAAAAGAAAAGTAAGTGAACAAGGTGATAGGGGTGAGAGTTGGTTAATTTTAGTTGGATTCAATGCTTGAACCAAGCATGCCTATGTATCCCTTTGAATGGGAATAAGAACCTATGCAGTTCTCCCTTTTTGCGAAGGGGTTAGTTTAGCCTAGCTACTTTATCAGTTTTGATTGATTGATTAAAAGAGGTTGAATTAATTAATTAATTTAATTGATTATTAAGTTGATTAGCTAGCAACCTAGATGAATCAATTTAATTAACTAACTAAAAGAGGCATGGAAATTTAGACAACAGAAAATTAAAGGAAAAGAGAGCTTACCTCAGACAACGGGCAATGACTGGCCTTAGACAGCAGGCTATGTTTGGCTTAGGATGGCGGGCGGCAACTAACCTCGGACGGCTGGTGGCAGCTAGCCTCGGATGGTGGGCTGCAGCTAGCCTCCGACTAGAGAAATGAGCCTTGGGCAATAGACTTGCCTCAAACATGCGGCCGGTAAGCCTTTAACTAGTTGAGTAGGAATCAAGAAGAAACCCCCCAACTTGCATTGCGAAGCAATGAGCAAATGCAAAGTCGTTTGCTTGAAATTAATGCTTTGCAAGCTCTAGAAGTTGGTCTCTAAAGTGTGGAGAGGCCCTCTATATATAAGAGGAGGATTAGAGCTCTCAATACATAAACTTTCGATATGGGATAGTGGAAAAATAGGGAACTCATGTGAATTGCTGCACAACCCTCTATGGCATCACAGAGGGCTATGCAGCATTGTGAAGTGCCACACAGGGCTTGCATCAACCAGCCTTGCTTCCATCCATTTTGCCTGTTTTAGCCCGTTCTTGCCCATTTCTTATCCCTTTTTTATGATTCTATTTTCATTTACTCATTACTCAGTCTTGGATGATTTGAAAGGGTTCAAATGTTAAAAAGAAATGTTTTGGTTTTCCCATTTAAGAGTTTTCAACTTTTGAAGGTTTGTTTATCAAGCCTAAGTGCTTCTAAGGTTCAAACACATATTGGAAGGTGCAAAATTAAAGGTTCATAGATGGGCCTTACTTATGCTAACTAGCCTAAGCCTTGAGATTTTGCCAAAGAATTTTATAATAATATACCCAGGTGTGAGGCCTCGCTTGAGCACTGGTCTGATCCACTCAAGAGAATCGAAATGCTCATTTGGGAAAGAACTCATGAAGAAGCCCTAGGCTTATCTTTGATAGATTTGAAAATTGTTTCTTAGAGTTGCCACCTTAATTTATTTTTATTTGGAAAAATATAAGGAAAAAGCCCATTTGACTCTAATTATTACCCAAAGGAAAAAGAACACTAGCCTCGAAACCAAAGAGGATTTGGGGACTAGGTTTTTAGTTTAACAAAATATGTTTGGCTAAATAATATAAAAGTAACTTAAAATATGAATAATTTAAAATACATGAATAGTTTATAATTTGCATGATCATTCAATTGACAATAAAATAAATACATAAGTAAAGGTTCAAAATAAAAGAAAGTTAATGTTATAAGAAAATCCCAAACTTAGGGGATACCTCCCCTAGCCCTTATGGGTTTTAGGGAAGTCACACATTCCCCAAACTAAGCCTAATAACAAAGTAGAAGCAAACAAAATAAAAGTAAGTGAAGAAGGTGATAGGGGGAAAGTTGGTTAGTTTTAATTGGATACGATGCTTGAACCAAGCATGCCTATGTATCCCTTGAATGGGAATCAGAACCCACATAATTCTCCCTTCTTGCAAAGGGGTTGGTTTAGCCTAGCCACTTTATCATGTTTTGATTGATTAATTGATTAGAAGAGGATTGAGTTAATTAATTAATTTTATTGATTACTGAGTTGATTAGCTAGCAACCTAGATGAATGAATTTAATTAACTAACCAAAGGAGGAAAGAAAATTTAGACAAAAGAGAATTAAAGAAAAAGAAGCTTACTTAGGATGGCAGGCAGTGGTTAGCTTTGGTGTGGTCTTGGAAAAGATCGGGCTATTTAGTTTAGATAGATCTAACTTTGGAGAAAATTTGGTTTGAGGCTAAATTAGAGAGCTTGATCAGGAGGTGATTAGGTTGGAAGGTTTAGGGAAGGTCAGTTTGTGGGGCTTGTCCTCAGAGAAGTTCATATGGAAGGCTTAGTCGTGTACTTTAGCACAGTCAGGTTATAACCTTTAGAGAGTTTATTTGGAAGGCTCAGTCAAGTTTTGCCTTAGGCTCAATCAAGTTATAGCCTTTGGGGAGTTCATTTGGAAGACTCAATCATATTCTGCCTTAGACTCTATTAGGTCTGGCTTAGAGGAAAGGTCAAGCTAGGAATTACTTGGTGAAGGCTTGGTCAAATTTGGCCTTGGAGGAGACTATGGTCTTCATAAATTAAGGCTTTTTATGAATGGGCTTCATGGTGAAAGCTTTTAGGCTTAGGCTTCATAGTGAAGGCTTTTTGGTTTGGGCTTCATGGTAAAGGCTTTTGGATTTGGGCATCATGGTGAAGGCTTTTGGATTTGGGCTTCATGGTGAAGGCTTTTGGATTTGGGCTTTATGGCGAAGGTTTTGGGTTTAGGCTTTAGGGTGAAGTTTTTTTTTTTTTTTTTTTTAGGCTTTAAGGTGAAGATTCTTGGGGAGTGGGCTTCATGGTAAAGGCTTTTGGATTTGGACTTCATGGTAAAGGCTTTTGGATTTGGACTTCATAGTGAAGGCTTCTTGATTTGGGCTTTATGATATAGGCGTTTGGGCTTGAGCTTCATGGTAAAGGCTTTTTGGGGGTGATTTTATGGCAAAGGTTTTTGAGCTTGGACTCTTCTACAAGGGTACTTTGGACCTCTTTGGAAGATTATTGCTTTTATCTCAGGTATGGTGTTTCAGGCTTTGATCACAAGGATACCGCAGGCTCATGGATAAGGATTTGCTTGAGTTATGAGGTTTAAGCTTGAAAGGTTGGTATGATTTTTCCAACGAGGCTTGTACATTATGAAGTTTGGGAATGGTTCAAAAGGTTAGTTGGAAATTCTGAAAAGGATCAAGGAGGTTGTATGATTTTGCTGTAGCATGATTCATGGAAAAGAACAAGCTAAGCTAACCTTGATGTTTTGAGATTAAAAAGACATTTAGAGTGGCATTTTATTGGCTTGAATGTAGACGACAGACTAGATGAAAGGAAGTACCATAAGGAGTGGCTGAAGGACTAATGAAAAGAGACAACGTGGGGATCATGCTCCTAATGAGAGATAGGAATATGACAAACTAGCAATGTGAGAGATTGTGTTTAAGCTCTATGAGCTAAGTGATGAGATGGATTAACAAAAGATGATGACAACCTAGAAGGATATGCCCCCACTATAAGGTAAGGGCATAGAAGATAATATCACTTTATACAATGAGCCTCTAGTAAGGAAGGATAACTTTGAAGACATGAGATGAGACGAATTCAGTAAAGATTATTTGACAAACTTTGAATGATACGAAGGAAGATGACTAGGATGAGCTTTCTCTCTCTCTCTCTCTCTCTCTCTCTTTTAGCTCTAACTTTTGCCTAAGTTGCCCTTTTCGGATTTTCAACTTAAGGAGCTTGAAATTTCAGAGAAAACATTCCACCAAGATTTGATGAATTTGTTGCCCCTTATTGAGGTGTATAATTTGATTTTGTGCTTCAACTATTTGATGAAAGGTCTATTTCTGGACCTTCTTTGGTTAGGAGCTAGCAAAGCAATTATTGATGACACCTCAATTATGATGGATTTAATTAATGTTCATTTCTCTTTTCTTTTTTTTTTTTCTCTCTTTTCTCCCATTTTTTCCTTCTTTTTTCTTTTTTTTTTTTCACTTTTTTTTCTTTTTTTTTTTAAAGCTCATCCATGTTTAAAATAAGAAAGACAAGTGCCCAAATAAATAAAAAGATGTGAATGTTTTATTACATTGGAAAATTTTATTGCAAGATAACAAAAAGGATTTGACATGATTGATGAAAAATACATGAAAAGAAAAATAAAATGATAGACACAAACTCGAATTTAGACTCAAACTTTGAGATTTAGGACTTAGACTCAAACTTAGACTTCAATTTCAATCTCAGATAGGTAAGATTAGTTGAACTTAAAATCTTCCATGTCATGCCACTTGGGGTTGAGGTGAGGTGGGGTTGAATTGGGTTCAGGTTCTTCATCACTGCTTAGGTTGGTGGTAAGGAATTTAGGTTGAATTGATGCACTTTGGATGCAATTTTAACCTTTGATGCAGTTGCAACCAAAGCTTTGAAAGTGGGTAGGTAATAGGTTAGCAAGTGGGCTCGATAGGTTGGAAGTAGATTCTTAATAAGGATGTTGACTTGTTCTTGGTCAGTTGGTCTATTTACCATTTGGGCAACTTTAGGCCTCCACCTTATAAGGAACATAGAGAAGGACTCCTTTGGAAGCTGTTTAGTAGTTTGCAAGTCATGCCTAGTGACATCCACTTCACTGTTATAATGATATTGTTCGATAAAGGCACAGCATATATCATCCCATATCCTTTTCTTACTCTTGTCTAGTGAAAGGAACCATTTCCTGATAACACCGGTTAGTGATTGTTGGAACAGTTGAGCAAGGAGCTCATCGCTAACTCTTAAAGGTTTCATTACCCCCATATATATCTTCAAATGGGTCTTGGGGCAAGTGGTTCCATCAAATCTCTTTAGTTCAGGCTTTTTGAATCTAGCAGGAAGCTTGGCATTAGGAAATAAGGTTAAACTATCCACATCAATTAGATCATTATAGTGCTTTAGGGATTTGATGGTTCTTTCCATGACTTCAAGTTTCTCCATGAGCAATCTAGTGTCTGGATAAGAGAAAACTTTCCCACCTTGGTTTAGATATGGGTTGGTTTGGTTCAAATTTGGAGTAGGATTGGTTGAGTTTAAGATAAGGTTTAGGTTAAGATGGCTAAGGATGGCCTGGTTAATCATAGCTCGAACTTCCTCAATGATGAATTGCCTTTGTTCCTTGAATTGGGCTTGCTGAGTAGCTAGGATAGCCTTGAAATGCTCTTCTTGCTTCTTATGGACTCTGGTCACAAGTGTGGTTAAGGAAGCCATATCAAGCGGGTGGGCCATTAGTACCTTCAAACCAAAGCAGCAAGGTAAGTGATGGGTATGGAACAAAAGAGGTGATTAAGGTATAGGCATGCAGATCCTAAGAGAAAAAACTTCCTATTGTGTAATGGCCAACTATTTTTTAGGGTTAAGGTAAGATGGGACAAAGGTTTTAGCTTTAGGGTAAGATTAAAGGTACTAGGTTTAAGGTAACATATTAGGTCAAAGGTATTGGGTTTAGAGTAGTGTCTTAATGATTTTAGTATAGGCTATAGGCATTTATCAATCTGGGGGTGATGGATTGGTTTTAAAGGTAATGGGCCAAGGATGTTAGGCAATGGTGTCTTGTGGCTAGGTTGGCAAGATATGGGTAAAAAAGAAGGTAGAGATGTTTTTAGGTTACAATTTAGGGTATAGACATTTTGGGTAAGGTTAAGGTAATAGTGTCTAAGGTTAAAGGTATTTGAGGTCAAAGCTAGGGAAATGAAGTTTAAGGCTCAAGGCTAGGAAAATGAGGTTTTAGGCTCCAGGCTAGGGTATTGGTGTTTAGGTTAAATGTTAAGGTAATGGGGTAAGGTTTAGGGTTACGGTGTTGGTGTTTAGGTTAAAGGCTAAGGTAAAGGTGTAAGGTTTAGGGTGATGGCTTTAGGTTAGTAGGGGCAAATGTGAATGGGATAGAGGTAAGAGTGTTTAAAGTTTAGAAGTAAAGGTGTTGGGATAAAAGTGAGTATATGACCCTTCATCGGTTCAAGGTATAACCTAGACTTAAGATGAATGCATTTTTTATTATACAATATGGATGCATAAGATGCATGAGGAAAAAATTTCATGAGAATGCAAAGATGCAAGGTTTTAATTATGGTACATACAACCTAAGGTTAGGATATAAGTTCATTACATGAAAGGGTAAGGGTGGCTCGATTTAGGTACCTGTCACACTAGAGCAGCAATATACCTAATCACATGTGAGTCAAGGAGCCTTGCGTAGGTCCAACAGTACATGCTTACTCATTACACCTTTAAAAGGATCAAAGGATTTGTCATAGGGTGGATGATTTCACTATTAGCAAATAGACCCAAGGAGGGTTACCCACTTGATGCTACTCATTATCCATTGTTTTATTAAAACTAGGTTGAATGGCAAAGAGTCTATGCAAGTGATGCATGCAAAGTCACAATCATATTAAAAGGCTAAACTCTTTTTAAACCAATTATTAGTCCACTTATTTTTTTTTCTTTTATTAAAAGAAAGTTAGTCCCCCGTGGAGTCAGCAGCTATAAGGCCTTGCTCGAGCACCGGTCTGATCTACGAAAGGGAATCGAAATGCTCATTTGGGAAAGAACTCACAAGGAAGCCCTCAAGCTTATCTTTGATAGATTTGAAAATTGTTTCTTAGAGTCACCATCTTAATTTATTTTTATTTGGGAAAATACAAGGAAAAAAAACCATTTGACTCTAATTATTACCCAAAGGAAAAAGATCATTAGCCTCAAAACCAAAGAGGATTCAGGGACTAGGTTTTTAGTTTAACAAAATATGTTTGGCCAAATAATATGAAAGTAACTTAAAATATATTTCATGAATAATTTAAAATGCATGAACAACTTATAATATGCATGATCATTCAATTGACAATAAAGTAAATGCATAAGTAAAGGTTTGAAATAAAAGAAAGTTAATATTATAAAAAATTCCAAACTTAGGGGATACCTCTTTTAGCCCTTATGTGTTCTAAGGAAGTCACACATTCCCCAAACTAAACCTAATAACAAAGTAAAAGAAAACAAAATAAAAGCAAGTGAAGAAGGTGATAGGGGGGAAAGTTGGTTAGTTTTAATTAGATTTGATGCCTGAACTAAGCATGCCTACGTATCCCTTTGAATGGGAATAAGAACCCATGCAGTTCTCCTTTCTTGTAAAGGGGTTAGTTTAGCTTAGCCACTTTATCATATTTTGATTGATTGATTAAAAGAGGGTTGAGTTAATTAATTAATTTGATTGATTACCGAGTTGATTAGCTAGAAACCTAAATAAATCAATTTAATTAACTAACTAAAGGAGGCAAGAAAATTTAGAAAAAAGAGAATTAAAGGAAAAGAAGCCTACCTCGGATGGCAGGTGGTGGCTAACTTTGGACTGTGGGCGGTGGTTGACTTTGGACTGCAGGCAATGGCTAGCCTAGGATGGCTAGCGACGGCTAGCCTTAGATGCCGGGCAGCAGCTGGCCTCAAATGGTGGGAGGCAGTTGGCCTTAGCTTTGGATGGCGGGCGCTGGTTGGCTTTGGATAGTAGGCGGCGGCTAGCCTCAGATTAGAAAAACAAGCCTTGGGCAAAAGAATTGCCTTGAATAGGTAGGTGGAAAGCCTTTAACTAGTCAGGTAGGAATTAAGGAGAAACCTCGCAACTCGCTTTGCGAAGCAAGGAGCAAATGCAAAGCATTTTACTTGAAGTAATGCTTTTTAAGCTCTAGAAGTTGATGTTTTGAAGTGTGGAGAGGTCCTCTATATATAGAGGGAAAGTTGAAGCATAGAAGTTGTTCATATTTGATATGGGATTGCAAAAAAATGGATTTTTGCCAGATTTGCTGCAGAGAGCTTTATGGCACTGCCTCACAGGCCTTTGCAGTTTCAAAAAGGCCTTTGCGGTAATGCCGTAGCCCTTTGCAGCTTGTTTTGGCCCGTTTTGCCATTTTCACCTGTTCTTGCTCATTTCTCATCCGTTTTTCATGATTCTAGTTGCGTTGTACTCATTACTCAGTCTTAGATTATTTGAAATGGTTCAAATGCCAAAAAAACATATTTTGATTTTCCCATTTTGAGAGTTTTTGACTTCTAAAGGTTTATTTACTGAGCTTAAGTGCTTCTAAGGTTCAAACACATGCTGAAAGGTGCAAAATTAAGGGTTCACACAAGGATGCATAATCCTTAGAAGGATGGGATGGTTTATCACTTAAAGAGAAAGTAGGCCTTTGTCACATCCCAACCTTAGAGATATGATGGTCCTAGAATATGGGGAGACATAAGGTCACCCACGCTCGTAGAACCTATTTACACATAAAAAAATCATGCCTAGGATCTTCCCAAATCTCTTACAATAATTCATTTAAAACATTTAGATGAATATCTTTAATTGTGGAAGTCTATAATTAAACATTACACATAAAATCCATAAGGAAAATAATATATCTCAAATGAATGTCAATCAATATTCTCGGAGCATCTAATGAAAAGACTTCATAAAATAGTATTATTGATAACTTGGACAAGGAATCTCCTAAGCGAAGTAGAATGCTTGAGCCATCACCTTGCCTCCTCACATTTGCTCACCTGGAACCATACAAGGAAAAAGGGATGAGATAAATGATCTTAATGAGTAAATGATAAGGCACATACATATCACATATTCCTTTGAAAAGGAAACACATAGCTTATACACAGTTCATGATTTATAATTCATGAATCAAGTTGCAATTTAGCAAGGGTTTAATTTTACAAGTTTGCAGAAATCACACTTATAACTTATAAAGAGTGAAGGCTATTGCTTTATCACTCAAACTTATAAATGAGAGGTGGCCTTATACCAAATTCCAACTCCTATCACTTATAAGGCATGAAGTTGATCAGGCTCCATGGCTAGAACTGCCCCTTCTAGCTAAGGTGGATACACTACCCCTATCTATCGGGTTAAGACCATATGCACAGGTTTTGATGATTACCTGTATCAGCACGAGGATTCTGCATAAAGGGTTAAAGGTACCATAGCTAGAGCTAATGGTAATCACAAATAACATTATCACATCAGGCAATAATAACATGTATCTTAATAATAATAGTGGCTTAACTTTCAAACAAAAGATACAATGATAGTGTAGTTCCAGAAAGAATATAAGTTAGGGTGTTAATCAAAAGAATTTCTCATTGGATAAAAAAAATAGTTTTAGACCAAATGTCCTTTGGCAACCCAAGCTTGTCAAAGAAATCATATAATAATATTTTAGAATAGAAAGAACTTGGGTTTCAAAGATCACAAAGGCTTACATAATATGATATCACATATTTGCAACATAACAAAAAGTTACTTGCACTTGTAACATGAACATAGTGTTACTCACACTTGTAGAATGAATATGATGTTTACTCACCTTGGGGCTCCTTTGCTCCTAGTATACGTAGTCCTTTTGCACTTCTAAAGCTCCTTAAACTCTAACATAATATTTAATTTAATACTTAGTATTTATTTACTCATGATGCTCTTATCCCATAACTACCCATGCACATATAGCATACACACACACTTAGAGCCCACCTAAAGGTGTACTCATCACTTGCACATAATACATTGACTTTAAAAGTCTTGCATACTTAGGCCTTATAGGCTCACTTGAAAATACATTACAATCACATTAATACCTTTCTAAGGTCATCACAATATTATTATCTCAATATCAATTTACTTTAACAATCATCTTAATACACTTTACCCTTCCATACATGTCAACTTAACAATTAACCTTTCAAGTGTCATGCTTAACTCTTATGGTCCTTTTTATTCAATTGTCACTTTATCAACTCAAAACCATGTATTTATTATCAAGTCATCATAACATCTAGTTCCATATTTCCCAATCATATTTGTATTCTAATCACAATATAAGGTTAAGATACCTTAAGTATACGAAATGGCATTTAAGCTTATCTAGGATCATACCTTCAACTAACATGCAATTTTATCATTTATTATACATACATACATGTTAATAATCATCAAACACATCACATAAAAATTATAAACATTGGGACAAAAATATTAAGGTAGGCTGAAAGCATCACCAAGGTAAAAATTAAATTCTTTTTCTTTTTGCACTTTCCGTTTATTTCAGAAATATGTAAAAACATGGTTTAAACCAAGATTTTTCATGTAAACACAACAAAAATCATCTTAGAATTTTAATCCATATGAATCGGCCACACTTGTTGTTATTTATACATAAAATTCAACTTTTGAATTATAGAGCACAAAACCATGAGTTTTCTTATTTTTGGTATTTTTCAGTCATTTCAGAAATATGTAAACAGGTTGTGTAAACTATTATTTTTCATTCAATCATAGAAAATACCAGTTTAGAACACATCCATACATGATTCAGTAGCCATAGATAGTATTTATACAAAAAAAAAAAAAATTCCAAGTTCAAAGGCTTAGGTGAAAAATCTTGAGTTTTCGCGCTTTCCGCGCTTTTTGTTCATTACAGCAAAAAACAGACACATGATTCAAATCATTATTTTTCATCTAAACAAAACAGATATCATATTAGAGTACTTCCTCACACAAATCGGCAGCCATATATCAATTTAGTAAGAGAATTTTCCAACTTCTAAGTTCTAACACAAAAACCTTGAACTCCTTTGTTTTTTGAAACTTTCTGGTCATTGCAAAAATATGCAGAAATATTATTTAATCTAATATTTTTCATCAAAACAGATCAAAAATCAGTTTAGAGAACAACAATACACAAATCACCCCCTAGTGATGTTTATGCACAAAAATTGTGATTTTAAGTTGTAGAATTCACCTTTGAAGAAATTTCGCGGAAAGAATTGTGTTTTCGGTAGAAAATAGATTTTCTCTCCCAAAAACTCACCTAGATAGAATTAAATCTATAAAAATTAGTAATCAACCAGGTCAAAATAATTTTCCCATAATTTATTTTACGGAAATCAGTTTAGAAATTGAAAGAGAAGAAAAACTTACGATTACGGTCAAGAAATCGCGAAACGGAAAGGTATTTTCTTAATTTCGGAAGAGAGGAATATTTTGAGAGAATTTTTCTGCCAAGATATAGAAAAATTAAGGTGATGGCTGCTGGAACTCTATTCTGGCCGAAATTTAGAATATATAATAGGGTTTGGGTGAAATTTCCACTAATACCCTTAATGAACTAGGTTAGGTGGATTTTAGTGTAGTGGGCTTTTGGGTATTTGGACTTTTTATTTAAATTTTGGGCTGATTATAATTAAAAATTAAAAAGAATATTTTTCTTTTTATTTTTGTAATATTTTCCCCAAAAATATTTATTTTAAAAATTATTTTAAAACACTCATAAAATCGTTTTATGCTTAAAAATTGTCTTTGTGCATGAAAATTCATTTTATTTAAAATAAATTCCTTTATGCAAATGCACTTCATGTAAATCATTTATTTCACAATAGAAACTCATATTATGCATATTAAAATTAATTTAATATGCCACATGCTCATCAATCACTTAGATCACTAATTTTCACAAAAGCACACACTTAACCTTAATAGTTTTAAATCAAGCAATTTATCATGAAAATTTCTAGGGGGGGTATGGGTTGTTACAGCCTTAATCGAGGAGTTAGGGGTACAGGTGTTTTGAAGGAGATAGGTAGGATGCCACCTTGTAAGTTGATTCAGCAAGTTGGACACATAGACTGGGAGGTGGTACTAGACTTTATCTGATGTGTTAATGGTAGAATGAGACACAAAAGGCTAACAACTCTAAGCGAAAGTGGTGAAAACACTTAACAGGGTACAAATATAGGGAAACATGACTATGTGAAAGGTAAGACTAATAAAATGACTATCTTTGGATGAGATAGGACTAACATATAAGATAGTGAATCCAATTTGAATGAAATAGAGCTCCATCTTGAATTATTGCTTCGAATTGATTCCATCTTTTGGCTAAGCTGCTTTTATGGGTTGCCCTTTTGAGTTTCTCTCTCTCTTTGGTTGTTTTTTTTCTTTTTCTTTTTATTTTTGTTTTTTATTTTTTGAACTTTTTCCTTTTTTATTTTTTGTTTGGCAAGGCTATTTATTTTATCTTGTTTGGAAAGGTCTGCTTTTGTTTGGATCATGGGTTGAATTTCTAGTTTTCCTTCCCTTTTTAATTAGCAAGGCTATCTATTTTGCTTTGCTTGTAAAGATGACTGAGGATTTCCCCCTAGCCTATAACGAGGATGGGAGTTTTGGTGTTCTGCAAAATACTCAAAAAAGGGGTGTTAGCTTAGAGAGAAAGTGACATGGATGTTCGCTTAGGGAATCTGAATGTTTTCCAAGAAACTGCAATTTTGTGAAGGCTACCTTTAATAATCATATGTTATGGCCTTACATGAATTCTTGACCCTTCGCATGTGATTCCTTATTGGCGCAAAAATTCATTATGTCATTTGAATTGGATGGAAAGAAACATATAAAGAAAGGAACTTTATTAAATAATGTCATCTTTCCTTATTACAATAAGAATGACTTTAATAGACTCAATGGGATAACTCTAACAAAGAAACTCAAAAAAGATGACTTTGACAAACAAACTAAAAAAATATGACTCTGATAGTCTAACTCAAAAAGATGACTGACTTAAACAATGACTAGGACTTTAATGACATAGACTCGGATTAGTATCCTTCTTGCCTTGTTGACTCACTAGGTGGCTTGAAAGGTTGATGGATAAAAGAGGCATTGATTACCCATTAGGTCTTAGACTAATTCTAGACAAGTTGAGTTTAGCTAAAGTCAAACTCTTTAATGTTGGGTTCATGTTCTTCCTGAATGTCCAAGTCACTGGTGGCAATCTTTGATTTCCTTTAAAGGTGATCTTCAACCTTGGATGTAGTTGTGATCAAAGCTTTGAAAATGGATAGGTATTATGTTAACAAGGGATCTTGGTAGTTTGGAAGCAAATTCTTGACAAGGATATCCACTTGTTCTTACTCAGTTAGCCTATTTACTATTAGAGTAGCTTTGGCCCTCCACCCTGTAAGGAACATAGAGAAGGTCTCATTCGAAAGCTGCTTATGCTCTCTAAATCCCTTCTTGTAATGTCAACTTTAATATTGTAATGGTACTATTTGACAAATGTGTTGCAAATGTCATCCCAGGTCTATTTTTGGGTGTCATCCAAGTTAATAAACCATCTTAGGGCAGCATCAGTAAGGGTTTACTAAAAGAGTTGAGTAAGGAGCTCATTGTTGATACCAAAGGGATGCATTGCCCCCATATACATCTTTAAATGGATCTTTGGGCAAGTAGTACCATTAAATTTGTCTAAACTTGACATCTTGAACTTTGGTGGTAATTGGGCATTAGGGGAAAGGCTTAATAAACTTATATCAACCATGCCTTCCCTCTTCTTAGACTTTTTACTAGCTTTTCCATGGCTTCCAAATTGAGAAAGAAGACCTCAAGCCAAGGATTACATATGATTTCCCTCCCTAGGAAGGATTTAGAGGAAATGAGGTGATTTATGGTTGTTTAGTGAGTGCTGGATGGGAGAGAGTGTTTGTATGTAGGATATTATGTGAGTGAAGTGATGGAGAGGTTGGCTTGGTGGAGGAAGTAGAAGCATGGGCCTAAACTATGCTTAAATTTTGGTCTAGGTTGAGTGGATCTTGAAATACGGGACTTAGGGTTTGGTTTATGCCAGCTCTGCTTAGCATGTGTTGGATATCATTTAGGATGGCCTTCCTTTGGGTTGTTTGTTTCTTATTACTTTAATAGTTTAGGCAGAATCTAGTAGCAATTTGTGCCTTAGGAGCCATATAATAGTTATGTAATAGTAGATTTTAATTCCCAATGGTACAATAATATATTCATAATATGAAAAGAGTTTCATATGATTGAATATAATCTTTAAGTATTTATAAGAGGATCTATTCTTAAGTGTTGAGAATATGGGAGACAGATCGCTCTTGTACAAATATTTTAAATATGTTCATGGTCATAGGATTAATAACTGGGCATCATTAATTTCGGAAGACCATCACCTCTGTTTGTTTTCTATAATCAGTATGTGATACAGATGATTATAGAGGCAGTGAGTCTCATGCTGCTTGATATGTGATATCGATACAAACATGTGGATATTCATAGGATGAATAGTCAAACTATGATGTTAGATGATAATAATATGGGGTTTTACTACTTGTCAAATATTTATCATCT
Source organism: Reutealis trisperma (assembly GCA_947687605.1). Lineage (NCBI taxonomy): Eukaryota > Viridiplantae > Streptophyta > Magnoliopsida > Malpighiales > Euphorbiaceae > Reutealis > Reutealis trisperma. The sequence continues at coordinate 231,850 of CANTUT010000449.1, forward strand.
AGGTCATAATAGTGCATATAATCCTTTGACTTGAAGGATACTATATCTCATCTATAGAAAGTTAGGATTTATTATTACTTACATAGATGTACTATTCATGTGAGGCTATATGGCATATGATAGTTCTAATTTGTTATGTATGGAGATAAGTGATCGCCAAGATAGAATTCATTACCTCGAGCAAATGAGGTTAAGATCCTATGCTATCTGGTTATTCTTGATACTTAAGTTCTTCACCAAGACAGTGAGATTCACTAGAAAGAGTTTCTAGTAGGAATCTAATCTTATCAAGAATTAGAATTGAGATAAGGACATAGAATCAAGGCACATTAGGGTTTGACATAAAACATTACCCTAGCCGAGATTGAGATCTTTAATTAAGGGATTCTAGTGCATGATGATTTATGATCGATGGTCTATGTGATGTTTAAAGTTATCAGCTATAAACATTCATTTCTAATTAGGTAGTCATGACATGGAATGCTAGTTGTCCCTCATAACTTATGGGACTAAGTGTGAAGTGGCGATTTCACATTAGTAGAGAAAAATATTTTCTCATTCCCATTGCTAATTAAACCTAGAAAGTCACACAGCTAATGGTGATCACCTTCCAAGTGTAAAAGGTTTACCATAATAATTAATTAAAGTGTTTAATTAATTGATTAGTGGTAAAATGATTAAATATGTAATTAAATTTATAAAAACCCTAGCATGTCCTGATGTTTAATCTATAAAGGTTTCTAATCTATAAAGGTTTCTATTCAATTGAATCTTAATTTGTATATTATAAATATGAGAAAGATTAAATTGAAAATTGATTTGGACTAAAGACTTAATTTTAAGCTTAGTGAAAACCCTTAACACATGAGATGTGGCCTAAGTCCATATGTGATATGATTAAGAGGCAATTTAAGGGTTAGAGAAAATTCACTATTCATAAGCCCATATGATGGGTTTAGGGGTTAGAGAATTTTCTACTAAGGTTAAAATTGTAAATATGTCTTTTGGCTAGTGGAAATGTCCATTTTACCCCTAGAGGATATAATGGTTATTTCACCATTTGAGGAAGCAAAGTCAACTTTGCCCTTCCGCCAAATGAAGAGCTAAAAGGGTATTTAAGTCTTTGTGAAGACTTAAGTGCCAAGTCTTAGAAAGATATAAAAGCTTTAATTTTTATGTTGCAAAAGAAGTGAACACCATTTTAGATTTGAAGCATTTCTAGAGAGAGAAGTTCAGAGAGAAAGAAAAGGAAGAAAATGTTTCTTCAATTTTCTTTTGATCTACAATTCTTTTCTTTATTCTTTGTGAAAGAACAAATGCTTGCAAATTGAAAATGTGTTTAGTCCAAAACAAACTTAAATTCCTAATGATTTTTTAGGGAAATCTTGAATCAAATTGGGCATCTAAGAGAGGATTCAGGAACACCAAAAAAATCAAGAGGAAACTTAAAGGTGAGCTAGGTGTGGATGATCTAGAGGCTTCACACTTGGGAAGCTCTTGGATAAAGAAAGAAGGAACCTACAAGAGGTAATATGATTACTCTTCCTTCTTCTTTATATGCATATGTGTTTTATACATAAATTAATTGATTGCTTGAATGGATTTTGGACCAAAATTGGGTGAAGTGAAATTTTAAAAATGTTTGAAATTTCACTTCACCACCTTTCTTTCACTGCGCTTGGCTCCATCATTCCTTCAGAATCTTATCCATGACATCTTTGTCAAATCTAGTAGACATCTTGGCAACCTTAAAAAAGGAAAAGGAATTGGGTTACTATCTTTGGAAAAAATAGTGTCTTGTGGTTAGGTTGACAGGGTATGCGTAAAGATGAGGGTAGAGGTGTATGTGTGAGGCCTTGCCCGAGCACTGATCCAATCCGCTAAAGGGAATCGAAATGCTCATTTGGGAAAGAACTCATAAGGAAGCCCTCGGGCTTTTCTTTGATAGATTTGAAAATTGTTTTTAGGAATCGCCACCTTAATTTATTTTTATTTGGGAAAATATAAGGAAAAAACCCATTTGACTTCAATTATTACCCAAAGGAAAAAGATCACTAGCCTCGAAACCAAAGAGGATTCGGGGACTAGGTTTTTGGTTTAATTTAACAAAATAAGTTTGGCCAATTAATATAAGAGTGACTTAAAATATATTTCATGAGCAATTAAAATGCATGGATAATTTATAATATGTATGATCATTCAATCCATAAAGTTTATACACAATTAGAATTTGAAATAAAATAGAGTTAAAATTACAATGAAATCCAAACTTAGGGGCTACCTCCTTTAGCCCTTATGGGTTCTAGGGAAGTCACACATTCCCCAAACTAAACCTAATAACTAAGTAAAGGAAAGCAAAATAAAAGTAAGTGAAGAAGGTGATAGGGGAGAGAGTTGGTTAGTTTGAATTGGATTCGATGCCTAAACCAAGCATGCCTACGTATCCCTTTGAATGGGAATTAGAATCCACGTAGTTCTCCCTTCTTGTGAAGAGGTTAGTTTAGCCTAGCCACTTTATCATGTTTTGATTGATTGATTAAAAGAGGGTTGAATTAATTAATTAACTTAATTGATTACCAAGTTGATTAGCTAGCAACCTAGATAAAGTAATTTAATTAACTAACTAAAAGAGACAATGAATTTAAGGGAAAAGAAGCTTACCTTGGATGGTAGGCGGTGGATAGCCTCGAACAGCGGCCGGCGACTAGCCTCGGACGGTGGGTGGTGACTAGCCTTGGGTAATGGACACAAGCCTTGGGCAAGAGACTTACCTCGAACAGGTGGGCGGCGGAAAGCCTTAAACTAGTCAGGTAGGAATTAAAGAGAAACCCCCCAATTTGTTTTTAAAAAGCAAGGAGTAAATGCAAAGCATTTTGCTTGAAGTAATGCTTTTCAAGCTCTAGAAGTTGGTCTTTTGAAGTGCGGGGAAGCCCTCTATATATAAGAGGAGGTTTGGAGCATAGAAATTGTTCAAATATGATGTGGGATTGCAAAAAATAAAAATTTTGCCGGAGTTGCCGCAGAGGCCTTTGCGGCAGTGCTGCACAGCCCTTTGCGGTTTCGCAGAGGGCTTTGTAGCAGTGCCGCAGGCCTCTATGGCAACGGGCCTGCTTTCGCCTATTTCATGCATTCTTACTCGTTTCTCATCCATTTTACATGATTCCAGTTGCGTTATATTCATTGCTCAGTCTTGGATGGTTTGAAATGGTTCAAATGTCAAAAAGAAATATTTTGATTTTTCCATTTTGAGAGTTTTTGACTTTTGAAGGTTAGTTTACAGAGCTTAAGTGCTTTTAAGGTTCAAACACGTACTAGAAGGTGCAAAATTAAGGGTTCACAGTTGCCCCCTCATCAAAATTGTCTTTGTCTAAAAGGCGATTATGATGACAGTGAACTTGAGGATGAAGATGATGGAGAGGATGCCCCCAGTATATTTGGAAGCAATAGGGAATTTTGATAGTGTGAAATGAAGATGATGCCCCCGATATATTTGGGAGTGGTTGGAATGAATAGGATGCCCCCAATATATTTGGGAGTGGTTGGCATATTGCCTCCGGTGTATTTGGGAGTGGTTGGAATGAAGAGGATGCTCCCAACATATTTGAGAGTGGTTGGAATGAATAGGATGCCCCTGGTATATTTTGGGAGTGGTTGGAATGAAGAGGATGCCCCCAGTATATTTGGGATTAAAATGAAGAGGATTTAGAAGCAGTAGGAAATTTTGATAAGTGTGAAATGAAGAGGATGTTTTCGGTATATTTGAAAGCGGTTGGAATGAAGAGGATGCCCCCAATATATTTGGAAGTAAAGTGGATGCCCTCGGTATATTTGGAAGCGAAGTGGATGCCCTTGATATATTTGGAAGTGAAGTGGATGCCCCCGATATATTTGGAAGTGAAGTGAATTATGATAAGTATGAAATGAAGACGATGCTCCTAGTATATTTGGAAGCAACAGGAAATTCTAATAGTGTGAAATGAAAAGGATGCCTCTGGTATATTTGGAAGTGGCTGGAAATTCTGATAAGTGTGAAATGAAGAGGATGCTCCTAGTATATTTGGAAGCGGTAGGAAATTCTGATAAGTGTGAAATGAAAAGGATGCCCCTAATATATTTAGAAGTGACTAGAAGTTTTGATGAGTATGAAATGAAAAGGATGCCCCTGGTATATTTGGAAGTGGCAGGAAGAAAATGGTAGTTCATGTCTAGTAGGAAGGATAATGACAATCCTATCTGGTAGGATTTGAGAGTAATATTCCTGTCTGGTAAGAATGGCAAATCACTAGTCCTGTATGGTAGGAACGATAATGACGATCCTATATGGTAGGATCTGAGAGTAATATTCCTGTCTGGTAAGAATAGCAAAGTATTGGTCTTTTCTAGTAGGAATGAAAGTGATGATCCTATATGGTAGTATCAAGAAGAGATGACCATCCTGTCTGGTAGGAATGATAAATACAACTATCCTATCTAGTATGAACAATAGTGGTCCTTTCTGGTAGGAATGAAAGTGATGATCATGTTTGGTAGGATCAAAAAGAGATGACCATCCTGTCTAGTAGGAATGGTAAAGATAACTGTCTTGTCTGGTAGGAACAGTAGTGGTCCTTTATGGTAGAAATGAAAAGTGATGATCCTGTTCAATGTAAAAATGCTAGATGATTATGTAATGATCTAATACCTTGAACCTATGAAGGGTCAACCTGATATTAAGTGCTAATCTTTGGGAGAAAGATGCCCCTATTTCAGAAAGGTGAATATTTGGAAGGGATGTGCCCCCGCTTTAGAATGAATAGGGGAAAATGGTTTGGTCATTTGATTTTTGGTTGATAGGCTAGTTTAGAGGTGAATATGGGCATGTCAAGTACGAGATTGGTTGGTTAATGGCTATCGATTTAGCCTAGGTAAAAGCAAGGTGTGGTCTTAGAAAAGATTGGGCTATTCAGTTTAGATAGGTCTAACTTTGGTTTGAGGCTGAATTGGAGAGCTGGGTCAGGAAGGTCAGGTTTTTGGAGATGATTAGATTGGAAGGTTTGGGGAAAGTCAACTTATGGGGCTTATCCTCGGAGAAGTTCATGTGGAAGGCTTAGTTAGGTCTGGGACTTTGGCTTGGTTAGGTTGCAACCTTTAGGGAGTTTATTTGGAAGGCTTGGTCAGGTTATGCCTTTGGCTCGGTTAGGTCTGGTTAGAAAATTAGTTAGGGAAGGTTCGGTCAGATTTGGCTTTGGAGGAGATTATGGTCTTTTGTGAATGGTGAAAGCTAGTCTTAGGCTTCATAGTGAGGCTTTTGGTTTGGGGCTTCATTGGTGAAGGCTTTTTGATTTGAATTTTATGGTGAAGGCTTTTGGGATTGGACTTCATGGTGAAGGTTTTTAGGCTTGGGCTTCATAGTGAAGGCTTGAAGGCTTGGGCTTCAAGGTGAAGGCTTCTTGGTTTAGACTTCATGGTAGAGGATTTTTGGTTTGGACTTGATGGTAAAGGCTTTTTGGTTTGGTACTTTAAACCTTTTTGGAAGATGGTTGGCTTTGTCCCAGGTTTTGGTCATATGAATACCACAGGCTTATAGATAAGGGCTTGCCTTTTGTCATGGTTATATTAGATTTTCAATGCCCATCAAATGGTTGGCAGGCTTTGACTCAATTGGACTTTATGGGTGATGTAATTTGCCAAGGAGGCTTGGTCTTTTCAAGAATGATGAGGTTTTGCCAATGAAACATGGGATGACTTGAGTGGTTTGAGCCCTTCTTAAGCTTTGGAAGACATGACTTGATTTTGGTTATGTTAGAGAAAGCTGGCTTTAAGGATGATGAGTCTTAAAAGACTTAGGGTCTTTGGTTTTGCCCATGGGCTTGGCCCTTAAAAGATGATGAGATTTTTCTAAGGAAAGGGTGGTATAAGGCTTAAGTTTGAAAAGATGGAATGGTACATTTTGAAGTTGGGGAATGGTTCAAAGGTAGGTTGGAAATTTTAATAAGGATCAAGGAGGTTGTATGATTTTGCTATTGTAGCATGATTCATGGAAAAGAACAAGCTAAGCTAACCTTGTTGTTTTGAGATTGAAGAGACATTTAAAGTGACAGAATGTAAATGACAGACTAGATGAAAGGAAGTGCCCTAAGGAGTGGCTGAAGGACTGATGAAAAGAGATAACTTGGAGATCATACTCTCAATGAGATAGGAACATGACAGACTAGCAATGTGAAAGATTGTGCCTAAGCTCTTTGAGCTCAGTGACGAGATGGATTAACAAAAGATGATGACGACCTAGAAAGACATGCCCCCACTATGAGATAAAGGTGAAGAAGACAATATCACTTTAGAGAATGAGCAAGCTAGTGAGGGCGGATGACTTTGAAGACATGAGATGAGACGGATTGATTGAAGATGATTTGACAAACTTTGAATGATACAAAAAAAGATGACCTGGATGAGCTTTCTCATTTTTTTTAACTTTTGCCTAAGCCATCCTTTTTGGGTTTTCAACTTAGCGAGCTTAGATTAATGAAAATTAAGAGAAAACATTCCACCATGACATGCTGCTTCGCTTTGAGGGGCTTTAACATTTGAATTTTCGATTTGAAGAATTTGTTGCCCCTTGTTGAGATGTATCATTTGATTTTGTGCTTCAATTATTTGATGAGAGATCTATTTCTTGACCTTCTTTAGTTAGGAGCTGGCAAAGTAATTACTGATGGCACTTCAATTGTGGTGGATTTAATTGGTGTTCATTTCTCTTTTTCTCCCTTTTCTCTCTCTATTTTTTTTTCAAAGCTCATCCATGTTTAGATAAGTGCATAAATAATTAAAAAGATGTGAATGTTTTATTATAATGGAAAATTTTATTATAAGATAACAAAAAAGGAATCAAAAAATAAAAGAAAATAAGATGACAGACTTAGACTCAAATTTAGACTCAGACTTTGGGATTTAGACTCAGACTCAAACTCAAACTTGGAGATTTAGACTTAGACTTGGAATTCAATCTTAGATAGGTCAAGTCAGCTGAACTTGAACTCTTCTATGTCATGCCACTTAGGGCTGAGGTAAGGTGGTGTTGAATTAGGTTCGAGTTCTTCATCACTGTTAAGGTCGGTGGTGAGGAATTCAGGTTGAAATGATGCACTTTGGATGCAATCTTCAACCTTTGATGTGGTTGCAATCAAAGCCTTAAAAGTGGGTAGGTATTAGGTTAACAAGTGGGCTCGGTAGGCTAAAAGTAGATTCTTGACAAGAATGTCCACTTATTCTTGCTCTGTTGGTCTATTTACCATTTGAGCAGCTTTAGCCCTCCACTTTATAAGGAACATGGAGAAAGACTCCTCTGGAAGCTGCTTGATGGTTTCCAAGTCATGCCTAGTGAAATCCATTTCACTGTTATAATGATATTGTTTGATAAAGGCACAGTAGATATCATCCTATGTCCTTTTCTTGCAGTTGTCTAGTGAAAGGAACCATTTCTTAGTAATACCGGTTAGTGATTGTTGGAACAGTTGAGAAAGGAGCTCATCGCTAACTCCTAAAGATTTCATTACCCCCACATATATCTTCAGATGGGTCTTAGGGCAAGTGGTTCCATCAAATCTCTCTAGTTCAGGCATTTTGATTTTAGGAGGGAGCTTGGCATCAGGAAATAAGGTTAAACTATCCACATCAATTAGATCATCATGGTGCTTTAGGGATTTGATAGTTCTTTCCATGGCTTCAAGTTTTTCCATGAGCAATCTAGTGTCTAGATAAGAGAAAACTTCCTTATCGCAGTTTAGATATGGGTTGATTTGGCTCGAATTTGGGCTAAGACTAGTCAAATTCAAGATAAAGTTTAGGTTAGAATGGCTAAGGGTGGCCTAGTTAATCATAGCTCAAACCTCCTTAATGATGAATTGTCTTTGTTCCTCAAATTGGGCTTGTTGAGCAGCTAGGGTAGCTTAGAAATGTTCTTCTTGCTTCTTAAGGACTCTAGTTACAAATGTGGTCAAGGAAGCCATATCAAGCGGGTGGGCCATTGGTACCTTCAAACCAAAGCAAAAAAGTAAGTGATAGGCATGGAACAGAAGAGGTGATAAAGGTATAGGCATACATATCCTAAGAGAAAAGGCTTCCTTATTGTGTCATAGACTAACCATTTTTTGGGCTTAAGGCATGATGGGGCAGATGTTTTGAGTTTAAGGTAGTAGATTGAACCAAGGGTATTGGGTTTAAGGTAGTGTGTTGGGCCAAAATTATTGGGCTTAAGGGTAACAGACTGGTTTTGAAAAGTAATGGGTCATGGGTGTTGGGCTTAAGGATATTGTGTTAGGTCAAAAGTATTAAGCTTAGGATAGTATCTTGATGATTTGGGGTATAGGCTATAGACATTTGTCAGTCTAGGGGTAATGGATTGGTTTTGAAGGTATAAACCAAGGATGTTAGGCGATGATGTATCGTGGCTAGGTTGGCAAGGTATGGGTAAGAGGAGGGTAGAGGTGTTTTAGATTACAATTTAGGGTGAAGACATTTTGGGTAAGGTTAAGGTAACAATGTTTAAGGTTAGAGCTGTTTGAGGTCAAGGCTAGGGAAATGAGGTTTTACGTTTAGGGCTAGGGTATTGGTATTTAGGTTAAAGCCTAAGGTAACGGGGTAAGGTTTTAGGGTTAGGGTATTTGTGTTTAGGTTAAAGGCTAAGGTAAAGGGGTAAGTTTTAGGGTTAGGGTCTTGGTGTTTAGGTTAAAGGCTAAAGTAAAAGGGTAAAGTTTAGGGTTAGGGTATTGATGTTTAGATTAAAGGCTAAGGTAAAGGGGTAAGGTTTAGGGTTAAGGTATTGGTTTTTAGGTTAAAGGCTAAGGTAAAAAGGCAAGGTCTAGGGTGATGGCTTAAGGTTTGTAGGGGCAAAGGTGAATGGGATAGAGGTGAGAGTGAGGTGTTTAAGAGGGAGATGTTTGACCCTTCTTCAGTTCAAGGTATAACCTAGGCTTAAGATGAATGCATGTTTTGTTATACTATATGGATGCATGAGATGCATAAGGAAAAGATTTCATAAAAATGCAAAGATGTATGGTTTTAATTATGGTACATACAACCTAAGGCTAGGATCTAAGTTCATTACATGAAAAAGTAAGGGTGGCTTGATTTGGATACCCATCACACTAGAGCAGCAATATACCTAACCAAATGTGAGTCAAAGAGCCTCGCGTGGGTCCAATAGTACGTGCATACTCGTTACACCTTTGAAAGGATCAAAGGATTCATAGTGAGGTGGATGATTTCACTATCAGCAAATAGACCCAAGGAGGGTTACCCACTCGATGTTACTCATTATCCATTGTTTTCCTAGAACTACGTTGGATGATAAAGAGCCTATGCAAGTGATGCATGCAAAGTCACAATCATATTAAAAGGCCAAACTCTTTTTAAACCAATTAGTAGTCCACTTATTTTTTCCTTTTATTAAAAGAAAGTTACTCCCCAGTGGAGTCGCCAACTGTGAGGCCTTACCCGAGCACTGATCCGATCCGTTAAAAGGAATCGAAATACTCATTTGGGAAAGAACTCACGAGGAAGCCCTCGGGCTTTTCTTTGATCGATTTGAAAATTATTTTTAGGAGTCGCCACTTTAATTTATTTTTATTTGGGAAAATATAAAGGAAAAACCCATTTGACTCTAATTATTACCCAAAGGAAAAAGATCATTAGCTTCGAAACCAAAGAGGATTCGGGGACTAGGTTTTTGGTTTAATTTAACAAAATAAGTTTGGCCAATTAATATAAGAGTGACTTAAAATATATTTCATGAGCAATTAAAATGCATTGACAATTTATAATATGTTTGATCATTCAATCCATAAAGTTTATACACAATTAGAATTCGAAATAAAACATAGTTAATATTACAATGAAATCCAAACTTAGGGGATAGCTCCTCTAGCCCTTATGGGTTCTAGGGAGGTCACACATTCCCCAAACTAAACCTAATAACTAAGTAAAGGAAAGCAAAATAAAAGTAGGTGAAGAAGGTAATAGGGGAGAGAGTTGGTTAGTTTTAATTTGATTTGATGCTTGAACCAAGCATGCCTACGTATCCGTTTGAATGGGAATCAGAATCCACGCAGTTCTCCCTTCTTTTGAAGAGGTTAGTTTAGCCTAGCCACTTTATCATGTTTTGATTGATTGATTAAAAGAGGGTTGAATTAATTAATCAACTTAATTGATTACCAAGTTGATTAGCTAGCAACCTAGATAAATTAATTTAATTAACTAACTAAGAGAGACAATGAATTTAAAGGAAAAGAAGCTTACCTCGGATGGCGGGCGGCAGTTGGCTTTAGGCGTCAGTGGCAGCTGGCTTTGGATGGTAGGCGGTAGATAGCCTCGACTAATGGGCAAGGGCTAGCCTCGGACGACAGATGATGACTAGCCTCAGGCGGCAGACACAAGCCTTAGGCAAGAGACTTGCCTCGAACAGGCAGGCGACAGAAAGCCTTAAACTAGTCGGGTAGGAATCAAGGAGAAACCTCCTAACTTGCTTTGCGAAGCAAGGAGCAAATGCAAAGCATTTTGCTTAAAATAATACTTTTCAAGCTCTAGAAGTTGGTCTTTTGAAGTGTGGGGAAGCCCTCTATATATAGGAGGAGGTTTGGAGCATAGAAATTGTTCAAATATGACGTGGGATTGCAAAAACTCAAAATTTCATCGGAGTTGTCGCAGAGGCCTTTGTGGTGCCATAGAGGCCTTTGTGGTAGTGCCGCATAGCCCTTTATGGTTCCGCAGAGGGTTTTATGGCAATGCCGTAGGCCTTTGCGGCAACAGGCCCCGCTTTTGCCCATTTCGCCCATTTTCGCCCGTTCTTACTTGTTTCTCATCTGTTTTACACGATTCTAGTTGCGTTATACTCATTACTTAGTCTCGAATGATTTGAAATGGTTCAAATGTCAAAAAGATATATTTTGATTTTTCCATTTTGAGAGTATTTGACTTTTAAAGGTTTGTTTACCGAGCCTAAGTGCTTTTGAGGTTCAAACACATATTGGAAGGTGCAAAATTCAGGGTTCATAGTATGATGATAGCTATGTCAATATTTAGCTAGGGTAGCTAAGTCAGATTTTAGCTTTAGAAACTAGGTTGGCATTTAACTTTGAGTGGCTAGGTCAAATTTTAGCTTTGAGGAACCAAAGTTTAGTTTAGAAGGCTATATTAGAGTTTAGCCTCGAGTAGCTAGGTCAGAATTTAGCTTTAGGTGGCTAAGTTAAATTTTAGCCTTGATAAACCAAATAGTAGTTTAGAAGGCTAAGTTAGAGTTTAGCCTTGAGTAATTGGGATTGCAATTTAGGAATGGTTTACCATGGGCTTAAGGATAGAGTGACTGTGGGTTTGAGATTGGGTTATTGATGTACCATGGATTTTGATGTTAAGTGGACCATGGGTTTAGTGATAGTTAGATAAGGGGTTTGATTGGACTAGATCATAGGCTTAGATGGGCTATGGTTTTGGATAGTACTGTAAAAGATGAAACCAAGTCACGATTGACTTTGGATAAGGATTATGGATAAGAATGAAGCTAGGTCAGTGTTTAGCTTTGCTAAGGATTGTTGACGATAAAGCTAGATCAATTTTTAGCTTGGGTGAGAAGTTAAAAGATGAAAGCTAGGTCAGTGTTTAGCTTGGGTAAGATTGTCGATAAAAATGAGGCTAGGTCAGTGTTTAGCTTTAGTAAGGATTATTGAGGATAAAGCTAGATCAGTGTTTAGCTTTGGTAAGAATTGTGAAATATGAAAGCTAGGTTAGTGTTTAGCCTATGTAAGAATTATGAAGGATGAAGCTAGGTCGGTGTTTAGCTTGTATAACTATTATAAAGAATAGAGCTAGGTCAGTGTTTAGCTTGGATAGGGATTGTGGATAAAGATGAGGGTACTATAGATGGGTTTATTTTTACCATGAGTTTGACATTGGTTTGTAAAGGACTGGACCATGGGTTTAGGTGAACCATGAGTTTTTTAGCATGGGTGTAGATGGACCATGGTCTTTAGGTGTGAAGATGTTTGGATAGGTTTTTTACTCTTCACAAGGTTCAAGCTATGGATATATACATGTATAAATGAATGAAAAAAGGTTCCATGATACAAATATACCAATTTTAGTATTATAGTGCATACAATCCTAAAGGAAGGTTCTAATGAGTCATTATATGAAAGGGTAAGGGTGACTTAAAAGGGAACCTATCACACTAAAGATGCGATATACCTAACCATATGTGTAGGTCCAATGATACTTACATGCTTGTTACACCTCTAAAAGGATTAGAGGATACTAGCCAACTGTGAGGCCTCACCCGAACACCATCCCCGATTTGCTAAAGGGAATAAAACATGCTCTTTTGGGAGAAACATCATGATTAGAACCCATTATGAGTTCAGAAAATTGTATTTTGTAATTTGCAAAAGGAGTCACTACTTTATTTTTGTTTTTTTTTAACTGGGAAAATTAAAGAAAAAACTCAATTTGATTGACTCCAAAATTATACTATTTATCCCAAGAAAAAAAACTAGTCCTCTAATGACCAAAGAGCGCTCAGAGACTAGGTTTTGGTTAAAACAATACAAAAAATTAGTTTGGCTTAAATACAAAATAACTTTTGTAAAAAAGAAGTTTTTATGTATACATGAATAGATATAATATGATGCATGAAACAAATATTATTCATACAATGCTTGGCAAATGTTAAATAATGACAATTACAAAATGCAAAAGATAAAGGAAAACTACTTAAAATTATTACAAATCAAAATATCAAAATTAAGGGATCTTTCCTCTAGATCTTATGGATTGTAGGAAAAGCATACATTCCCCAAATATAATCTAAACTACTAAAGTAATAAGACAATTGTAAGAGAACTAAAGTTTTGACTTTCTTTTAAGAAAAGTAATTTCAACCCTAAACTATGAGAAGAAAGGTGATAGAGAGAAGAAGTTGTTAATTTTAGCAGAGTTTATACCTTAGAGAGGGCATGCTTGTGTACCCCTTTGAATGAGAATCAAACCCCACGTAGTTCTTCCTTCTTGTGAAGGAGGGATTTTTAAGTCATTGCCATTATTATCATGTTTTGATTAATTTTAAGGGCTTAGAAATTTGTTAATTAGGTTAGATTTTCATTAACAAAAATTAGATCTTTTTATATTTAGATCTTGAAATTGGAATTGAAAAGGAAAAGGAAAGAACTTTTACCTTAGGCTTTCGGCGACGAGGAATGTAGGGTATGAACCTAGCACCATATCTAAGTTCCACCTTGGCTTGGGGATAGCACGAGCGCTCCTTTTAGAAGAAAGATTCTAGAATAGCATGAACTCCTCTTGGAGGGACTTAGATCACACTCTTGCTTGAGTACTATGAATTCCTTTTGAAAGGAAGAACTTAAATCACACTTTTCTTGATGAGGGGGCTTAAAGATAGTGTTTAAAGTGATTAGGAAGCTTATGAATAGGGTTTTATTAATAGATGAGGTTTTGGAATGGGGTTTTTTTTTAGATATTAGAAGGTTTAGAAAGAGGGTTTTGATGATTAGGAGGCTTAAAAATAGGATTTAGAAAGCTTTATGGAAGTATGTAATTGTGTGTGTAAGTTGTTAGGAGGTGTAAGGTATTTATAGAGGTAGTATGGGGGCTTAAAACAATGAATTTTCGATGTGGGATAAAAGAAATGTGCTGCAACAACTAATAAGGGGTTGTGGCAACCATAGAGCCTTATACAGCATTGGTTACCACAGGGACACCTGCAGCAACCATAGTGGCGGCTGTGGCTGCCATAGCTAGCTGCGTGTTGCTGCAACTAGCTTGTGGTTTGTTGCACCTCATTTTCAGCCCGTTTTCATCCATTTTTTATTTATTTGGGCCTAATTTAATTCTATGGGCTTGTAATTGAGTGCTAGTTGTTAGGAGGACAGTCGTACTAGCTCTACATAGTACACTAATCTTGGCAAGTGTCAAGCTATGGCCAAATCTCATGGATACAAATTTAAGGGTTCACAAATGGGTATGATGAACTAAGGACCTCGAGTTAAAAAGGTAATGGATAATCGTGTTTTGTGGTTAGGTTGATGGTATATGGATGAAAGTGAAGGGTGTATAATGTTAACTAGGTCAGTATTTGACTTAAGAAGCTAGGTCAGAATTTAGCTTGATAATTTTTAGTTTGGGAGGCTAAGTTGGAATTTAGCTTGAAAGCTAGGTCAGGATTTAGCTTTAGGGAATCAAAATTTTATTTGGAGAGCTAGGTTGGAGTTTAGCTTTTGAAAGTTGGGTTAGCTTTTAGCTTGGGAATCTAGATCAAAATTTAGCTTTAAGAATTAGAGTTTAGTTGGAATGCTAGGTTAGAATTTAGCTTTGGGTAATTAGGTTTGCAATTTAAGGATGGTTTAGCATGGGCTTAAGGATAGAGGGTCCATGGGTTTTGTAATTGGGGAGATGGATGTACCATGGGTCATGGGTTTGATGGTAGTTAGGTAATGGGTTTGAATGGACTAGACCATGGTTTTAGGTGAAACATAGACTGTAAATATGAAGCTAGGTCATTATTTAGCTAAAGTAAGGAGTATGGATGATGAAACTAGGTTAGTGTTTAGCTTGGCTAAGGAGGATGAAGCTAAGTCAGTATTTAGCTAAGGTAAGGATTGTGAAAAATGAAGAATAGAGCTAGATTAGTATTTAGCTTGGATAAGGATTGAGGATAAGGATAAGGCACTATGGATGGGCTTATCTTTACCACTAGTTTAACATGGGTTTGGATAGAACTAGACCATGAGTTTGAGTTTTGACCATAGGTTTGGGTGGACCATTATTATTTTTTTTTTTTTGGAATAAGGGTGTTTGGATAGGTTTTAACTCTTCACAAAGTTCAAGCTATACATGCATGCATGTATGAATGCCAAGTTCAGTATTATGGTTCATACAGTCCTAAAGGAAAGTTTTATGAGTCATTACATGAAAGGGTAAGGGTGGTTTGAAAAGGAACCCATCGCACCGGAGATGTGATATACCTAACAACATACAAGTAAAGGAGTCTCACATGGGTCTAACAGTACTTGCATACTCATTACACCTCTAAAAGGACTAGAGGATACATTATGGGCTGGATGATTTCACTATCAATGAGCAGACCTAAGGAAGGTTGCCAACTCAATGCTACTTTTTATCCTTTGTCTTCCTAAGAAACTAGGATTTTGTATTTAAAAGCCAAACTTTATCTTACCAAAAGTAGTCCACTTTTATCTTTCATTTGAAAAAGATTTTGGAGTTCCCCAATGGAGTTATCAATTGTGAGGCCTCACCCGAGCACCAGTCCAATCTGCTAAGCAAAATCAAAATGCTCTTTGGAAGAAACATCACGATTGGAACCCTTTATGATTGTAAATTGTAATTTGTAAAAAGGAGTCACCACTTTAATTTGGTTTATTTTAGATGGGAAAATTAAAGAAAAAACCTAATTTGATTTACTGCAAAATTATACCATTTATCCCAAAGAAAAGCACTAGTCCTCGAATGACCAAAGAGGGCTCGAAGACTAAGTTTTAGTTAAAACAATTTAAGAAATTAGTTTGGTTTAAACACAAAATAGCTTTTATAAAAAAATGAGTTTTTATATATCCATGAACAAATATAACATGATGTATGAAATAGATATTATTAATGCAATTCATGTTAAATATTAAGCAATAATAAAGCGAAATAAAAATAATCTATTAAAATTATTACAAATCAAAATGTCAAAATCAATGGATTTTTTCTCTAGCCCTTATAGGTTATAAGGAAAGTACACATTCCCCAAATCTAATCTAAACAACTAAAGTAAGAAAAAGTAATAAAAAAATTGTAATAAAGAAAAATGATAAAAAAGAGAAACAAAGTTTGATTTTTTATTTAAGAAAAACAAATTTGTCCCTAAACTATGTAAAGAAGGTGATAGAGAGAAAAAGTTGTCAATTTTAGTGGAGTTGATGCCTTAGAGATGGTATGCCTACATATCTCTTTGAATGAGAATTAAACCCCATGTGGTTCTTTCTTTTTGCAAAGGGGGATTTTAAGTCATAGTATTTGTTATCATGTTTTGATTGATTTTAGAGACTTAGATATTTATTAATTAGATCGGATTTTAATTAACAAAAATTAGATATTTTTAGATTTAAATCTTGAAATTAGAATTGAAAAAAGGAAAAGGAAGAAATCTTTACCTTAGGCTTTAGAGATGAGGAAGATAGGGAACAGGCTTGGCAATGGATCTAAGTTCCATCTTAGCTTTGCAATAGTGTGAGCTCTCCTTTTAGGAAAAGAACTCTTGAGCAGCATGAACTCTTCTTAAAAGGACGAATTTGGATCACACTCTTGCTTAAGTACCATGAATTCCTCTTGAAAGAAGAAACTTAAATCACACCTTTTCTTGATTATGAGGCTTAGAGATAGGGTTTAAGGTGATTAGGAGGCTTATGAATAGGGTTTTAGGTGAGGGAAGAGGTTTAGGAATAGGATTTTTTGTGATTGAGAGGTTTAGACGTATGATTTTAGGTGATTGGGAGGTTTCAGAATGGGGTTTTAGGAGATTAGGAGGTTTAGAAAGCATGTTTTGATAATTGGGAGGCTTAGAAATTTGTTAGAAAACTTTGGAGGGAGTATAGAAGCATGTATCAGTGTGTAGATGCTATTAAGAGGTGTAAAGTATTTATAAGGGTAGTCTAGAGGCTAAAAAGTAGGGATTTTCAGTGTGGGATTTTGTAAAATATGTTGCAACAACTATTATAAGGCTACAATAGCCATAGAGTACCCTGGGACAACCACAGCATAATCCTGCAGTAGTTGCAGAGCTGGCTGCCATAGTCACAGCTAGCTTTGTGGCAACCGCAGGGCAGCTTGCCTATCTTTACAAGTTTTTGTAGTTCTAGCCCGTTTTTGCCCATTTCTCATTCCATTTGGGCTCGGTTTGATTCTAAAGGTTTGTAATCAAGTTTTAGTCATTTGGAGGTGCAAATTTAAGGAAATTTATTTTTCAACAGGGCACTACTGCGTATCCGACAAGGGCACTGCCCCCTTGACCCTTGCCTACTAAACTGCTAATAGGACCTCTATATTGGCTCTGTGTAACATACTAATCTTAGTAGATGTCAAGCTATAGCTAGATCATAAAAGTGCAAATTTAAGGGTTCACAAATGGCTAATAGTAGCCATGTCTCCTTATAAGCCATCTCATCTTAATTCTAGCTTGATGAGCACCATAAATTCCTTTGTACACTTGCTTCATGACTTCTATTGCATCTACAAGTCCAAGGCACCTCAATAGGAGTTAGTCAAAGCCATTCTTGTATAGTTCACCTTCCCAAAGCATAAAATTTTGGGCTCTCATCTTTATCTTGAATGGGGTTCTTCTCTCTGGGCAATCAAAATACTTTGATGTAGGCAAATTATTATACCCTAGCCCTTATGACTAAATATAGGATGAGCAAGGGGTCGAACACTAGGAAAATTGATGAATTTATTATTAACCGAACAAATAATAAGATGAATAGGCAAAGAATAATTAGAGTTTGAGTAACTAATTAAGTACTAATTTAACTACAAATCACTAAAATCTAAATAATTCGAAGTTATTAAATAATTTCTAGAAAGAGAACAGGTTAGAATTACAATTTAAATCTAAATCAATGAACTTTTAATATGTATATAAAATAAGATTATGAATGAGTTGATTAGAGAATTAACCTAAAATCTTTAAAAGCTTATCTCTAAGTCAATTAAATGTATTTTTGAATAGACTTACACACATTCTCATGTCAATGTAAATGTAAACAAAAACCATGAAGTTCAATGTTAATTCTTTTTATCCCTTTAGAAGTAGATTCTAATTAATCTTTTAACTTAAGTGACATCAATTACTTTTCCATTAAGAATTCTAATTCTCATTGCAAATTCTTAACTAACATATTACATATGGTGATCAAGCATATATAACAACAATTTAGAATTTAATTGAAGCCAAATCAATCATTCATTAACAAAATATCAAAATGAAGTTCATAGACTAAATTTGCATTGCAATTCTAACCACAAGTACTTTAGCCTTGATGCATTGTTAGATATCTTATAAAAAGAAAATTAAACATTCAATCATTAAAGAAATAAAATAAATTAAGTAAATAAAAGTTATAGAAATCTTTTACTATCACTTTTTAAGATTAGAAGCCTTGATACAAGAATAGTTTCCCAAAGTGTTGTACTTGAAAGTTACTAAAACTTGTAAGATCTCTCTTTTTCTTCTTAATAAAATACTCTCTACTTTTATTTTGATTTTCTAGATGTCTCTTACAGAAGAAACTTCAACTATTTAAAGACTTTGAACAGTTAAAAGTCATAACATTTCATAAAGAAATGCAACACTTTGTGAAAAGTCACCTAATAATTGCTTCAAAAAATTCAAGGGCATTTTGGACAATCCAGATGGCACAATTAGACTTTGAGGTCTGCATAAAAGTTGTAGGCATTTTTATTAGCTTTCCATAGCCTCTTAAATTGTTTCAATCTGAGTTATGTAGAGGAAGTTATGACCGAAACATTGCAGACTATTCTTGAAGAATCTTGTCTTTTGGTGTGTGCCGACTTGGCACCAACTCACCCTCCATTCAATCAACTTGGCATAGCAAGCATTGGTGCCGACTCAGCACCAACTCAGTTGAAGTGTGCCGACTTGGCACCAGTGAATTTCCAAACTTTGCTTTTTTTTTGTATTTAACTCTTCTAGGAACCTCCAATACCTCCCATATCCTACTAAAACTTATAAAATACTCTCAAAACCATCAAGTTAAGGAGATATCTTAAGAAAATATTAGTAGAATAAATATTAAGGGAATAAAATACAAAATGCATTATAATATACTAAACATATACCTAAAAAGCAACTAAAATGCACTTTGAAATAACACTAAATCCATACCGTTTTACATCACATCAAACTCCCCCACATTTAGACTTTGCTTGCCCTCAAGCAATTTCATAAGTTGAAACGAAAAAACATAGTCATAAAAATTACTCCTTCTTATTCAAATGTTAAAGCACTAATAAGAGTCATCACACCCTAAAGAAAAGAAACAAAGAAGAAAAGTTTCATAAACAACTCCACAAGCCTACAAAAAAAGTTTAACACAACTAATATAAGCAATAAGGTGATTGTTTGTCAAAGATTATAAAGAGAATTTATCAAGTTTATTCAATTGATTACCAAACTCAAGTCAAAAGGGAACTATTCAAACAATTGAGGAAAAAGGAAAGCATACATACCCAAAATAAATCTCAAGGCATTTTTGGAAAATTTGTCTTCTTTTTTTTTTTTTTTTAATAGAATGACAAAAGTGAATATTTCCAAATGAACACATTTAAGGAGCATACTCAAACATGCACAACTTACTCATTCACTTCTGCCATGTATGGATATTATTTCATATATAAATTCCTTTCCAAATGAATACAATTGAGAAGCAAACACAAATGTACACGACTTACTTGGAACCTATATATCATTTCATTTTTATTTTTATTTTTATTTATTCCTCATCCTTTATTGACTAATCATAGGTATGTATTAACTTTAATTTCCTCTAAACTAAAAATAAAATCCCTAAAAACTTAAGCAAGCATTCATTAGTCCAAATTAATTAAAACTTCTCAAGATATAAACGAAGACAAACAAATCACCCTTAGCCTATACAAGAAGTTCATGTAATCAACTAAGGCAAGGGAAGTTGATCATAAATCAATTCTTAAATGTTTCTAATGCTTAATGTTATAATGAACCAAACTAGAACTATATCATATAAAATTAGAAGAGTCTTCAAAAAATTTCAAAATATTTTGAGGTGATGCATCTTAGCATAGATCATGAACACTAAATCCTAGAAACTTATAAAATAGGGTAAACAAAAAAAAAATAAACAAGATATAACCTCCCCCACACTTAGAGTACACATTGCCTCCAATGTGTCCCAAAAAGAAGAAAACACAGACAAACAGGCAGCATAGATTAAAGAAAAATAGGGAAAGGTTAGAAATGTTTATCTTTCAATCCATTTGTGGTGAAGGGGGGGAGAATCAAATTGATATCCACTGCTACAAAAAATTGATCCATCTTGTAAGCTAGTCTTTGTTGTTGCCTCTCCATTTGTTGTTGCCTAGCATCCATGCATCCCAATTGTGTATTCATAGCTTATTGATTTTGAAGGATTTGTTGCCAAATAGCCATGTCTAGGGACACATGAGAACTTCCTTCACTGACTTCAATAGGAGCAATAGTAGATGTACCACTAACATTAACACCTTGTTCATCACCTTGATCTTCATGTTCACCCTCTTCACTACTCTCTTTGCTTTTCTCTACTCCTACCCAACATGATTTATCTTTTGCATGTCTTAAATTAAAGGTAGGATAAATAACCTCACCTTTTGTGAAAGCAAATTTAGTAAGGCGAACCATACTCACCACTCTCATGGAATCCAAAGAAGCTTGTGAAATTTTAAGAGCATTAGCAATAGAAGTAATAATAAAACCATGAGTCAAAGGACCACTTTTATTATTAGCACATTCAAGTAACTTATTAAAAATCTAATAAGTCCAACAAATTTTCTTTTTCATGCTAATACACCACATTAAATAAATTTCTTGGATAGAGACTCTATTTCCTTCCGACTTACCAAACACAAGACATGCAAGAATTTTATGCAAAAGCCACAATTTATGATCTTTAATGAACATGTCATGGCCTTTCCTAGGATCAAATTGAGGTAAATCGGTTAATTCATTCCAACATTCACTAGCATGCCAATTACGAGGGATTTCACAAACTCCATCTTTAGAAAAACCAAACACTTTTTTCATGAAATTATAAGTCAATTGATATGAGTTTCCTAGCATATGAACATCTAACACATGAGGATCATTATCATTCAATTTCAAAGTGCAATAAAATTCTTGTGTTAGTTGCACATAAGTGTCCTTTTCTAAAGAAACCAAAGTTTTAAGACTTATTTGTTTAAAAAATTTCTGTAGAATTTCATCAAAATCCATTTTACTAACAACATTAAAAGGAAGAAACCTAGAACCAACAACATTTCTTTTAAGACATTTTTCATACCTTTGTCCTTCCCATTTTTGAAAAATCGAAAATGGTGCTCTATATAGTGGTGTAATATCCAGAACTTCTTCCTCCTCTTGTGCAACTTCCTTTCCCTTTGAAGATGAGGATGGATTTGTTTTTGATCTACCCATCTTGTAAAGCAATTTTTGAAAGATAAAATGAATGGATTTTGGTTAAGAAAGAGGGAAAAAACTAAAGCTTGGAGAAGATGAGAAGTGAGAGAGAGAAACGTGAGAGAGAGGAAGATGAAGAAAGAGTTAAATGAAAATAGAAAGGAAAAGAAAAGAATATAGAAGTTTATAAAAAGAAAAACTAACTATAAAGAGATAAAGTTGTGTAGTCTTTTCATGTCCCTTCCCAAGAGACACGTAGGAATATATGCTCTTTCATAGTGATGTTTGAGTTTAAAAATAACAAAATTGAAGTCAAATGGCCCAAAAATTAAAAAAGGTGTAAAATTTGAATTTTTGTGCCATGTATCATATGTGTCGACTCGGCACAAACTTAGTTGAAGGGTGCAACTCGGCACAGCAAGCATTGGTGCTGACTCGGCACTAACTCAGTTGAAGTGTGCCGACTCGACACCAATGAATTTCTGTGTCATCATCATTTTTTTAATTACTATTATTATTAATTATGAAATTCAATTTCTATGAAAAAAAACAAAAAAAGAAAAATTATGAAAACAAACATATATAATAGAATAAAAATAAACTAAATGTGTAAGTATCATACCTTGCTAAATCTAAAATCTATAGTTTGATCTTACCTTAATTCCAAGTTAAGATTGGGAGTGTAGGGTATGAACCTTCTTTTTTCCTTAATTGTCAATGGCATCAAATTCTTCTCCCCAACCTGATGGCTCGATGGATTCAATAGGAATGCTTGAACTAGGTGGTGGTGTAAACTTTACCTTATAATCATATTTACCCGAAGGTTCACCAAGTAGTCCCCAAACCTCTAATTGTAAACTATTTTCATTACCCATATGGTCACCAACAACATAGGATTTCAAATGCTGACCATTGACCTTAAAAATTTCCCCTTTTGAATTTTCAATGTCAACCGCACCATGAGGATAAACCTTGACGATTTTAAAAGACTCGACCATCTTGAGTAACAGTAATTTCTTTTAAATGATTAAGGAATTTACCAAATTGCTTATCTAAATTACGCCTAACAAATCTTTGGGGAAAGGGAATTTCCTTCAAATCAATTTTAGGTTCATTGCTAGAATTAAAAGTATCTTCCTTTTCATTTTTCTTGCTATTAGAATCATTTTTAGCAACATCCTCCTTACTATCATTAGATATTACCTTCTCACCTTTGTTATTAGATGAATCACCAATCTCCTTTCCAATCCTCAAAGTAATTACTTGACAAGATTCTTTTGCAGCAAATTCTAGTTGGCTAGGAAGTTTTCCCATAGGTTTGGAAATAGAAGATGCTTGTTGAGCAATTTGTGTTTCAAGGATGCGATTATAAGTAGCAATTTGATCAAATTTAGAGTCGAGTTGATTGAATTGCTCCTCATTTTATTTATTTATGGCGATTTGTTGTCCAATAAATTGTTTTATAAGGGTTTCCTAATTATACTTTACTGGAAGGGAATTAAAAGAAGATTAGGGTGGTTTCATAGGAAAACCGGGTGGATTTTGTGGTTTAGTGTTTAGGTTGAATGGGGGGTTAAGTTGAGATGATGGATTAGACCAAGAAAAACCAGGATGATTCTTCCATTGCAAATTATAATTGTTTGGGTTGGGTCCATACCTTTGGTTGAAACCTCTTTGTATGTAATTCACATCTTCATTGATCCTTAAGTTGCATTCATAGTATGAGTGATGATCGCCACATAACTCACAAGTTGATGTAGATTTCTCCACCAAATTTATTTGTGCTTTGCTTATTAGCTTTGTTAAGGCATCGACTTTAACATTCAAAATATTAATACTATCAAGTTCAAGAATTCCCTTAGCTCTTGCCAAAGTTGTATCGTCGCCCATATATCCTTAAGATGCAAGTTCTTCCAATATCCTTGAGATACAAGTTCTTCCAAAGTTATTTTGTTCATCCATTTTCCACTAGAGGCTGCATTGACAATGTTCCTATCATCATCAGTCAACCCGTTATAGAAAATTTGAGGAATCATCCAATCAGGCAACCCATGATGAGGACATTGTCTTTGAAGTTCTTTGAATCTCTCCCAACTCGTATAGAGTGTCTCATCCTTGCCTTGCTTGAAAGTACTAATTTCATTGCAAAGTTTCACTTTCTTGTGGGGTGGGAAGTATTTGTGAAGAAAGGCTTGCTTCGACTGATCCCATGTTGTGATGGAATTAGTTGGCAAACTCGAAAGCCATATTTATGCTTTGTCTCTTACTGAGAAAGGAAATAATCTAAGCCTTATAGCATCATCCAGAATGTTGTTAATTTTGAAGGTTGCACATATGTTGAGGAAAGTAAGAATATGAGCATATGGATCCTCTCTGGGTAAGCCTCCAAATTGATTGTTTTGTATTGTTTGAATGATGCTAGGCTTGATTTCAAAATTGTTGTTAGCAATGGTTGGTGCCACTATGCCTCCTGAATTTTTAGAAACATTGAGCATAGCAAAATTTGCCAAAGTTCTCCTTTCAACCATCTCTACTCGTCTATTTTCTTCTACTTTTTATAAGTTTTGATTCCTGCATAATAGATGAAAAGATCGTTCAATTTCAGGATCAAAAGATAAAATACTAGTGGAACTACGAGTACGTCTCATTTAAAAACAATTAATATCTTATTAAAGCCTAAAACAACCTTTCTTTATCCTAAGTTAATAAAAATTCTTATCAAAATTCCCTGGAAACGGCACCAAATTTGATGTAGGCAAATTATTATACCCTAGCCCTTATGACTAAATATAGGATGAGCAAGGGGTCGAACACTAGGAAAATTGATGAATTTATTATTAACCGAACAAATAATAAGATGAATAGGCGAAGAATAATTGGAGTTTGAATAACTAATTAACTACTAATTTAACTACAAATCATTAAAATCTAAATAATTCAAAGTTATTAAACAATTTCTAGAAAGAGAATAGGTTAGAATTACAATTTAAATATAAATTGATGAACTTTTAATATGTATATAAAATAAGATTATGAATGAGTTGATTAGAGAATTAACCTAAAATCTTTAAAAGCTTATCTCTAAGTCAATTAAAGGTATTTTTGAATAGACTTACACACATTCTCATGTTAATGTAAATGTAAACAAAAACCATGAAGTTCAATGTTAATTCTTTTTATCCCTTTAGAAGTAGATTCTAATTAATCTTTTAACTTAAGTGACATCAATTACTTTTCCATTAAGAATTCCAATTCTCATTGCAAATTCTTAACTAACATATTACATATGGTGATCAAGCATATATAACAACAATTTAGAACTTAATTGAAGCCAAATCAATCATTCATTAACAAAATATCAAAATGAAGTTCATAGACTAAATTTGCATTGCAATTCTAACCACAAGTACTTTAGCCTTGATGCATTGTTAGATATCTTATAAAAAGAAAATTAAACATTCAATCATCAAAGAAATAAAATAGATTAAGTAAAGAAAAGTTATAGAAATCTTTTACTATCACTTTTCAAGATTAGAAGCCTTGATACAAGAATAGTTTCCCAAAGTGTTGTACTTGAAA
Organism: Reutealis trisperma; assembly: GCA_947687605.1. Classification (NCBI taxonomy): domain Eukaryota; kingdom Viridiplantae; phylum Streptophyta; class Magnoliopsida; order Malpighiales; family Euphorbiaceae; genus Reutealis; species Reutealis trisperma. Next base: position 256,676 of record CANTUT010000449.1, read on the forward strand.
GTACTAAAACTTGTAAGATCTCTCTTTTTCTTCTTAATAAAATACTCTTTACTTTTATTCTGATTTTCTAGATGTCTCTTACAGAAGAAACTTCAACTATTTAAAGACTTTGAATAGTTAAAAGTCATAACATTTCATAAAGAAATGCAACACTTTGTGAAAAGTCACCTAATAACTACTTCAGAAACTTCAAGGGCATTTTGGACAATTCAGATGGCAAAATTAGACTTTGAGGTCTGCATAGGCATTTTTATTAGCTTTCCATAGCCTCTTGAATTGTTTCAATCCGAGTCGTGTAGAGGAAGTTATGACCAAAACATTGCAGACTGTTCGTGAAGAATCCTGTCTTTTAGTGTGTGCCGACTTGGCACCAACTCACCCTCCAGTCAATCAACTCGACATAGCAAGCATTGGTGCCAACTCGGCACCAACTCAGTTGAAGTGTGCCGACTCGGCACCAGTGAATTTCTAAACTTTGCTTTCTTTTTGTATTTAACTCTTCTAGGAACCTCCAATACCTCCCGTATCCTACTAAAACTTATAAAATACTCTCAAAACCATCAGGTTAAGGAGATATCTTGAGAAAATATTAGTAGAATAAATATTAAGGGAATAAAACACAAAATGCATTATAATATACTAAACATATACCTAAAAAGCAACTAAAATGCACTTTGAAAGAACATTAAATCCATACCATTTTACATCACATCATACTTCACCAATTTGTTCCTTCAGTTGTCTTTCATATTAATCCCTACATTTAAAGAATCAACAATAATACCTCTTTTTGTGATTGATGGATCCATTCTTTTTTTGATCACAATCATTTTATATGTTAATTCTTTGCTCATTTTTATTCTAGAGGCAATCTGAGCCGATTCATCAACCTCTTTTAATGATTTGAGTATTTGAATAGCTACAGTATAATAAGAGCCAATAGTAAACTATTACATTTATATTCTCCTGATAACTATTTTAAAAAAAGCTATGAGTCACTGATTATTAGGACCTCCTTAGCTCCTAACTCTTGTAGGATCTCCAAGCTAATTATAAGTGCTTCATATTCAGCTTGGTTGTTGGTACACTCAAAATTCAATTTGAATAAAACAATTATTTTTTCCCTACTAGGTGAAGTAATAATCACCCTTACTCTAGTTGAATCTTCAGTACTAGATCCTTCAAACCTTATAACCCAAGGTATAATTTCAATCCCATATATCTGTAATTCTGGATCTATAGTTTCATGAATATTAAGGGACGGATGGGTAGCTCAAAAATTTGCCAATACCTACCTTTTCATAGATTTATGAGGAAAATAAATGAGTGTAAATTCAGTTAGACCTAAGGACCAGTTACTAATCCTCCCATTGTCAAATGTCTATTCACCATATACTTCATCAAGTCAATCTAAGACACCACATATACTCTGGACTTGATTAAGTAATGTCTCAACTTGGTATAAGCAAAGTAAAGTGCCAAACACAACTTCTCAATTAGGAAGTATTTAATTTTTATAGGTAGCAAAGTCCTAATTAAATATTATATGGCCTGCTCATGTATGCTATGGTTGTTCTGAGCTAAAAAAAACAACCTATAGATTCTTATATGGCTGAAATATGTAGCTTGAGGTGAACTCCTTCTCTTAGAGGCATCAACACCAGAGGCTTGGATAAATAATCTTCAATTCTATGGAATGCCATATGGTGTCTTTCTTCCCATATAAATGCCTCTACCTATTTAAGCTTTGAAAACTTTGAAAACACTTTAGTCTTGCCTGCTAGGTTAGAAATAAATCTTTTAAGATAGTTTTCCTAGCCTAAAAACCTCTAAAGCTCCTTCTTGTTCTGTAGACCCTTAGCCTTAATGATTGCTCTAGCCTTATTTTTGTCCACTTCCACTCCTCTCTAGTGTACCAAAAACCTAAATTCTGTCCACTTCCACTCCTCTCTGGTGGTGCCACTTCCACTTCAATGGATTAAGCTTTAGGTTGTACTCCCTTATCTTTTGAAAACTTCCTTGCAAGTGCTCTACATAATCCCCAACCATCCTTGATTTCACCACAATATCATCAATGTAGGCCTATCATATCATAGAAAATGGTATTTATTGCCCTTTGGTATGTGGCACCTATATTTTCTAAACCAAAGGGCATGGCAAGCCATTCAAAAGTCCCTATTGACCCAAGACATGTAAAAGCAGTTTTATGCACATCATCAACGACAATTAATATTTGATTATAACCTAAAAAATTGTCTATAAATGAAAGGAGTTCATTCTTGGTTGCAGCATCCACTAACATTTCAGCAATAGGTATAACATATATGTTTTTTGGTGTAGCAGCATTTAAGTCTCTAAACTCTACACATACTTGCAATTTTCCATTTTTCTTCATTACAGGCACTATGTTAGAAAATCATTGGACATACCTTGTAGGCCTGATGAAGTCAGCTTTCAAAAGCTTCTCGATTTCTTTCTTAACCTTTAGTTCAATCTCCTTAGACATCCTCCTAGTGGCTGTTATAATGGGTAAAAATTAGGCTTGATGGGTAAGTGGTGCTCAACTAGCTTATGCTTAACCTAGGCATGTCCTTATAACTCCACGTGATGAAATCTTTAAGCTCTTGGAGAACTTCTATAATTCTAGCTTTTAGGTCTTTAGGCAAAAAAGCACTAACATATGTTACCTTTTGTTCTTCTGGAGTGCCCAAATTAATCTCCGCTATAGGGTTATGTACTTGATGCTTCACACCTTTCAACTCTGCATATGTTTCTTTCAAATCACTAAGTTGAACTTCCTCAACTTCCTCTACTAGTTCCTCTTTAAAAATAACCTCTGCTCTAATAATATCCTAGAATTCCTCTAGCACTAGTCTGTCAAAGATTTGCTCCATATACATCTTGAATACAGCAGCTGCAACTGCCGCTAACTCATCATTAGAGTAATCAATCATAGGATCTCCTCTATAATTGGCTGAGACATTAGCCTGTATGGCACAATGGCTGTGGGTTTAAGGAGAGTCTTGGCTTATTAATCAATTTCTTCTTTGGAAACATAAATAGATTTTGGATCTCCTTTCTTATTCCTTCCTATAAAATTGATTAGGCCAAAATCCATATTATAGGATCTAGCCTCAACTGAATCACTCAAGCTAAAAAAGGTTATTTGTCTACTCACACAAATTCTACATCATCACCTTTCCAAAACAATAAAAACTGATGAATGGAATTGGCATGTATCCAATCTCTTACTAGTGAAACATTATAGCTTATAAAAGAATTAATAACAAAAAATGCAATTAATGAAGTCTTACTACCAATATTAATTTCAATAGGTAAAATTCCAAGTGTCTTAATTACCTCCCTTATGAATGTAGATATAGACACCTCTATTGCTATTAAATCATCTTCAGTCCTTCCTAAAACACCTAACATTCTAAGTGGCAGTACATTTACCATCAACCCATTATCCACAAGCACCCTAGACACTGGTTTCCTATTCATGTAAGCTCTTATGTAAAATGGTCTAATGTGTTTGGTTATTTTCACAGATGGTTTATCGATGATGACTCTCTTTGATTTGTTTGGATTAGTAGCTTAAATGGCAATGCTACTCCTTCCCTTTTCGTTATTAGGTAATGTACATTGATGTTCCTTCTTTTCCCTTACAATCTCAGTCACATCCTCTTCTTTAGCTTCTTTAGACTTAAAGCTAAAAGTTTAAGCGATAAAAGTTATAGCACAACCAAATGAGATAGGAATTCTTCCAACCACAAACATCCCCTCTACCATAGATTCAACATCTTAATTATCCAGAGGAACTTCCTTAAAACCCCTCGTAAAGGACAAAAGATTATCCTCATCATTTGTGAACTATGCGACCACAGTAGCTTTCCTATAAAACTTGGACTTTGGTGGATTCTTTTTAGCTTGACTCTCCACCTCTTTCTTACATCATTCTGCAACCCTCTATCTCAATAACCTTCTATTTTGGGTTTTCGTCAGTAGTTGAGGAAACTTTTTATGCTAAACCCTATGCCATTGATTACTTAGCAACACAAAAGGAGGTGCGACAAATCTCAATTGCTTCCTTTGGAATTTGGGTGCAAGTGCAACATACTTCTGAGGAACTTGTTGAACTCTTGGAAATCTTGTAGAAGCTCTTTCTCAATCTTCATTTCATGCTTTTCTACTAAAACCTTTTTTAGAATCCATACTTTCTGAAACTCTTTCCCAAGTTTGATTTCTAATTCCTTTCTCCTTCTTTGTTTAGCTTTCAAATTGAGGAAGGTCCTCAACTCAAAATTAGTTGCATTAATGGGTGCCATAGGGGGAAACGAGTCCTTATCTATCAACATATCCTCCTTCTTTTTAGCAAATTTCAAAATTCCCTTGTTAATCTTGTCTTGGACTAAGTTCTTGAAAGGCCAATAACTATTAGTAGTATGATTGAAAGAATTATGGAACTTATAATAATCCTTCCCCTTCAATTCCTCATTGGATGGTAATTTATGGTCTAGGGGTAACTTGATAAAATTCTACTTAAGTAAGAAGTCAAAGATCTCCTTTGTCTTTCACACTTCGAAAGTATATAGAGGGGTAGCACTGGTTGCATGAGTCTTTTTCCATGCATCTAGGATTTTTCTTTATCAACAAAGGGCAAACACAAGATCCATTGATGGACAAGTCAGCCACTGCAACTTCCCTATTCAACTCCTAGTAGTATGTTCCCATGCTGGATCTTTTCTTATTACTCCTTTTACTTAAGAGTTTTTCAAATATACTCCACCACCTTTGCTATTAACTCATAAAAAACTTAAAACTCCATGCTTTGAAATTTCTTACGAATCTCAACGTCGAGCCCTCTCTGAGAATTTAGTTTTTAGGAGATAAATCTTATAGGGATTGCTCATTTTCTTGAATCTTACAATATATTAATATGCTAATTCTCTAGCTCTTTAGGTTACTCTAGACAACTTCATAATGCAAACTTCTAGCTTAGCTTTGAAGAATTGTGTGCGAAATTACCTCTACTTCTCCTACCAATTCATAATGGAGTTCCTGGGCAAGATGGCATACCAAGTGAATGTCATACCTATTAGAGAATTAGAAAATAGCCTAAGCTTAAAGTTAAAGAAATTCTCAAAATTGGCTAGATCACCATACTATATAGTAAACCTAGTCACATGCTCCAAGATTGACTGGCCATTTTCTCCTTAAAATAAAGCAAAATCAGGAATTCTATGCCCTTTTGGGTAAGGGTTCTCTCTATCAATAGCTAGAGATAAGGCTTATAGAATTCTAGTTTGTCCACCTGTCTTAGTCTAAAACTATACAACTATTACATAGCTTCTCTCAATGCATCCTTATCGACATATAAAAGAACTTTTATGGGAGGGAATTTTTGATTTCCCTCGTTGCCTCTTGGAGCCATGCCCCTAAGACCCCTCGAGCCTCATTGAAAAGGTAATGCATCATTAAGTTCATATAACATAGGTTAGTTGATTGGATTTGAATTGGCAAATACTTGTTAAGGAGCTCTTGACCTGCCATTATGGTGGCCATTGAGTAGAGCACCTCTTGGAATGGCATTCTATTCCCTCCTATGGGGTGGAAGATACTTATCATCATGAAGCATTTTAGAAGCAATAGTGCCTTGGTTGCCATTCCCCTTTTGAGATCCAGTAGAAGATTGGCCTCCTTACTCCTCTTTAGTATTTTGCTTTATAAGCCTTGGTATAGCATCCTAGCCCACACTTCATTTTATGATAGAAGTTACTTTTTCTACTAAGTTAGCTAGCATGGAAGCTATACCTTATAGGGCCTTAGCCTGTTCCTTAATAACTTTCATCTGATTCTCCATCATACTCTTTTGATTTTCATAATATAGCCTAACTAGTTCAACCAACAACTGCATGTTAGTATTAATACTACTTGTAGGAAATAGCCTCTCACCTTATTATGGACCTTTAATTTTGCACCATCTAGATTGCATTTGAAACCTTAAAGGTGCTTAGGTGTGGTAAATAGACCTCCAGAAGCCAAAATTGAAAAATCAAGAAATGGAGAGCCAAAACCTATTACTTTGTGCTTTAAACCATTGTTAGATCATCTATGACTAAGTAATGAACACAATTTAACTAGAATCTTGAAAAATGGATGAGAAACGGGTCAAAAAGGGCCAATGGCCAAAGTTATGCTGGCAGCTGCAGAAGGCCCTGAGCTGCCATCACTTGCTCTGAGGCTGCTACAAAGAGGCATGTGGCTACCATAGGCTTCCTAGCAGTAGTAGTCATGTGTTTCTGATTTTTGTTCATTTTGTGCACTTATCCCATATTAGAAGTGCATGAAACTTTCCCTCAACCTTTCCCTTATATATAAGGGTCCTCCTACTCCTTTTTGATTACCTCTTGACCTCTTAACCTCTTGGTTTGCTTAATTAGCCTAAGATCTTTAAAGGGCAAACCCCTATCCATAAGCCTACAGTATCCTTGTGACTAAAACCTATAGCACTGTACCTAAGCCAAAGCCAACCATCCAAAGCATCCTCATAAAGAACTATCCTCAACACCTAAAAGCCTTTACCATAAAGCCTAAATCTAGAAGCCTTCGCTATGAAGCCTAAAACCAAAAGCCTTCACTATGAAGCCCACTCCTAAAAGGCATTCATTTATGAAGCCTATGATCCCCTCTAAGGCAAAATCTAATTGAGTGTTACAAATTGATTACCTAGCCTGACCTTTCCTCTAAGCCAAGATTAGCCTCCCAGGTCTAGCATCCTAGCCTGATCTCCCTAACATAGTCTTAAGACAAAATTTGATCAAGCCTTTTGAATGAACTCACTAGAAGGCCATAACTTGACCGAGCATCTAATATGATCTCTTACAAAGCCAAACCAAACTAAGCTTCCAAATGACCCTAGCCAAGGCCAAGATGATCCACTCATTCTAAACAATCTCCCCTATAGCCAAACTAGAAGGCCATAACTAACTAAGCTGATTGCCAAACCTGACCAAAGACTCCCTCATGAACTTCTTTGGACACAAGCTAGACAAATTGTCCTTCCCTAAAACTTGACTTAGCCTTTTAATCTAATTGTCTCCAAGGACTTGACCCCTCTAATCAAGCTTTCCAATTTAGCCTCAAACCAAACCTTCTCCCAAGTCGAACCCACCTCAGCCTAACCTGACCTTTATCAACCATACCTGGCTTAACTTCCCAAAGTGACTTCTTCCTAGGCCAAACTGATAACCAGAGCAACCTCATACTTGATATGACCCTAAGCTGATTGTTCAATATGATCTTAAATCAAAAAGCTATGCTTAACTAAGCCTTTCAAGCTGACTAGCTTGATCTTTTCCTCCTCCAAGGCTAAATTGATAGCCTTTGATCGACTCTTCAACCAGCCTCATACCCAATCTAACCATCCCTAAGCTAGTCTATCCGAACAAAATAGCCAAACCATTTTACCATTCTAAAGTGGGGGCATTTCCCACCCAAATATTCATCTTTCCAAAATAGGGGCACCTTTCTCCTAAAAAAATATAAAAAAAAAAAACTTAGAATAACAAAGTGACCCTTCACAGGTTCAAAGTATCCAATATTTACATAATCATATGCATTTTGCATTATATAGACTCTTAAATCAAGGCAGTTTATCAAGTCAAACTTCACAAGGCAAGAGAGGATCACCTCATTGTCAATTCCTACTAGATAGGGTCATTATCATTCCTGCCAGATGGATCACCCCTTCGCCGATTCCTACTAGATAGGGTCATCATCATTCTTGCCAAAGAAGATCACCTCTTTGCTGATTCCCACCAAACAAGGTTGTCATCATTCCTGCACAACAAGATCACCTCTTCACTGATTCCTACCAGACAGGGTCATCATCATTCCTACCAGATAGAATCACCTCTTCACCAATTCTTATCAGATAGGGTCATCATCATTTCTACCAAATAGGAACATTAGTTTTTAGCTCCTAACAGAAGGGGAAAAATTATGATCCATACCTTGAATTTGAGTTAGGTATCCCTTTTAATTAGAACCATCCTATGATAGCTTTAGGATTCATACCTTAAATCTGAATTAGGTATCTCTTTTGATCAGACCCATCTTAGGACAATCTTAGGATCTATACCTTAAATCTGAATTGGGTATCTCTTTTGATCAAACCCATCCTAGGATAACCTTAGGATCCATACCTTAAATTTGAATTAGGTATCCCTTTTAATTAGACCCATCATAGGATAATCTTAGGATCCATACCTTAAATCTGACTTAGGTATCTCTTTTAATCATACCATCCTAGGATAGTGTTAGGATCATTTCACCCATAAATGTTTAGTAATGATCACCTAGGCATCCCTGTGGTTCCTTTTTTCTGCCACTTTTATTCAAAATCCATTATTTTTACCCAAACATGTCTTAATACTGACTTAGACATCCCTTTAGTAACATTTTTTCCATCCCTCATCCTCGGGTTCACTATTATCAAAATTTTTATCAAGCCAATTATGATGAAGGGGCAACTGTGAACCCTTAATTTTGCACCATCTAGATTGCATTTGAAACCTTAGAGGTGCTTAGGTATGGTAAACAAACCTCCAAAAGCTAAAATTGAAAATTTGAGAAAATGAGAGCTAAGACCTATTACTTCATGCTTTGAACCACACTTACATAATCTAGGATTGAATAACAAACACAATGTAACTAGAATCGCAAAAAACAGACGAGAAACGAGTGAAAACGGGTCAAAATCACAAAATGGGCTGAAATCGCAAAATGGGCGAAGTTAGGCCTGGCAGCTGCAGAAGGCCCTGCGACTGCCGCCACTTGCTTTGAGGCTATTGCAAAGAGGCATGCAGCTACCATGGGCTTCGTGGAGACAACAGTCGTGTTTTTTTGTGTTTTTTCAATTTTTCTTCAGTTTGTGCACCTATCCCACATTGGAAGTGCATGAAACTTTCTCCTAACCTTTCCCTTATATATAGGGGTCCTCCCACTCCTTTTTTATCACCTCTTGACCTCTTAACTTTTTGGCTTCCTTAATTAGCCTTTGCATCAAGTGAACTATCTCCACAAGTTTGGTCTAAAAGGAACAAACTTTTTAGTTTAAAATTTTATTTGGATGGTCATTTCGAGGGATCTCTCCTCAAATCAGTCCAAAGAAGGCCTAATAATGTCGTATGAGTTGCCATTCAAAGATTGTCATTCCGCTAAGCCAAGAAGGTGGAATTGTGATATGGTCGTCCGCTTCATCCGCCCTACGTTCCCAAGCCTCATCCTCATAAGGTATTTATTTCTTTTTATTATTATTATTATTTTCTTGTTTTGTTTTAGTGTCTTTTTTGCTTTATATTGTTTGTTTGTTTTGTTATTTTCCTTAGGATTGCTTAGATTATTCTTTTCATTTATTATTTCTTTATTTTTTTATGTTTTATCATTTTCTTTCATTATTTTTAGGCATATTGATTAGATTCTGATTTAATTAACCTGATAAGTGATTTGAATTGATGCATCTACTTGTTAATTAAAACCTAACCTAATTAACAACTTGGTAATTAATAAATCTGATTTAATCAATCAAACCACCTTTCAATCAATGAACTGAAACATAATAAAATGGCTAGGCTAAATTAAACCCTTCGCAAGAAGGGCAAACTATGTGGATTTTAATTCCCATTTAAAGGGATATGCAGGCTTTCTTGTTTAAAGCACCAAATTCAATTCAAATAAGAAATAATCCTTCTCTTATATATTCTTTTTATGAATTAATTTTTTTCTTTGTGATATTTGCTTTTTGTTTGTTTTGTTTGTTATGATGTTGGTTTTATTTCTCTTTTTCTTTATTTATTGCTTTAGAATTATTTTAGGGAATCTGTGGCTTTCTTAGAACCTGTAAGGGCTAGAGGAAGTATCCTCTATTTTGGTTTTGAATTGTAAGTTAATTCCTTTACTTTATTGCTTTATTTTTTAGCTTTGAATGAATATTTATTTATTTATTTATTCATGCATTATGTAAATTGTTCATGAAATTCATTTTAAGTTATTTTGTATTAAAATTGCCAAACTAATTTTCTTAAAATAAACTGAAAACCTAGTCGTTGAATCCTCTTTGATTTCAAGGCTAGTGATCTTTTCTTTTGGGATATTAATTGGAGTCAATTTGGGTTTTTCCCTTAATCTTTTCCTAAATTAAATAAAACTAAGGTGGCCACTCTTTTCAAAATCAATCTATATAAACCCGAGGGTTCCATTGTGAGTTCAAACCCAAATGAGCATTTCAATTCCCTCTAATGGATCCAACCAGTGCTTGAGCGAGGCCTCACACTTATGTAAGAACAAGTCCTATTGGATTGATTGGTGCCTCATCGCAATGCTGAGTCTCCTAAGGCACTAGGCTATTTTCTATCTATTCCACTATGTAAGGAGCAAATCCTTCTTGCCTTGCTTCATCAGCAGTGACATTGGCATCCTAAGACATCATGGTTTCTTTTCTAGTTCTTGTTTTTGGCGGTATGTCCAATGTGTCCCACTAGATGTGCCAAAATTATGTTGGTGGAATTTTTATTTCGCTGGCATGCAAGCGTGTGAGGTACATAAACCATCAATTTCTTGCACCTTTAGACTTCTAAAATTAGAGTGATTATAGATCCTCAAGGTTCTTTACCATAATTCCTCAAATTGAACAATACACTAGATAATTTTATTGTAGTTGAGAAATTAAAAATCATAAAGATTGAGAACAATGAATAAATGATGATGGACAACTGAATTTGAAATAGAAATTTTGATTGCATTAAAAAAATTTGGAAATATTCACAAGCAATAGAACTCAAAATTGGAAGTATTCACAAATGATAGGAAAATAAATGAAAAATAAAGATTGAAAATTGAAATGCATGAGAAAATTTGCTATAAATAAGAAATTTGTTATTGAATTTTGGAGCTTGCTGTAGTTTTTAGGTTGTTTTTGGAGTAATTGTTTATCTCCTCTTTCTCCATTAGCCTATTGCCTTTTGTAATCTTCTCTTCTTCTTGTAACTGCCTATTACTCCACTCATTCGCTCATTGATGTTACTCCCTTGAATATCTCAATGGTTTTTAATTCTTTGGCTATTTGTTCAAAACTACCCACTACCCATAACTTTCATTTTCAACCAACTTTCACTCCCATTTTGACTGTAAATTAATTTATTTGATAAATGGATTGAACTTATAAATGGGCCAAAATATATGGGTTTGGGCTGCAAATTTTTAGTGTAAACACAACCAAAAGAAAATAACATATTGTATAATTTTTTTGTCTTTTTTCTCTTCACTCACTGTACATGTCTGTTGCCAAGTTATCTCTCTAAGCACTCCAATTATTTGATGCATCAATTGTTTAAATAACATCATATATTTCATCAATTCTTTGACTTTGAGATCTTCTTCTATCTAACCTTTCCTCCATCTTCTCTGTAGACATTTCTCTTCTTATAAAATTGTGAAGCAAACAACAAGCCATAATAATCCTAATATAAATCTTGATGGGATAATAACCAAGACTCCTAAGGATTGCCTAGCGCAATTTAAGTACACCAAAACATCTCTTAATCACATTTCTTGTTGCTGAATGCTTCATATTAAAAAAATTCTTTGGGATTAGTAGGTCGATGTCCTTCTTTCCAATCATTCAAGTGATATCTCTGCTCGCTATATGGTGCAAGGAATCCTTCACCATTTGCGTAACCAGCATCAATAAGATAATAATGTCCTATATAATAATATAGTAGTAATTATTTGATTAATGTATAATTTTATACCTAAAATTTGGATCATGCATCTTAAATAATATGCATTCACCAAGAGGAATTTTTAAACCATTTCTCCTAGTTAAAGCATCTCAAAGCACTTGACCATGAGCAGCTGATCCCTCCCACCCAGGTAATACAGTGATTAATTGCATGTCCTATAAACAAACTCTAGCACATTAGTAACAATTTCACCTTTTCATGATTGATATCTAGGCTTTTCTTCTACAGGCACTTGGACTCAAATATATATCCCATCTAGAGCTCCAAGGCAATTCTAAAAAAAAAAAATAAAGGATGGGATATGAATTAATCATTGACTTTTTTTAAGAAGCAATATAATAGATAAAAGAATAATACAATAGTACCTTAAACCATTTCCATCTCAAATTTATTGAGTTGGTAGGAATAGGTTCTGGCTTTTAAGTAAACTTCCTAGCAAATAAATGACAACTCTAATGACCTCCCCAAAATACCTACTAATTGTTTCTCCTGACTTCTTAAATCTTATTTGTATAGTTCTACTCTTAAAATGATGGGCTAAAATATGTAAGAATATTGCTACTTGTTCATCTACCATCATATGTTTGGTTTCCTTTAAACCTTCTTTGTGTTCAAGCATATTAGCTTAGAAAAATGTAAAAACAACATGTGGCTTGATTAAATTAGGAAATATTACCATGAACGATAAAATAAACAAACAAAACATTCCCATGTACTTACCAATTTCTTCTTTAACTTCCTTTAGGTCACCCTTGATAAAGATCAAACCCACATTGCCTTGATTCAAAAAAGAGTTAATTAATACATTGATAAGCAAGAAATCCAATAGTATAACAAGGTAAGAGAAAGACTAATAATAGCCCTTCACAATCCTTTAATTTATGTTGACTTAAGTTATTTCAAAACTTAGTCAATCTCTATTTTGTTCTTGTCAATCAAATTGAAGCTATCTAATATGTTTGTTAAGTGTCTTTTTTGCATATCAAAACATATTTAACAGTTTGGATTTCAAAGATTCTTAAGTTTTCTCAAAAGCAAATGTGTGGCTTCTAAGTTACGCCCAACATGCCTAAATCATAACTGTGATCAGTAAATCATGACTGTGACCCCTATATCACTACCAAGACAATTAGAAGGTCAATTAGTTTAATTTTCAGCTTCATGAGACAAAATGAATCGCGATCGCGACCAAGGGCATGATCTTTGATTGGCGACCGCGACTTTTGTACAACACTAAATGATTGCAATGGATAGTTAAGGAACCAACAAGAAGACACCACGTGTCTATTAGCCATTGTGGATTATGAAGAGTGAGACTGCAATATTGTCATCTCAACAGCAAAAACAAGGCTTAGTGACTGCGACATTGTTTTGACAGTGCATTTAATGCAAGATTTTATGGCTGTTGTACAGATCTTTTTACATTAGTCTTTGTAATGGGAATTTGGAGGGAAGAAGCTATAAATACCCCCTCCAAAGATGCTCATAATGATCCAATAATCTTCATTTAAGCGAAACTCTTGCAAATTTATTTCTCAAAGCCTTTATCTTTTAATTGTTATTATTTGGTTGTTGTAAGAGCATTGATGTAATACCCAAGGTTTCCCTAACCAACTGTAAATAGTAATGATGATATTATAATGTCCATATACTGTACCATTCAAGGCCTTCCTTCTTAGTATACCAAGAACCATAAGAATATCATAAGAGGTGAATTCTAAATGAATAATGTGACAATGAGTAAGGAATGTAATCAATTTCGATAAGCACTTTTATGATAAAATGGAAGTCAAATCGAGTTTAACTTAATAGGACTATGTTAATAATTCATTTGAAATGTGAATTTAAAGCATTGATGAAAGGGCATTGACATCTTCTAAGACATTGGGAGATAATAATAGTGACATGAGAAGTTGAATTTAATCAAAGTTGCAATGGTGCAATGGAAGTCAAACTTAGTTTGACCCAATGAGTCTACATGATGTGCACACTTGAACAATGCAATTGAAAGACTAGTAAATGTGTATTAAATTGTGTATAGAATTTATCTAGCAATGTCTAAAGTGGGTATGATACTAGAAGATAGAAATATGTATACTAAAGTGAAAGAAACGAAATGAAATATTTATTAAGTTACCGAGTTTGAAACATGCATATATGGATTTGTTAACGGGCTTTTGGACTTTAAGGCCCAGCCTAATAGAAAGTGGAAGAGTTAGTGAACATCAAAAATTGTGAGCTAAAAACATTGGCCCAAGATATGAGAATATGTTGTAGAGAAAGATTTACAAAATTTGACCAACTAGCCATCAAAAATTGACCAAGTTAAATTCCTAAACCAAATTGAATTCTCATTTTCTCTACACATGAGTCTAGGTTCATTTTGAGCATCCCAACACTACATGATAATCATCACCATTTTAAAGAGAATCCTAGCCATCCAACTTGATCCAATCTTAGCCATTCATTAAGACTAAATCATAACCATTGGATTTAACTTGATTAAATCCTCACCATCCAACCCATTATATATATAAGTAAAAATTATGTTATGAAATAACATTTAGCCTATGTCTACACCAAATGTTCACCCTAAGAAAGGAAATCCTCTCTACACCACTTGCAATAACAACCTTAACAAATCAAAGCTAATCAAGGTGAGAAATCATGTTCATCTTATCTTTTTTACGTTCTAAGGTTGATTTTAGTATTTTAGTTGCATAAAATCATTTCTACACCATAAGAAAATTTAGCCAACCAAGGGAAACCCAGCATAAGATGTGGTTTTCAATGATCTTAAATGAAATATGGGGATTTGGTAAAGAATTAAAGGGTTTATAGGAAGATAGGAAAAGAAAACATGAAAATATCTAAGTACAACTAAAGGGTGAATTCGGACCATGTTAGTGAATGATCAAAGAAGTGTTCTAAATTCTAATTGAATACATATATGGTAATTTTGGATGAAGGACAATGATTTAGAAATGTTAGGATGAATTTTGGAAACTTCGTTTAAGACTTTAACATCTTAGAGGCATAAATATAGTTTAAAAGGGGAACTTGATGTTATAATACTAAATATTGACAATTGAATGATTATATGGGTTTTATGTTATGCAAATTTTATAATTCTATGATTAATTTGAAGATTTGAGAGGAATTAATAGTTTTCCCTAAATTCTAGGGCTTATGGAAAAATTGGGCATTTTGAGTATTGAACTTGAATTCATGAAATTGAAGGGAAAATTAAGTTTAAGAATGGTCTAACATAATTTGTATAATGTTAATCTTGAAATTCAATTGATAGAAATGATTTTCCTCAAATTTAATGAACTAGGTTCATTTATAGAATTTGATGGTGGAAGTAGAATTAATTCAATTGAACATTAGAAATTGTTTAAATTGATTTTACTCAAAGTTGAAATGTGAAATTGGGAGGAAAGGAATTATCTTTCCTTAGGTGAATACTTTTGACTATTTGAAAGATAATTAAGCAAAAGTGTTAAAAGTAGTAACAAGTATATGTATAGTGGTCATGACCTTAAAAGTAACAAGTTAGTACTACAATGAACAAGTTAAGTTAAATTTACAGTAATGACATAACAAAGAAGTGATTAATGTGTAATTGAAATGCAAATGTATAAAACTTAAAGACAAGGACAAGGATATTGTCTAAGAGTACAAGGAGCACCATTAGCATCAAAGCTAAATGTAAATAGGAGCAAAGGAGTCCAAGGTGAGTACTTAATAATATAATATGACATGTGCCATAGTCTTTGAATCTTTATTGTTCAAACTATTATCGTTGAAATATTCCAATTCCTTGATGAGCATGAATCACCTATTGCATATTTAATATGATACTTCTTGATGGCATTTGATTATTGTCAACCTATCATGTTGAATTCATAATATGATCATTGAATTCCTTACCGTATGCCTTATATGAATCTTTCTATGATGCCTATTGATAAGCAGAAATACCCTTCTGATGTAGGGTAATACATTGAACCTTGTGCACTTAGTATAAAGCTGCGGGTAGGGCAAAAGTACCCAACCTCTATTAGGGGGAAACGCTTAACCGTAAGACTTGATCAATCTTGCGTAATGCGATGCATGTAAGTCAGTAAGGCTTATATGTGTGGGAAGCATTCCACTTCCAAGAAAATATTATTTCTGCTAAAGATATTGTTTCCAACTTAAATGAGAAATTGGACCATAATGATGACATTGATTAAAATCATTCCATTGCCATAGAGAGCCCTTCTTGATAATGGTCCTGTACTCACTATATATATATTGTATTATTATGTACACACTGAGCTTTGTCTCATTCTTTAGTTGTTTAAATTTTTCAGGTAAGATTGATGAGTCAGCAAGGTAAATTCCAAGCCTTACTCATTTGCTTGAAAGTTGTTTTGCTAATTTTAAGACTAGTAATTCTTGACTATGAAGACCATTGTTTTAGAGCTCCATGATTACTGAAGGTTTAGCACTAATGTGATATGGGATTGATATGTACTAAGAACCATAATGTAATTATATTTATGTTGGTGTAATTAATAAGGAACATATGTAAATGAGATAAATATCATAATGATATAATGAACATTTAACGATATGTAAGATAATAACATAGAAGTTGGCAATAAGGCAATTAGGTTCCAATCTTAGGACAAGGTTCAATATGATGAATGGTAAAGGATTATAAGTTATATGGGGTTTTACGGGTTTAGATGGCTTTATGTCTCCTTATGCCCCAAGACCGTCACAGCTGAATAAGTGGGTCTTGACAATTAACAGCTCAAAGGGTTGAGTATTAGCCTTGAAAACACATAGTATTGGGTTAAGAGTGAGCTAATAGAAAACTCTTGTATAGTTTTAAGTGTAAGCCTAAGGGAAACATTTGTAAAGGTTGTATGTTAGCCATTAAAACACATTGTAAGTTTGGAATGAGCTTGAAACTCCTTTGAAAGTATCAACTAGTAGTAGAATACCCAATTGAGGTTAGGAAGTGGACGCAGGGTTCATTAACACCCGAACCACTATAAAATTAGTTATGTTTATCTCTTTCCCACTCTCCTTCTATCCATATTTTAATTTCCTACCAATTTAACCCTTTTCTTAGTGCACAAGAGCAAACAAGTGGTATTAGAGCTTTGGTCTTATTCTTCAAACTTAATTGTGTGAGAAAAGATCAAAATGGATAGTGAAGGGATGCATCACCTCAAACCACACTTCGATGGCACCGATTATGCATGTTGGAAGTATAAAATAGAGGTATATCTTAATAGTGATCTGTTTGATGTATGGGATTGTATAATTAAAGAATGGAAACCTACATCAAGAATAGTTGATGGTGTTAAAGAAGTGATTCTTAAAGAGGAATGGGTGGATGCATAAAGAAAAGCTAGTGGCAAAAATAAGAGAGCTATGGCAATTATACTTAGTACACTCTCAAGAGAAGAATGTGGTAGAGTTCAACATTGTTCAAGTGCTTTTAGCATTTAGAAAGCTCTAGAAAACTACCATGAAGGAACTAAGCAATCCAAAGCTAAGAAGATTCAATTGTTGACAACTGAGTATGAACTCTTCAAGATGAAACCCAATGAAAGCATCACTGATATGACAAATATGCTTTTAGCCATTGTCACCAATATGAAGAAATTAGGCAAAATATACAACTTGGATGACATAAATCATAAGATTCTCAAAGCTCTTCCAAAGAAAGACTATCGAGCTAGAATTACTAGTATTGAAAAAGCAAATGAGGATCTTAGAAAGGTTCCTATTGATGATCTCATTGGGAAACTCCTCACCGAAGAGATGTCTCTAGTAATAGAGAAAGAAGAACAACAAGAGAAGGAGAAAAAGAAATCCTTAGCTCTTAAATCCTCCCTCAAAAGCAAACAAGAATGTGAGAACTCAAGTGAATTAGAGGAGTGTGAAGATGATAATGATCAAAAAGAAAGAAGAAAGAAAGAAAAGAGACCCTTTAGGAGATCATCTTCAAATTTAAATTCCAACTCGAGCAAGGAGAAGAAGAATGAAATTACTTGCTATGAATGTGGTAAGCAAGATCATATAAAATTATAATGTCCTAAAACCAAGAAGAAAAAGAAATGGGACAAGGAGAAGAAGAAGGGCTTCAAGGCAATATAGGATGATGACTCTTCAAAAGATGAAGAGGAAGAGGATATTGCAAACCTATGTTTCATGGCCTTAGAGGACTCATCAAATGAGATAAGCTCTAACTCTCAATCTTGTGATGATATGTATGATGATGATGAGGATGAGGTTAAGCTAATTAAAGCTACGAATTTAAAATGCAAAAAGTATAAATCAAAAATGAAATTTTTTTAAAGAAAAGCATTCTAAATTGGAGGAGAATTTTAAAGAATTAGAAATTTTTGTTTTGAGCTTAAAAACCTCCAATGTCAGTCTAAAATGCTCATTGGAGGAAATCACTTCTAAAACCTCCTCTTTTGATTCTTTATACAAAGAAAACAATGCTTTAAAAATTGAGGTCAAAGAATTAAGAAACTCAATCTTAAAATTTCACAAAGGAAAAGAAGCCTTAGATACTCTTATTATATCACAAAGGCCACCCCTTGTGAGACATAGTCTTAGCTTCAATAGCTCATCTCCATCCACATCCTTTCCCACTATGTTCATAAAGGCCACAACTCTTCAAACCTTTAGCATTGAGGTAATTAACAAGGGAGTGAAAACACACGCTAAATCTCTAAGTCCCAAAAAGACTTAAAAGGTTACACTACACTCAATAGCTAAGCCTCAAAGAGTTAACATTGCATTCATATATCAAAAGAGGCATGCTCAAAGACATTCACAATCACAACATAATACTTGTTCTTGTATGCATTCATGTCATAATATTGTGAAAAGACCAAAATTTTTTAACAAAATGGCTAAGAAAACCTTTAAGTCAAAACTCAAATGTCATTATTGCATGAAAGATGGTCATATAAATGTATTTTGTTATATAAAGAAGGCAACTTAAGCCTAAGGATCCTTCTAAGGCTAACCCGCAAGGACCCAAATATATTTGGGTACCTAAAACAAGATGATTAATCTTTTCTTGTAGGTGTGTCTCAAATCCACTACCAAGGAGAAAAAATGGCATGTAGATAGTGGATGTTATGACTGAAAATGCAAGCCTATTCATAAATTTGAAAGAAAAAAGAGGTGGAAACATCATATTTGGTAACAATTCCAAAGGTATGATAGTTGGCATGGGTGCCATTGGTAAGGATAATCATTCCCTCATTGAAAATGTTCTTTTAGTTGATGGTTTAAAATTTAACTTGCTTAGTATAGTGTAAGTAATTATGTGATAAGGGTACTAAAGCCATCTTTGACTCTAAAGCATGTATTATCACCACTTTAGCTAATCACAATGTAGAGTTTAAGGGTGAAAGGGAAGGCAATACCTACATGATTGACTTAGATGATTTGGCTAACCAAGATGTCAAGTGTTTCATGTCTATTAACAATGAATCTTGGCTTTGGCATAGAAGGCTCAAACATGCAAGCATGGAGCTTTTTCATAGTCTTTGCAAGGATAAACTTATTAAAGGACTTCTAAAGATCAAATTCTCAAAGGACAAGATATATGGACCTTGTCAAATGGGAAAGCAACACAAATCATCCTATAAATCAAAAAATATTGTAAGTACTTCTAGACCCCTTCAACTTATTCATATGGATTTGTTTAGACCTAGTAGAGTTGCTAGTTTAGGTGGAAAGATGTATGCCTATGTGCTTGTTGATGACTGTACTAGATTTACTTGAGTTAGTTTCTTGACTCATAAGAGTGATGCTTTTGATGTATTTAAAAGTTTTGCAAAAGGAGTTCAAAATGAGCAAGGCTATTTCATTTCCAAAATGAAAAGTGATCATGGAAAAGAATTTGAAAATGAACTTTTTGAAAATTTTTGCATTGAACATAGAATTTCATATAATTTTTCCTCTCCTACAACACGTCAACAAAAAGGTGTTGTAGGAAGGAAAAATAGAACCTTAATTAAAATGGCTAGAACCATGCTTAATGAGTATGGTTTACCAACTTATTTTTGGGTGGAAGCCATTAATACTTTATGTTACATTTCAAATAGAGTTTTTAAAAGATCCATATTGAATAAAACCTCTTATGAGTTATGGAATGGAACAAAGCCCAAGATTTCATATCTAAGAGTCTTTAGTTGCAAGTGCTACATATTAAATACCGAGGATAACCTTGGAAAATTAGCTTCTAAAATCGATGAAGGCATTTTCCTAGGATATACCACCACTAATAAAGCTTATAAAGTCTTTAATAAGAAGACTATAATAGTTGAAGAGTCTATGAATATTGTGTTTGATGAATTTAGTAAACTTGATCTTGGGAAAGGTAGTGTTCTTGATGATCTTATAGGTGAATTTAGAAAGCTTGTAATGGGTTAAGATAAGACTCCAAAGGAAGTTGAAGACCAAGTGGAAAACCAACAAGATCATAAGGCTCTATCAAATCTATGAGAGGAAGATGTTTAAGAACTTCCTAAGGAGTGAAGATACCCTAAGAATCACCCCAAAGAGCAAATCATTGGTGATCCATCTAAGGGTGTAAGTATTAGATCTCATTTTAAAGCCTTAGATAAAAATCTTGCTTTTGTTTCTCAAATTGAGCCAAGGACTATTGATGAGGCTCTTAATGATAAGAGTTGGGTGATTGCTATGCAAGAGGAACTCAACCAATTTGAGAGAAACAAAGTTTGGGAACTTGTTCCTAAACCCAAAATCATCCCATTATTGGATGTAAATGGGTTTATAGAAATAAGTTAGATGAGCATAGTTTCATCACTAAGAATAAGGCTAGATTGGTTGCCAATGGGTATAACTAAACGGAAGGCATTAATAATGATGAAACTTATGCTTTGGTAGCAAGATTAGAGGCTATTAGGACTTTGATTGCTTATACATGTCATTTGGAGTTTAAGCTTTTTCAAATATATGTTAAAAGTGCATTTTTAAATGGATTTATTGAGGAGGAAGTTTATGTTGAGCAACCACCTGATTTTGAACATCATGAACTTCCTAATCATGTTTTTAAATTAACAAAGGCCTAGAATGGTTTGAAACAAGCTCCTAGAGGTTGGTATGAAAGGCTAAGTATAATTCTTTTGAAAAATGATTTTGTTAAGGGCAAGGTTGACACAACACTTTTTGTAAAACTGCACAAAAATGACAATTTAATTTTTCAAATTTATGTCAGTGATATTATATTTGGTGCTACTAATGAACATCTTTATGAAGAATTTGCCGAGTATATTACTAGGGAATTTAAGATGAGCATGATAGTTGAGCTCAAGTTCTTCCTAGGACTACAAATCAAACAATGCAAGGATGGTATCTTCATTAACCAATCCAAGTATACAAAGCAACTTCTTAAGAAGTTTGGCATGGATGGTTGCAAAAGTAGTAAGACTCCAATGAGCATATCAACTAAGCTTGACACAGATGAAAAGGGTAAGCCTATGATGATAAAAAATATAAAGGTATGATTGGTTCTCTTCTTTAGCTTATGGCATCTATACTCGATATAATGTATAGTGTTTATTTATGTGCACATTTTCAATCTTCTCCTAAAGAATTTCATTTCCATGCCATTAAAAGAATTTTGACGTATTTACATGGCACATTGTATTTAGGACTATGGTTTCCTAGAAACTCATATTTTACAATAATTGGATTTTTAGATGCGGATTATGCGATAGTTTCCTTGATAAAAAAAGAACTTTTGCAACTTATCATTTTCTTGGTGAATGTTTAGTTTCATGGTTTAGTAAGAAACAAGATTCAATTGCCTTGTCCACCACTGAAGTGGAATATATGGCAACGGGTTGTTGTTGCACTCAAGTTCTTTGGCTGAAACAATAACTCAAGGACTATGATTAAGTGATTGATCACATTCCCATCAAATGTGATAACATAAGTGCCATAAATCTTTCCAAAAATCCCATCCAACATTCTAGGAGTAAGCATATAGAAGAGGCCTCACACCTACCAAAATGGCTAGAAAATAAACAAAAAAGGTGTGTGCCATACTCACAAAGAACTACCAATGATATATAAGAGGAAGGTAGGGATGACATTAAGTCTGCATAGCCCTCATAGGTTTGGTCGCATGCATGCTACAATGGCAATTATAATGGGAAGTAAAGCTATACGGCAAAGTGAATTTGGGAAGATTACCTCAGTTTAGATTATTCTCTGTAACTTGGGAACATGAAGTTGGAATAGCTTGTAATTGCAGATCAACATGCTGTGGTGAATATGTACTCGAGCACTATACACACTACCCATCATACCTTGGGAATTGGTTTCATGCAAAGCATCAAAACAATGATCACCCATGACTTCTGTGTACACTAGTGCTATAAAGGCTTTTGGTGGTCTTATAGGCACATACCATAGTGGGGTCTTCAACTATGGTGAAGCCATAATAAGGTAGCCATAATGGAACATGTGGCTAGATTGAATTTGAATCCTTCGTGATTGAAATGCCCTCTTCCCCTAACCAGCTAAGGGCAAGTACCTACTTTAATAAAATGAAAAGCAGTAAGCTTCATAGCAAAAGTGAAATGAGCCATGCTAATAATGCACATATGTTTTTTAGTAGGCTTCAAATCAAAGCTTGAATAATAGGGGCTAAAACCTAAACTTAACCTAAGTTTGGAAAAGTACTTTCTTTCTATTAGTCAAGCCTAAACACCTTACAAGAAAATTAAAGTGCTAACAACCAATGTGCAATGGCTTTTGAGCAATTTAATATGTTACTTATTCAAGCCCAAGCCTATGTTTGCTTAGTAAGTAAGTATGAGCTATACGAAAGGTTGCTTTTCTAATTACGTAATAGAAGGTGCATTAACCTATCTATAGTAAGGGTTTCTTACTGGACTATTATTATTATGAGGGGAAAGTGGCAAGAGGCTAGCTTGCTCTGATTGGTAGTAGGCTAGCTTACTCCGACTGGCAGCGGGTGAGCAAAGGATCCAAAGGACATATAATTGAGGGCGAGTCACAAAATCCAATAGTTCCATTTTCCTCCATGTTCATCAATCAAGAATCAGGACAACCTAGGCACTACGGTAAGACGTGAAAACACCCAATTCCATTTTGACTTCGATATATAGAATCATCTTATGCCATATATACTGAGATTATTCATGAGACGTGGTCTAACTCTGATAAAGAAATGAGATTAAAAAGTCAACTCAAGTATGAAAAATGTCACATCCTAATTTTAGAGACATGATGGTCCTAGAACATGGGGAGATATAAGGTCACACACGCCTACAAAACCCACTCGTGAACATACAATCATTTCCTAGGATCATACTGAACCTCATGCATTAACTAAATAAAACATTTTTGTAAAGGAAAAACCTTAAGTTGCAAAAGTTAAAAATATACTTTGATAGTTCATAAGAAAATAATAATAATAATAATAAGACTCCAAATATATTCTCTAATATAATATTCTAAATTTAAGATCCCATAATAATTCTTAGAGCATCTAAGAACTCATTGTAGCATGGTATTATTAAAGACTTTGGTAAGGAATCCCCCAAGTGAAGTAGAATGCTTGAGCCATCACCTTGCCTCCTCACACTGCTCACTTGGAACCACAGAAAGAAAAGGAGTGAGATAGATGATCTCAATGAGTAAACAATATGGCACATACAATAACATATATCCTTTTTTAAAAAAGGAAACCCATGGTTTATAACACACAGTTCATATTTTACAATCCATGAATTAAAGTTTGCAATTTAACAAGGTTTGCAGAAATCACACTTATAACACATAAAACATAGAGTGAAGGCTATTGCCATAATCACTCGAACATATAAAGGAGAGGTGGCATTAAACCAAATTCCAACTCCTATCAAATAAAGAAGCATGAAGCTTATTAGACTCTATGGCTAAAATCGCCCCTTCTAGCTGAGGTGGATATACAACTCCTATCCATTGGGTTAAGACCATGTGCATAGGTTCTGATGATTTCCTGCATTGGCACGAGGATTTATGCATAAAGGGTTAGAAGTACCATAGCTAGAGCTGATGGTAGACACATATAACAATAGCACTTAAGACAACAATAACATGTATCACAATAGCAATAGCAATTTAACTTTTTAAACTAAAGATGCAAGAATAGTGTAGTTCTAGAAAGAATATAAGTTAGGGCAATAATCACAAAGGTATTACTATTGGATAATCAAAAATGGTTTTTGGACCAATTATCCTTTGGTAACCCAAGCTTAACAAAGAAATCATAGAGTTGCTTTTTAAATAGGAAAGAACTTGGGTTTCAAGAATGTCAAAGGTTCATATATCATGATAGCTTGTATTTGTAACAATAACATAATATTTACTCACCTAGTGGTTCCTTTGCTCCTAATACTCATTGCTCTTGAACCTCTAAAACTTCTTAAGCTCTATCATAATATTTAATTCAATAGTTAGTATTTATTTAATCATCATGCTATCCTATCCCATAACTACCCCATGCACATATAACATTCACATACACTTAGAGTTGCACATAGAAGTGCACTCATCACTTGCATATAACATGTTGACTTTAAAAGTCTTATACACTTAGCCTTTATAGGCCCATAAGAAAAACACATTATAATTATTGTCAATAACTTTCTAAGGTCAACACAATATCATTATATTAATATCAATTCACTTTAACAATCATCTTAGTACACTTAACACTTCCATATATGTCAACTTAACAAATAATCTTTCAAGTGACATGCTTATCTCTTATAACCAATTCATTCAATCAATCTCTTCATCAATTCAAGATCATTAATTCATTATCAAGTAATCATACAACCTACTTCCATATTATCCAATCACATTCACATATTAATCACAACATAAGTTTAAGATACCTTAAGTATACCAAATTGCCTTTAGCCTTGTCTAGAGTCATTTCTTCAATCAACATGTAATTTAACCATTTATCATTCATACATACATGTTAATAATCATCAAAATACATCACATAAAAATTATAGACATTGGGATAAAAATCCCAATGTAGGCCAAACACATCATCAAGGAGAAAACCTGAACATATACATATACATGAATAGGTAACTTTATAACTTTATATCAAGGAGAAAATCACTTTATAACATAAATCCATAGGAATCAGTAACAATAGGTGCAACATATACATGAAAATTATAATTTTTGGTTTTAGAATGCAAAACTATGTGTTTTCTTGTTTTTTGTACTTTCCAATCATAATAGTAATATGTAAATAAGTGTTTTAAACCATTATTTTTCATTCAATCACAACAAAATTCAGTTCAGAACACCATCATACACAAATTGGTAGCCACATACATATGTAATCATAGAATTTTCCAACTTTTAAGTTCTAGAACGAAAACCTTGAATTTCCTTGTTTTTTGAAACTTTTTTGTCATTACAGTAATATGCAGAAATATGATTTAATTCAATATTTTTCATCTAAACACATGAAAAATCAGCTTAAAATACAATAATGCAGAAATTGCACCCCCCTGTCATGACACATCTTTGAGCCATGATTGTTCTGGGGCATTGGGAGACATAAGGTCACCTAAACCCGTAGAACTTACTTATAACCTATTAAGTGCTGATAAATATCACGTTACCCTTAACCCAAGATCAAAACCAAAATTACTATTCCTAATTACCAATTACCATATTAATTATCTATGTGATAATCATTTATCATTTAAATCCATTTTCATGCTTATCACTTTTGAACTCCATTTTTCAGTATTTTAATTGCAACTCACCTATATATTACTTAAGTATTTGGACTATGATAACGCAATACCAAACCACACATATACTAATAATATTCTAAATTATACCATTATTACAAACTTTAAAAATTCATAGAGCTCTAGAGTGAAACTTCCAAGTACAACGTAATATATACATCATAATACCAAAAGTAGCACTGCAATTTCTCAGCAAAGACATAGAACTTGGAATTTACCTTGCCGGTCTATCAACTAGTCCAAAAAAATAAACAACTATGGGATGAGACAAGACTCAGTGAGCACAGAATAATATTATGAAGGTTAAATAAATGATGTACGATCAATGGTGATTCCTTGTAGCAATAAAGTAAAGTGGACCAAAATTATTCTTATGAAATAATTTTCCCATATATATATATATATAACAGGTAATATATTTTTAGCAAAAAAATTCATTTCTTGAAAATGACGTGTTTCCCCCATAATCAATCAAGTGGCGGCATACGCCTTGCTCACTTCCACATACCTAGTCACATGTACAACTGATCAGGCCATTTGTATTAGGGACCTTAAACCCTTCCCACCTAATATTCGGATAATCTCACCCTATCTGCAAGTTCCATTACCATTGTGCACGAGGTCTGATGTATTGCCCCACATCAAAGAGGTATTCTACTTATCATGGTATCATTACATTTACAGGTTGAAACAGTATAGGCTCATTCGCTAAATGCCATAAAGAATTATTTTATTTAGTTTGGCTCAATAATAGGTAAAGTGGATAATGCATGCCAAAGAATTGGAATGCATTTCAATTAGGAAATGATTTAACATTTATGCTCATATTTAAGGTACAAGTAGTATTATAATATTAAGTACTCACCTCTTACTCCTTAGCTCCTATACTGATATACTCAATGTAAATTATAGTGAGGCTCCTCAGTATCCCAATGAATGCCTTTGCCTTTTGATTCTACAAATACACCCAAATAAGTGTACATGAATCACTATTCTTTTAACTTTCTAGCCAAACTCTAACTCAAACTTAACATCATCTTCCTACTATTAATCATCAAAACACATTCCAACACTTTAAACAACAACATATTCAAACACATTAACTATTTAACCAATTTATTCCAAAAATCCCTTGTTCGCCGAATCCTTTCACCAAAACAAATAAGTTCCTTTTCCTTTCTAATTCCTTAATTAAATCCTATATTCATCAATTAGAATCAATGCAATTAATTTTCTAGCATTTAATGGAATTAACACAATTCGATAATTAAAACCCTTAATTTGGTATGTTCCAATTAGATTTGGAAAAAATCATTTTTTTTCCAACCAAATTTCAAATTAACTTTATAAACATCAAATTGAATCAATTACAAACTTAATTAACAAATCAATTTTAAAAATTCAAGTTCAAATCTTGAAATTTCCAATTTGACCTAAAAACTCTAAAATTTGGGAAAAATTATCAAATTCATTTTCAAACTTCAAATTGAACATGGATTTATCAAATTATCACTCAAACAATCAATATTCATCAACCAATTGAAATTACTCTTTCAATTCCCATAAACCCTAACTTTACCAAAATGAGATGATTTGGGGTAAACCCAAAATTTCTTAATCAAATCTTAAATTGATCTTTCAATAATGAAATTGACATTATAAAAAACCTATAACAATAATCAAACATCAAAAACACACATCAAATTATACACTTCCCTTATACTATAGATTATACCTTCAAAGATTTCAATTTTTGTGTAAAATTCCCAAATTTAAATTTTACACTTTTAAACCACTTTTCAACATCCCAAATAACCTTAGATAGTGTTAAAAAAAATTTAGAACATTTTCCCTAAAAATCTTATTTTGGCCGAACCCCTATTTCAAAATTCCCCATCATTGATTTTTCATACTTCCTTTGCTATTCCTCACCCATTAAACCCCAAATCCATAATTCCCATCCTCATATTCCATCAACTAACATGAAAAACTAATCCATCCTTGAATTCCTCCAACAAAATCAAACCATAGAAATCAAAAGAAAAGCATATAATTGCTAGCAATCCATCACACTTTGGCTAGAAACAAACAAAGAATCACTTAAGCATAAAATCTTACCTATAAATGCTTAAATTTGGTTCTAAGTTGAAGAACAAGTTGAGAGATTTTAGACTTTGGTGAGAATATGATTTTGGTGCTAGGTTACAAATGAAAAGACTTAACATATTTTCACTTTATATGTAAATAAAATCAATGGTGGTGATTTAATCTTACAAGATCAATGGTCACATTTTTGCCTGAGATGGATGGCTAAGATTGATCAAGATGGATGGTTAAGATTGCCCTTAGGTGTATGGTGACTTAGCATTAAAATGATGAATTCAATAATCACCAAAATGTATATGGACATGGTGATGGATGGAAAAGTGAATTAGCTTAGGTGTTAAAGGTTGACAAAAGTCAACAATGGTAACTAATCTAACCTAACCTCACCCTAACCCTTGGTTAATTTATTCTAACCTTAGTTTTATCAAGTTCCACCAATTTATGGGCCTTAGTGGGGCCTTAGCGGGCCATCCATTTCATGGGCTTGGGTTTGAGTCCAAAAGCCCATTAACAAGCCCACTCGAACATGTTTTCTGAACTCAAAAATTTTCCATAACTTTTTCCCTTCCTTTTCACTTGGAATTTTAAATTCTACCTTCCCATATCACAATAAACTCAAACAAAGACATATTGCCATTAATTAATTAAATAAAATGTACATGAACATTCATACTTCATAAAAATACACAATCATACACTTAGCACTAAAAAGGGTTCCTTTCATCCCATCACTATATCATTGGTACTATATTTATAAAAATTTATATTCTATGGTATTATTATAACTCTAATGAGACATTCTACCCTCCTTAGAAAAATTCATCCATGAATTTTAAAACTTACCTGTTATGTCTGAAACTAATGTGGGTACCACTGTAGCATATTGTTCTCACTTTCCCATGTGCATTTCTCCACATTGTGGTTATGCCATTGCACTTTCACCATTGGTACTTCTTTGTTTTTCATCTTCTTTACTTATCAATCCAAAATGGCAATTGGAACTTCTTCATAGGAAAGGTCTCTATCAATCTCAATATGCTGGGGTTGCAATTTGTGCGACGGATCAGATATGTACTAGTGTAGGTGGTAGTGCTAATTTATATGAAACCTCTTTAACCCTATTGAGAATCTTGAAAGGTCTAACAAATTAAGAAGATAACTTTCCCTTCTTGCCAAATTTTATCACTCCCTTCATTAGTGAAACCTTCAATAATACCTAGTCCCCCACCACAAACTGAATATCCTTCCTCTGAAGATCAGCATAGCTCTTGTGACAACTAAAAGTAGTTTTTAATCTCTCCTGGATAACCTTCAACTTCTCTGTGGCTTCCCTTACCATGTCAAAAGCTTCAAGATATTTATCGCTAATCTCCATCCAATAGATTGGAGATCGACACTGTCTACCATGCAATGCTTCGTAAAGCGCCATTCCTATAGAAGAATGATAACTATTATTGTATGCAAATTCAATAAGCGGAAGGTGCTTATCCCAGCCACCTCCAAAGTCCATAACACATGTACAAAGCATATCCTCTAGTGTCTGAATTGTTCTTTTAGACTGTCCATCCATCTGCGGATGAAAAGCAGTGCTGAAGTCAAGTTGTGTTCTTAGTCCTCTTATAACCATTGCTAAAATCTCAAAGTAAATTGGGTACATCGATCCGAAATAATTAAAAGTGGAAGTTCATGCAATCTGATGATGTCATCAACATAAATACGAGCATAATCAATCACTACATATATGGTCTTCACTTTAATGAAGTGTGCCATTTCATCAATCGGTCCACTATGACCCAAATAGAGTCATAACCTTTCATCGTCTTAGGTAATCCCACTATAAAATCCATGGTAACATGTTCCCACTTCCACTTTAGCAATTTTATCTCCTGAAGTAATCTAGAAGGTCGTTGATGCTCAAATTTCACCTGCTGACAGGTAAGGAAAGAGGCAACAAAATTCACCACGTCATTCTTTAATCCCAGCCACCAATACAAACCTTTTACATCATGGTACATTTTAGTGACACCTAGATGTACACTATAAGGAGTCTATTGTGCTTCCTTCAGAATCCTTTCTCTTAGCCCTTCTACATTCGGCACACAAAGCCGATTGCCACACTTCATAATGTCTTTCTCCACCCTAAACTCTGGAGCTTGTCCCTTTTCTAAGTCTTCCTTAATCTTCACCAAATGAGGATCTAGACTTTGAAAAGTCTTGATTTCATCGATAAGCTTTGGCTTCACTTAGAAGTAAGCTAACAATACTTGTGAATCACTTATCTCCAACCGCAAGCCCTCATTGAACATCTGCTTTAATCTCCTTCGTCCCGCTATGTGAGAAAGGCTACCCATCGATTTTCTACTAAGAGCATTTGCAACAACATTAGCTCTACCAGGATGATAAAAGATCTGACAATCATAGTCCTTAAGTAATTCTACCCTTCATCACTATCTCAAATTTAATTCCCTTTGCTTTAAAATATAGTGAAGGCTTTTATGATCAGTATAGATCTAACATTTCTCCCCGTACAAATAATGTCTCCATATTTTTAAAGCAAAGACAACCACTGCCATTTCTAGATCGTGAGTAGGATAATTTACTTCATGTCTCTTTAATTTCCTAGGCGCATAGGTAATAACCTTCCCATTCTGCATTACTACACACCCTAAACCAACTCTCAAAGCATCACAATATATAGCAAAACCTTCATTTCCATCAGGTAAAGCTAATACTAGAGCTGAAATCAAGAAATCTTTAAGCTTTTGGAAACTGTCCTCACAAGCTTCATCCTACTTATATCTAACTTGCTTCCGTAAGCTTCATTATCGGCGCAGCTATTTTTGAAAAGTCTTTTATGAATCGACGGTAGTAACCTGCCAACCCTAGGAAATTCCTCACCTCCATGACCATTGTAGGTCAAGGCCAATTCGCTATCGCTTCCACTTTCTCGGGATCTACTTTGATTCCTTCTTTACTCACCATATGTCAAAGGAAATAGACTTGCTCCAACCAAAAGTCACACTTTGACAACTTGGTGTAAAGCTTATGGTCCCTCAAAGTCTGTAATACCATTCTCAAATGCTCTTTGTGGTCCTTACTTTTCGAGTAAATTAACATATCATCAATAAACACAATCATAAATCTACCCAAGAAAGGTTTGAATACTCGATTCATCAAGTTTATAAAAACTGATGGTCCATTGGTCAACCCAAATGGCAACACAATAAACTCATAATGACCATATCTCATTCTAAATGCAGTTTTACAAACTTCGTCACCCCAAATCTTTAGTTGATGATATCCCAATCGTAAATCAATTTTTGAGAAGTAACTTGTCCCTTGTAGCTAATCAAATAAATCATCAATCCTTGGTAAAGGATACTTATTCTTTATGATCACCTTGTTAAACTGTCTGTAGTCAATATACAATCTAAGAGATCCATCTTGCTGTTTGACAACAAAATTGAAGCACCCCACCAAGAACTACTCGGTCTAATTAAAAATTTATCAAGTAAATCTTGCAGCTAGACCTTTAACTCCTTTAGCTCTGAAAGTGCCATCCGGTAAGGCGATATCGATATCGGTTGAGTTCCAGGTAGAAGCTCAATTGAAAACTCAATTTCTGTATTCGGTGGCATTCCCGACAAATCCTCAAGAAAGACATAAGGAAAATCCTCTATATAGGTATCTTCTTAAGATCAATACCCTCCTTATTAACATCCACTACCTGTGCCAAAAATGTTTGGCATCCCTTCCTTAGCATCCTTTTTACTCCTATGGGTGAAATAAGATTCATAGGAAAATTACTCCAATTCCCCTAAAATCCAAACTCCTACCCATATCCTCCTTTAAAATCAATTCTTTTACCCCTACAATCTATACTAGCATTATGCCTAAACAACCAATCCATACCTAATATAACATCAAATCCTAATATTTCTAGCTCAATCAAATCCACAAGAAGTTTTCTACCCTTAATTTCAATAACACAGTCTGTATATATTCAATCTACTATCACATTATCTTCTAATGGTGTGCTTATCATCAAAGGTTCATGCATAACTTCCTTATCTCTTCCTAACTTCCTAGTAAAATAAGGTGAAACAAAAGAGTGTGTTGCACTCGAATCAAACAAGCAACTAGCACTTATAGACTGAACAGATGCAGTACCTGTAATAACATTATTTGAAGTTCTCGCTTTTTGCTAATGAGAACATACACTCTCCCTCTACCCCTACTCTCCATGGCTTTGACATTATTCAAAGATTGCCTTGCTCCTCTTCCTCGTCCTCTTTAGCCATGGTTTTCAAATCAATACATCTGCACGAAAGGTTATGACATCACTATCACTGCCCTTTGACTGACCGTTTGTGGACAATTTTTAATGAAATGCCCCATCTGACTGCATTTTAAACATGCTTCCAAGGCTCTTCTACATTCTCCTTTATGTGGCCTTCCATATAAAGCACATATGGGAATAGCTTGGCCCTGCTGTCCAGATAAAAAATTACTCACATTATCTGGAGTAGAAGCCACCGAACCATTACTAGTTCAAAATTGATTTTGTCCACTTCCTTGCGACTGATAAAGGGTGGAAACAGTGAAAGTCTATTCCGGACCTCTATTTTGACCAAAACTACCATGCTGCTGACTACCTTGTCTCTTATTCTTACTCTTCTATTTATGATCCCTTTCCATCCGTTCTACTCTTTTTGCCTTGTGTCTCGCCTCCACGAGCTTAGCCTTGTCGATCAATTTGGCCATAGTGGAAAACTCAGTAGCCACCAAAACATGATATAATGGAGCTACCAATCCTTAGTGAAATTGGTCAACTCTACTTGCTTCCGTTGGCACAATATGAGTGGCATACTTGCTCAACCTTTTGAACTCTCGGGCATACTATTAAACTATCATCCCTGGCCTCTACTTCAATTATTCAAACTGGAATGCATGATTCTGTCTCTCCCCTTCAAATAGAAATTCATTTATCAATTTCTGTTTGAACTCTTCCCAAGTAGGTGGATCATCTCTGTACAATTGCTCTTTTATATTTCTCTAAAACTAACTCCATACTTCACTTGCAATTAAACTCCTATTAACTTGATCAGTTTCTCATTAGAGTATGTCATCCTCTAGGCTATTTTATCCATCTCCTTCAAAAATTTCTAGGGATCCTCCCATTGTTCCCCTAAAAATTTTGGTGGTTTGAACTTCTTCAAATCATGCACTATAACTCCTTCTCCCAGTAACATTCATCTCCTCACCCTACGTGGTGCTTATGGTAAGATGGGAGTACATCATCCACTTGTGGTGCAGGTGGCACCATAGGTGGTGGTGGGATTTCCTAACACTAACGCCTTAGTTCCAGAAGTTTGTGCCTCATCGCTTTATACTCTTGTCGTAATGCTTCTATATCCCCTTGTGGCCTT
Source organism: Reutealis trisperma (assembly GCA_947687605.1). NCBI lineage: Eukaryota > Viridiplantae > Streptophyta > Magnoliopsida > Malpighiales > Euphorbiaceae > Reutealis > Reutealis trisperma. Next base: position 289,871 of record CANTUT010000449.1, read on the forward strand.
TGTTCTCCACCACTTGTAATACGCCGCCTTAATCAGGAAGATTCTTAATCGGTATTATGAATAGATGCAACATTAGATACTAAATCTAGAACGATGCTATCAGCTTCCTAGGACCCCTGTCCCTCTAGCTGAGCAATCCTATAGGGCAACATCTATACCGAAAACAACATACATAGTGTCATTCACACATCACAATTTTGATATTAAACATATGCAATTTTTTTTTATACATTAATCATCAATTTACGTTACTCATATCATCTCATTAATCATACATATACCATTTAGCCATTGCATATAACCCATAGAGCAGAATCATTATCACATATAACCATTTCCATATAAACATTATAATATACTCATCATCATTTCTTTATTCTGCAAACACACACATCATATGTATGAGTACTACATAACTATAGCATTCTTTTGGTCACTCTAAGTTTAGATCATCCATAACATTTTTATACATATAAACCATGCAATGCCCAAAATGTGATCATGGTCTACCCACCTATAATATATCCCGAGGCCTCTCTCTCTCCGGGTCCCACCTGCCTATGACCTGTAGACATCATAGATGAGGATAACAAATGTCTCCTCACAGGACATCCTCAAAGTGGTCAAATCTCCCATATGCAGTACACAGATGCTCAAGAAATCCTCACATCAAGTCCCTAAGAGGTGGAATCAATTTTGCGCCTGAATTCCTATACATATTGCTAACCCTTGCTAGCTCCCACTTCAAATCCCTCACTGTCCCCCTTAAGTTAAGTACCTCATTTTGTAACATGTGAAGCTCTCTCATAATCTTTTCATTCTTAGTCTTCATCCTAACTACCCAAATAAGATTAGGATCCTCCTTTAGATCAATCTCTTCCGAGTCAAGATAAGTAACCGAGGCTGCATCAAATACATAATACATCCCTCTCCTCAACAGGATTATGAATCCTCGGCATTTACACATTACCAGTCACAAGCATTTCATAACTCAAATATATCATGTAACAAAAACATATAAAATCTCACAAATATCACAGAAGGATGATAACTTAATGTATATCATTAATGTAGATTTGACTTAACAAGATCCTATACTGACAACAATAAATCCTATACTCCAAGGTTTAACTTGTAACTTAAAATAGGTATAAAGACTTAAATCTTTACCCTGATACCACCTTTGTCATGACCCATCTTTGAGCCATGACTGTCCTAAGGCATAGGGAGACATAAGGTCACCTAAACCTGTAGAACCTACTTATAACATATTAAGTGCCAATAAATATCACGTTACCCTTAACCCAAGATCAAAACCAAAATTACTATTCCTTATTACTGATTACCATATTAATTATCTATGTGACAATCATTTATCATTTAAATCCATTTTCATGCTTATCACTTTTGAACTCCATTTTCTAGTATTTCAATCGCAACTGACCCATATATTACTTAAGTATTTGGACTGTGATAATGTAGTACCAAACCACACATTTACTAATAATATTCTAAATTATACCATTATTACAGACTTTAACAATCCATAGAGCTCCAGAGTGAAACTTTCAAAATACAATATAATATATACATCATAATACCAAAAGCAGCAATGCAATTTCCAAGCGAAGACGTAGAACTTGGAATTTACCTTGCTAGTCTATCAACTAGTCCTGAAAAATAAACAACAACTATGGGATGAGACAAGACTCAGTGAGTACAAAATAATATTATGAAGGTTAAATAAATGATCTATGATCAATGGTGATTCCTTGTAGCAATAAAGTAAAGTGGATCAAAAATTATTCTTATGAAACAATTTTCCCATATATATAAATATATATATATATATATATATATATATGTGTGTGTGTGTGTGTGTGTGTGTGTGTGTGTGTGTGTGTGTGTGTGTGTGTGTGTGTGTGTGTGTATATATATATATAAAAAATAGGTATTATATTTTTAGCAGAAAAATTCATTTCTCAGAAATGGTGTGTTTCCCCCATAATTAATTGAGTGGCGACATATGCTTTGCTCACTCCCACATAACTGGTCACACGTACAACTGATCAAGCCATGCATACTAGGGACCTTAAACTCTTCCCAGCTAAGGTTCGGATAATCTCACCCTATTCGCAGGTTCCATTACTATTGTGCATAAGGTCTAATGTATTGCTCCACATCAGAAGAATATTTTGCTTAGGAAATGATTTAACATTTATGCTCATATTTAAGGTACAAGTAGTATTATATTATTAAGTACTCACCTCTTACTCCTTAGCTCCTATATCAATATATTCAAAGTCAATTATAGTGAGGCTTCTCGGTATCCCGAGCAATGCCTTGGCCTTTTGATTCTACAAATACACCCAAACAAGTGTACATCAATCACTATTGTTTTAAATTTCTAGCCAAACTCTAACTCAAACTTAACATCATCTTCCTACTATTAATTATCAAAACACATTTCAACACATTAACCAACAGCATATTCAAACACATTAACTATTTAACCAATTTATTCCAAAAATCCCATGTTGGCTAAATCCTTTCACTAAAACAAATAAGTTCCTTTTCCTTTCTAATTCCTTAATTAAATCATATATTCATCAATTAGAATCAATGCAATTAATTTTCTAGCATTTAATGGAATTAACACAATTCAATAATTAAAACCCCTAATTTGGTATGTTCCAATTAGATTTGGGAAAAATCATTTTTGCCAACCAAATTTCAAATTAACTTTATAAACATCAAATTGAATCAATTACAAACTTAATTAACCAATCAATTTTAAAAATTCAAGTTCAAATCTTGAAATTTCCAATTTGATCTAAAAACTCTAAAATTTGGGAAAAATTATCAAATTCATTTTCAAACTTCAAATTGAATATGGATTTATCAAATTAACACTCAAACAATCAATATTCATCAACCAATTGAAATTAATCTCTTTCAATTCCAATAAACTCTAACTTTGCCAAAATAAGATGATTTGGGGTAAATCCAAAATTTCTTAATCAAATCTTAAATTGGTCTTTCAATAATGAAATTGACATTATACAAAACCTATAATAATAATCAAACATCAAAAACACACATCAAATCATACACTTCCCTTCCACTATGGATTATGCCTTCAAAGATTTCAATTTTTGTATAAAATCTCCAAATTTAAATTTTATACTTTTAAACCAATTTTCAACCTCCCAAATAACCTTAGATAGTTTTAAAAAAAAATTGAGAACATTTCCCCTAAAAATCTTATTTTGGCCAAACCCCCTTTTCAAAATTCCCCATCATTTGCTTTTCATGCTTCCTTCGCTATTCCTCACCAATTAAACCCCAAATCCTTAACTTCCATCATATTCCATCAATTAACATGCAAAACTAATCCTTCCTTGAATTCCTCTAATAAAATCAAACCATAGAAATCAAAAGAAAAGCATATAATTGCTAGCAATCCATCACACTTAGGCTAGAAACAAACAAAGAATCACTTAAGCATTAAATCTTACCTAGAAATGCTTTAAATTTGGTTCTAAGTTGAAGAACAAGTTGAGAGATTTTAGTCTTTGGTGAGAATATGATTTGGTGCTAGGTTACAAATGAAAAGAATTAACATATTTTCACTTTATATGTAAATGAAATCAATGGTGGTGATTTAATCTTATAAGATCAATGGTCACATTTTTACCTAAGATGGATGGCTAAGATTGATCAATATGGATGGTTAAGATTGCCCTTAGGTGTATGGTGACTTAGCATCAAAATGATGAATTCAATAATCACCAAAATATATATGGACATGGTAATGGAAAAGTGAATTAGCTTAGGTGTTAATGGTTGACAAAAGTCAACAATGGTAACTAATCTAACCTAACCTCACCCTAACCCTTGGTTAATTTATTTTAACCTTAGTTTAGTCAAGTTTCACCAATTTATGGGCCTTAATGGGCCGGCCATTTCATGGGCTTGGGTCTTGAGTCCAAAAGCCCATTAACAAGCCCACCCGAACATGTTTTCCAAACTCAAAAATTTTTCGTAACTTTTTCCCTTCCCTTTCACTTGGAATTTTAAATCATTCCTTCCCATATCATAATAAACTCAAAAAAAGATATATTGCCATAAATTAATTCAATAAAATATATATGAACATTCATACTTCATAAAAATACACAATCATATACTTAGCACCAAAAAGGGTTCCTTTCATCCCATCACTATATCATTGGTACTATATTTATAAAAACTTATATTTTATGGTATTATTATAAATCTAATGAGATATGGAAGCCTTGGGTATTACACCCATCCCACCCCCCCCCCCCCCCCCCCCCCAAACATGAGTTTATACTTGAAAATTTCAATTTTGGGTTGTAGGTTCACCTTTGCAAAAATTGCATAAAGAGGCTAGTGTTTTCGGTAGAAAATTTAATTTGTATCTCAAGAATTCACCTATGCCAATTTTAATCAATAAAAATCAGTAAATATTAAGTTCAAAATAATTTTTCCATAATTGATTTCATAAAAATCAAATAGCAAATTGAAAGAAAAGGAAAAACTTACGAAACAATCGCGAAATTGCAAAGTTTGAAGATATTTTGTGAATTTCAATTGAGAGATTATTTTTGGCAGAATTTTTCTACAAAAATTCTGAAGAATAACAGAGTGGAGACTGTCAAAACTGATGGGGGCCAAATTTTACATTAAATACTAGGGTTTGGGGTGCAATTTCCAAGTTTACCCTTAATGAGCTAGGTTAGGAGTGTTTTGGTGTAGTAGGCTTTTGGGTATTTAGGCTTTTTATTTTATTTTGGTGCTGATTATTGATTATTAAAAATAAAATATTTTTCTTATTATTTTCATTAAAATCCCCCCTAAAATATTTATTTAAAAATTATTTTAAAAATACTCATAAAATTATTTTATGCTTAAAAATCGCCTTTTTGCATGAAAATTCATTTTATGTAAAATAATTTATTTTATGCTCATACACTTCATATAAATTATTTATTTCACAATAATAACCCATATTATATTATTAAAATTAATTTAATATGCCATATACTCATTAATCACATAACACATAAATTTCCATAAAAGCACATACTTAGTCTTAATAGATCTAAATTCAAATAATTGGTCATGAAAACTCATAGGGTGGGTGTGGTTTATTACAAAAAATTGGAATCCTTTTCCATTCATTTAGGTAAAAATCTTTCACCATACCAATAAGACAGAGACTCAGCGCTACCTGAGATGGCTTTCCTCAAAGATGAATAGGATTTGGTTTCCTCACTTCTGGCATTATGCCTACAACCGAAGAAGCATTCGTTCCATATTTATAAAATAGAATGATTTAAAGGCTTATAGAATATGTATTAAACTAACATTAGGCCAGACGACTTAGAACATAGCCCAATGCGCCACAAAAGAAGCTGCTTTGCTTACTAACAAGACAGCGAGGAATGGAGATCCACCTAAAACTACAAGCTCTTACCCTCAATCTAAGAGAAATACTAAGGGATAATACACTAGATTCTTGGGATGAAACCCAATTCAAGGTTTTCCTCTTAATAGAAAACTTCTAATAGTAAGAGAGACAAAAGCAAGACAAAGAAAAAAGTAATATCTACCATATGTATATATACTTTTTATGTCCGTGAGGATCCCATCAGAACACCTTTTACTTCTAGTAGGCTATGAACTAGATTGAACATCCAAGACTTTGCTAAAACCTTTCAATAATTAATTGCTACTAAGTAATTTGTACCAAGACTTCATCGACTTCTTATTCTTATTCTAATTAATGAAGTAAACCATTGGTTTTTCCTTCACTTAATAGCCCCAGTGATTGACCTTAATCTATATACTTTACTATAAATAAAGCATAGAACTTAAGCTATAAAGAATTTTAAGTCAAAGAACGGAATAAAATCCTGTTATTAAGGGCTGTATTAGGGATGAGGATCATGTTGATGCTTTTAGCTCTTATTTCCAAAGCTGGTATTGGACTGCTTGAAAGAACTTCTTCCCTATCTACTACTTTAGTATTTTTCATTTAATAAGCCATTTCCCCTCATTTTGAATAGTGCTTAGCTTAGGTCAATTAACTTGTGAGATAACTTTCTTAAACATTGGCTATCCTACTTACTATGTTTTTCATGCCATGTGCTTCCTTCAATACTAGAACTTGGGCTACCTTATATGGTTAATTCCTTTCCTCAACAAGTTAACTAAGGGAAGTGAAGGCAATCTCTATCTATTAAAAGAATTCAAGATCTCAGGGTTGGGTCTAGGAAGTAACAATAGTCGAATTTAAAGTGGAAGGAGAAAAAAAAAATTGAGTATTAGGCAAATGTTTACATGTACTTACTCTGGCTTCTTAACTTAAGAAAGATTGAAACTTTTAAACTAAGCTTTCATCAAAATCGATGGGTGGGCACTAATTCTGGAACTTAAACTCTTGTTTGTGGGAATGTGAGGATTCCCTTTCGATGAGTATGAGCTTTTAAAACCCTTGCCCCTAACAAAAGAAATGGCAAAGAATGTGCTATAAGAAGAAAAAGGGCCCTTTAGCAACTATACAGTGCCTTTGAAAAAAGAAACTCCTATTTATTGAAAAGAGACAAAGTTAATCTCACATTTCTACTTTCAACCAAGTAAAGATATCCACATTTGAGGAAGAGCAGGGATAATCGTAGACTAAAAAGAGAGGATGTAAACACATTCATTAAATAAATAGCTTTGTTCGTGGAACTTAGTTTCGCGAGCTACTTCTTTGAAGTCTTTTCTAGGACTAGAGGCCTTTGGGATTGATGCTAAGACTAAATTCAAAACTAGAGATTATTTTGATTCTTATTCACATCGAAGTGTGCAAAAAGGAATGGCGCGATGGATTACTTGTCTATGAAACAAAGGCAGGGCATCTCAGTATTATATATGATTCATCTAACTCTTTTCTAATTAATTTTTTCAATATAGCTATTATATCGATTATGTTGATCTAAGACTTTTAAGCCTTGACTGAGTAGCTAAAAACAAACTCCTTTATTTACCTTACCCTATAAAGGGATTGGTTTTGTTGACCTAAGTTATTTCAAAACTTAGTCAATCTCTATTTTGATCTTATCAATCAAATTGAAAGATATCTAATGTGTGTTTAAGTGTCTATTTTGCAAATTATAACTTGTTTGATAAATTGGATTTCAAAGGAACTCAAAATCTCTTAAAGTATATAAGTTGGCTTTTGCGTCGCACCCAAGATAGCATAGTTGCAACCGCAACCATGATTTCAGGACCAAGGGAATCAGAAAGCAAATTATTGAATTTTCAGCTTAAAGACACAGAGCGAATCATGACTGACCATAACCAAAGGTGCGATCCTTGATTCATGACCGCGAATTAGAAGTCGCGATTGTGAAATTCATATAGGATTCCATGCTTCCAACGGATAGTTAAAGAACCAACAAGAAGATGCCACATGTGATCTAGCCATTGTGGATTATGAAGATCGCAACCACAAAATATTGGTCTCAACTGCGAAAATGGACTTGCGACTGTGAAAATGGCTTAGTGATCATGACCCAGCTCTAATAGGGCATTTAATGCAAGATTTTGTGGCTATTTTGAGGATCCTTTTAGGTATTTCTTTGTAATGGGAATTTAGAGGGAAGAAGCTATAAATAACCCCTCCAAAGACCCTTATAATGATCCAACAACTTTCATTTAAGCCAAACTCTTGCAATTTTATTTCTCAAAGCCTTTACCTTTTAATTATTATCATTGGGTTATTGTAAGAGCATTGATAACTCAAAGGGTTGAGTGTTAGCCTTGAAAACACATATTGTTGGGTTAAGAGTGAGCCATTAGAAAACTCTTATATAGGTTTGAGTGTGAGCCTAAGGGAAACACTTGTAAGGGTTATGTGTGAGCCATTAAAAACACATTGTAAGTTTGGAGTGAGCTTGAAAATCCTTATAAGCATCATCTAGTACTAAAATACCCAATTGAGATTGGGGAGTGGACGTAGGGTTCATTAATACCCGAACCACTATAAAATTGACTGTGTTCATTCTCTTTCCCTATCTCTTTCTATCTAATTTTTAATTTCCCACTAATTCAACCCTCCTTCTTAGTGCATAAGGGCAAACAAATGGTATCAGAGCATTGGTCCCATTCTTTAAACTTAATTGTGTGAGAAAAGATTAAAATGGCCAATGAAAGGATGCATCGCCTTAAGTCGCACTTTGATGGTGTCGATTATATGCATTGGAAATATAGAATGGAGGTATATCTTGATAGTGATGTCATTGATGTATGGGATTGCATAATCAAAGAATGGAAACCTTCATCAAGAAAGTTGATGATGTTGAAGAATTGGTTCCTAGAGAAGAATGGGTGGATGCACAAAGAGAATCTAATGATTAAAATAAGAGAGCTATGGCAATTCTTCTTAGTTCACTCTCAAGAGAAGAATGTGGTAGAGTTAAACATTGTTTAAGTGTGTTTAGCATTTAAAAATCTTTAGAAAACTACCATGAAGGAACTAAGCAAGTCAAAGAGAAAAAGATTTAGTTGTACACAGCTAAATATGAGCTCTTCAAGATGAAACTCAATGAAAGCATCACTGACATGACAAATAGGCTTCTAGCCCTTGTCACCAATATGAAGAAATTGGGCAAAGTATACACCTTGCATGATATAAACTATAAGATTCTCAAAAATCTCCCAAAGAATGATTATAGAGCTAGAATTGCTAGCATAGAAGAGTTAATGAGGATTTTGGAAAGGTTCCTATTGATGTCCTCATTGGAAAACTCCTTATCGAAGAAATGTCTCCATTGATAAAGATGGAAGAGAATCAAGAGAAGGAGAAAAAGAAATCCTTAGCTCTCAAATCCTCCCTCAAAAATAAAAAGGAATGTGAGAGCTCAAGTGAATCAAAGGAAAGTGAAGATGATGATGATGAAGAACTTACTATGCTCTCAAAAAGGGTCAAAGATATCATCAAGAGAAGAAAGAAAGAAAATAGGCCCTTTAGGAGATCATCATCAAATTACAACTCAAAGTCAAGCAACAAAAAGAAGAATGACATTACTTACTATAAATGTGGCAAGCAAGGTCATATAAAAACATAATGTCCCAACATCAAGAAGAAAAAGAAATGAGACAAGGAGAAGAAGAAGAAGGGTTTCAAAGTAACATGGGATTGTGACTCCTTAACTGATGAAGAGGAAGAGGATGTAGCAAACTTGTGTTTGATGGCCTTAGAGGACTCATCAAATGAGGTGTCTCTCAAATCCACTACTAAGGAGAACAAATGGCATTTAGATAGTGGATGTTCAAGACACATGACAAAAAATGCAAGCCTCTTCACAAATTTGAAAGAAAAGAGAGGTGGAAACATCACATTTGGTAATAATGCCAAAGGTAAGATAGTTGGCATTGGTACCATTGGTAAGGACAATCTTTCTCTCATTGAAAATGTTCTTTTGGTTGATGGTTTAAAATTTAACTTACTTAGTGTAAGTCAATTATGTGATAAGGGTAATAAAGTCACGTTTGACTCTAAAGCATGCATTGTCACCACTTTAGTTAATGACAATGTAGTGTTTAAGGGTGAAAAGGAGGGCAATACCTATATGATTGACTTAGATGATTTGGCTAACCAAGATGTCAAGTGTTTCATGTATATTAGCAATGAATCTTGGCTTTGGCATAGAAGGCTTGGACATGCAAGCATGGAGCTTCTTCATAGTCTTTGCAAGGATGAGCTTGTTGAAGGACTTCCAAAGATCAAATTCTCAAAGGACAAGACATGTGGACCTTGTCAAATTGGAAAGCAACACAAATCATCCTACAAATCAAAAAATATTGTAAGTACTTTTAGACCCCTTTAACTTATTCATATGGATTTGTTTGGACCTAGTAGAGTTGCTAGTTTAGGTGCAAAAATGTATGCTTATGTGCTTGTTGATGACTACTCTAGATTTACTTAGGTTAGTTAATTGACTCATAAGAGTGATGCTTTTGATGCATTTAAAAGTTTTTCAAAAAGAGTTCAAAATGAAAAAGGCTACTTCATTTCCAAAATTAGAAGTGATCATGGAAAAAAATTTGAAAATGAATTTTTTTGAAAATTTTTGCATTGAACATGGAATTTCACATAATTTTTCCTCCCTTAGAAAACCTCAACAAAATGGTGTTATAGAAAGGAAAAATAGAACATTAATTGAAATGGCTAGAACCATACTTAATGAATATGGTTTACCAACTTATTTTTGGGCGGAAGTCGTTAATACTTCATGTTACATTTCAAATAGAGTTTTTAAAAGACCAATTTTGAATAAAACCTCTTATGAGTTATGGCATGGAATAAAACCCAAGATTTCATATTTAAGAGTCTTTGGTTGTAAGTGCTACATATTAAATACCAAGGATAACCTTGGAAAATTTGCTTCTAAAATCGATGAAGGCATTTTCTTAGGATATTCCACCACTAGTAAAGCTTATAGAGTCTTTACAAAAAGACTATTGTAATTGAAGAGTCTATGAATGTTGTATTTGATGAATCTAGTAAACTTGATCTTAGGAAAGGTAGTGTTCTTGATGATCTTATATGCGAATTTGAAATGCTTGGATTGGATCAAGATGAGACTCTAAAGGAAGTTGAAAACCAAGTGGAAAACCAATAAGATCATGAGGATCAATCAAATCTACAAGAGGAAGATGTTCAAAAACTTCCTAAGAAGTGGAAATACCCCAAGAATAATCCCAATGAGCAAATCATAAGTGATCCATCTAAGGGTGTAAGTACTAGATCTCATTATAAAGCCTTAGATAATAATTTTCCTTTTGTTTCTCAAATTAAGCCAAGGACCATTGAAGAGGATTTTAATGATGAGAGTTAGGTGATTGCTATACAAGAGGAACTCAACCAATTTGAGAGAAACAAAGTTTGGGAACTTGTTCCTAGACCCAAAGATCATCCCATTATTGGATATAAATGGGTTTATAGAAATAAGTTTGATGAGTATGGTTTCATCACTAAGAATAAGGCTAGATTGGTTGCCAAAGGGTACAACCAAGAGGAAGGCATTGATTATGATGAAACTTATGCTCTGGTAGCAAGAATAGAGGTTATTAGAATTTTGCTTGCTTATGCATGTCATATGGATTTTAAAATTTTTCAAATGGATGTTAAAAGTGATCTTTTAAATGGATTTATTGAGGAAGTTTATGTTAAGCAACCCCCCAGTTTTTGAACATCACGAACTTCCCAATCATATTTTTAAATTAACCAAGGCCTTATATGGTTTGAAACAAGCTCCTAGAGCTTGGTATGAAAGGCTAAGTACATTTCTTTTGAAAAATGATTTTGTTAAGGGCAAAGTTGACACAACACTTTTTGTAAAACGACACAAAAATAACACTTTAATTGTTCAAATTTATATTGATGATATTGTATTTGGTGCTACTAATAAACATCTTTGTGAAGAATTTACTAAGTGTATGACTAGGGAATTTGAGATGAGCATAATGGGAGAGCTCAAGTTCTTCCTAGGACTACAAATCAAGCAATGCAAAGATGGCATCTTCATCAACCAATGCAAATATACAAGAGAGCTTCTCAAGAAGTTTGGCATGGATGGTTGCAAAAGTAGCAAGACTCTAATGAGCACATCAACTAAGCTTGACAAAGATGAAAAGGGTAAGCCTATAGATGAGAAGAAATATCGAGGTATGAATGGTTCTCTTCTCTACCTTATGGCATCTAGACCCGATATAATGTATAGTGTCTGTTTGTGTGCATGTTTTCAATCTTGTCCTAAAGAATCTCATTTGCATGATGTTAAAAGAATTTTGAAGTATTTACATGGCACGTTGCATTTAGGGCTTTGGTATCCTAGAAATTCATCTTTTACAATAATTGGATTTTCATATGCAAATTATGCCGGTAGTTTGCTTGATAGAAAAAGCACTTTTAGAACTTGTCATTTTCTTGGTGAATGTTTAGTTTCATGGTTTAGCAAGAAATAAGTTTCGGTAGCCTTGTCCACTACTAAAGCAGAATATGTGGTGGTGAGTTATTATTGCACTCAAGTTCTTTAGATGAAATAATAACTCAAGGACTACAATCAAGTGATTGATCACATTCCCATCAATTGTGATAACACAAGTGCCACAAATATTTCCAAAAATCCCATCCAACATTCTAAGAGTAAGCATATAGACATTAAGCATCATTTCTTAAGAGATCAAATGCATAATGGTGATGTTGTATTAGAATTTATTGATACAACTAACCAACTTGCTGATATTTTCACAAAACCCATGAATGAAGAAAGATTGAATTTCATAAGAAGGGAAATTGGTATGCTTGATGGGAGCTCATTACCTTAGATTTTCAAAATTACATAAAGTTTTTCATACACATCAAAATTTTATGCATTTTATGACATTCTTATTCATATTTTATTTTAATTTTTAATTTTGAGTTGAGGTGACTCTTAATTCAATTAAAATCAAGTTTTTAACTTTGTGCAATGTTCTTGAATTTTTGGTTGCATATTGGTTGCTTTATGGTTGATTTTTGGTATATTTGACTTCAATTGCTTGAATTTCTTTTCAATGACTTGCTAATATCTTAGTATATGAAATGTATAATTACATTTATTTTGATCTTGAGTTATAATGCCAATTACATTGCACATATCCTTCATCAAATGTTATCACAAATCTCTTATTTTTTCAAAATTCGCAGTCGCGACATAGAAATAGCGATTGTGAAATTTAAATTTTTTACCATTGTTGATTAGCCTGTAGAATCTTGCTAGTAATTGCTGAATCGCAAATGTGATTTTTGAATTTTTCAAAAATCGCGGTCACAACGCAAAGTTTTGCAACATTCAAAACTAGTCGTTTTTCAACATATATTTTTGCATTTAATTCAAAAACTAGCCATTTTCTAACCGTTGTTCACCTATTTTTTACCTATAAATACCCTACTATTTCAGTTTTTACCTATCTTCTAACTCTCCAAACTCTTTCCTACTTAAAATTCTACTACTCTCAAACTCTTCTCTCATTTTAAAGCTTTTCTTCATCTTTTCAAACTCTTCTCTATCAATGGATTCTAAAAGACCATCTAGAAAAAGGAAAGAAATCCAAACTTCCTAATAACCCTCTCCTCTTGAACTTATAAGGGGAATTACCCAAGAAGAAAAATGAAATTTCCTAGAATCCAAGACAAAACCATCTTACCCAGCAAAATACCAAGCCTTGTTTGTCTTAAAACCTTAGGGATTGAGGATAGTATTATTGGCTACCTCAAAAATCTAGAGTGGGGGAAATTTGTCTTCATTGATGATGAGGGGTATGATGAGTTAACTAGGGAATTTCTTGCCATCCTAGTTGTTCACAAAAAACTTCATCCTACCCATGGCCATTATGCCATTGATTTTAGATTTTTTGGCAAACTCTATGAGCTTTCACTCTAAGATTTGGCTAATATTTTTGGCCTTCAAACCAAAGGCACCTACACCTTCAAAATTTTCCCTAAAGCCTAAATTTGATCCAAAATCCTCTCTTGCCAAACATATCAAAACACTTTCCATTTGGATTCTTTATAGGATTGTCACCCTCACCATAAATGCTATAGGAGATGGCAATGAGAAAGTCTCCTAAAGAGATCTCTTCTTCCTTTATGGCCTTATGAAAGGAAAAAGCATTTAAACCACTCGATTCCTTATTGATCACTTTCTCCATCTCTCTTCCACTAAAAAAGGTGCAATTCTTCTTTCTTCCTACGTCACCACAATAGCCAAGCATGTTGGGGCTCTTACTCTACCCAACAAAGCTCTTCTCCAAAACCAATTAAACAATCCCTTATAGATTTTCAATACATGATCAATGCCAAGGCATTGAGAGAAAAAGGAAGGGCAATATGAGTATATTTTCAGAGATATTGGGATCCACGAAAGATCAAGGAAGAGATCAAGAGTAGTAAGAGGTGAACCTAGTCAACCTCAAGAAGAAGCACCCCAAGTTGCTCCTATTATCCCTCCATCTCAACCTAGATGAAACAAATAGACTTCTTCATAAAGTCTTAAAGAGACTTTCCCTTCTAAACCATATTCACCAAGACATATGATAACTCTATATTTTTAGAGTTATTTTATTTGTTTAAACTCAAATTTCAACTCAGTTCTCAAGACTGCAATAATGTTATTACCTATTTTTAGAAATAAATAGTTCTACAATTTATAAAAAATTATAATATATTTTTAGTATTTTTATTTTATTTTTGCATATCAAAATGATGTCATAATGATGCAGTAATGTCATGACTCAGATGATGATGTTATTTTATAAATGATGCAGGCAATGATGTCATGAAATTAATGATGCAAGAAATGATGTCATGAAAATAATGATGTAATCAATGATGTAACATGGTTAAAAATGAAGATATAATTTGCCTATAAATAGGCATTACCTCCCTTCTCCAAAATCACAATTCAAAGTAGAATAAAAAGTATATGTAGAGAGAGTTACATATATTTTCTTAGAGTAGATTTCTTTTATTATTATTTTGATCAAGAAGAGAAGTTTTTGGAGCTTGAATTCATCAAAGATTGTATCCTAAAACAAGTTCTTTCTAAACTCTATTCTTGAATTTAATTATAAGTTGTCATTATATTTGTTATTATGTTTGTTATTTTGATTGTTAATTTAATTGTTTCTTTCTTTTTAATTATGAGTAGCTAATTTTATTTTCTAGGATTTAGATGTAATCTTTTGATTTGCATATGATTATTTATATTTAATTGATTGGATTTGATTGTTGGAATTAATCTTTTATCTTAGAACTTAATGCTTGTAATAAACTGAACATTAATTGCATGATTTAAGATATTGTGTGAAGCAACGAGAGTGGAAACACAATATTAGTTCATTAGGATAACTGACCTAAGGAATACATTTCTTAGAGATAAGAATACTCCTTTGTGATTTTTAAAAAAGATTTCCATAAAACTTAATAGGTTTGTGTTAATTGCTTATGATCATGAGAGTAGATGTAAGGTTAATATGAACACACATGTTGTATCTTGAGAAAGAACATCATATAATTTAGGGAAATCTAATCATTAATTCTAGCAAAAATAATCCATCTAAAGATTATAAAGAAATCATACGTGATCAATTGATGAATTCTAAATCCTAGACCTTTAATCTTATTTCATATTTATCATCATTTATTTACTTGAATTTTACTTCAACTTAAAATATAAATTCTCATAATTGGTTTTTTAAATAATAGAGTAATCTTAATTTTGATACTTGTCAACCCTTCTCTGTGGATTTGACACTCTATTCACACACTATTGCTTGGCATGACCTGTATACTTGCAGAAATCGCGCAACAAGTTTTTGGCGCCATTGCCGAGAAAGGCAATTTTTGACAATATCAATATAATTGATTTACTCTAGTACTTTAGATACCTTAATTTATTTTTAAAACTGAATTTTTATCTTGTTTATTGTATAGCTCGTATAGGTGTTTATGAGAAACGATCTTGAAGCAATTTTAGAGGAATTGCATCCTGAAATCGAGTGAAGGTGTAAGGCTTTAACCAAAGCCAAAAAGGAGAGACTTAGAAAAGAGAAAGCAGGCAAGGCCTATGGGCAAAAGGCTTCAAAAGAAGGAGCAGAATTTGAGTAAGAAACTTTTGAGGAAGGACTTGAAGGAGCAGAGGAAGAAATGGCAGACAATGAAGCTAATAAGGCACTGCATGAATTTCCCATGCCAAACTCGGTTATGCGATCCAGCATAGAATGACCCACTATTGTAGCCAACAATTTTGAGATTAAATCTTCACTCATTAAGATGGTTCAATAGTCTCAGTTTGGAGGAGAAGTCATGGAAAATGCCAATGCTCATTTGGCAAATTTCTTAGAAATCTGTGATACAATCAAGATGAATGGCGTTACTGATGATGCCATTAGACTGAGGCTTTTCCCATTTTCTCTTAGGGATAAAGCAAAAAACTTGGCTGATATCTCAAGCCCCAAGATCAATCACTACATGGGATCAACTCATGAGTGCTTTTCTTATAAAATATTTCCTCTTGGAAAGACTGCTAAGCTAAGGAATGATATTACTAGTTTCATTCAATTTGATGGAGAGACACTATATGAAGTATGGGAAAGGTTCAAAGATTTCCAAAGAAAATATCCTCATTGTGGTATCCCAAACTGGTTGATAGTGCAAACTTTTTATAATGGTCTTTGAAATCAAATAAGGAGCACGATTGATGCAGCAGCTGAAGGAGCTATTATGAACAAAAAGTACCATTGAGGCTTATAATCTTCTTGAGCAAATGGCGACTAACAACTACCATTGGTATAATGAAAAGACAACAACAAGGAGGGTTGCAATTGTTCAACAGGATGATGGGTATTCTCTTCTTGCAGCAAAAGTTGATGCAATTGCCAAGTCATTGGAAAGGGTAAATATTAATGCTCCATCAAGTTGTCAACCAATTATTTGTGACTCATATGGGGGTAATCATCATAATTTTGAATGCCATGGAGTAGAGCAAGTCCAATTTGTCTCTAACCCCAATAGGCAACAAAATAATCCCCATTCAAATACCTACAATCCAAGATGGAGGAATCACCCCAACTTAGCATGGGGAAATCAACAAAACCAAGGAAGCAATCTAAGGCCACCATACCAATCCAACTTTCAAGGGAGAAATCAAATTCCATCCCAAACACTATAAGAAATCAAGCCTTCCTATGAAACCGCTTTGGAGAAATTCATAGAAGCCACTTTTGAAAGGTCTGACAAGTTGGAGAAACACTATAACAAGTTGGAAGCCAAAGTCAATCAAATTGCTAGCCAAAACAGAAACTTGGAGTTTTAAATGGGGCAAGTGGCTAACTCTTTTAATGCAAGACCTTAAGGTACATTGCCCAGTAAAACTGAAATTAATCCTAAAGAACAATGGAAGGCAATTACTTTGAGAAGTGGCAAGTAATTTGAAGAAGTGGTATCGAAGAAAACAAGTGAATATAGTGGCAAAGTTTCAAAAGAAGATACCCTAACAGATCAAGCTGAAGAATAAAAAGGAGAGGAGGCATGTAAACCTTCATAAGTCAAGCCTTATGCACCACCCATTCCTTATCCTCAAAGATTGAAGCAGCAGAAGTTAGACAAACAATATGAAGTTTCTAGAAATTTTTAAACAACTTCACATAAACATACTATTCGCAAAGGCCTTAGCACAAATGCCATCCTATATGAAGTTCCTTAAAGATTTACTATCTAACAAGAGGAAGATTAAGGAGCATGTTGTGGTAGCACTTACTAAGGAGTGCAGTGCAATTATTAAAAACAAACTTCCACAAAAGCTCAAAGATCTAGGTAACTTTTCTATCCCATGTCTAATTGGTATCACTGAATTTAAAAAGGCTTTATGTGATTTAGGAGCTAGTGTTAGTCTTATGCCTTTATTTGTTTACAAGACATTGGGGTTGGGTGAGCTAACCCCAACCACAATGACCTTGCAATTAGTTGACTGTTCTATTAAGTATCCAGTAGGTATCATTGAAAATGTCTTGTTAAAAATTGGTAAGTTTTATATACCTGTGGACTTTGTGGTATTGGACATGGATAAGGATGTTGAGATCCCATTGATTCTTGGAAGACCATTTTTAGCAACAGCAGGAGCCTTAATTAATGTAAAACATGGCAAGTTGACTTTGAGGGTAGTTAATGAGGAAATTGAGTTTGACATTACTAAAGCAGAAAAGCAACTTGCCATCATGGATTGTTGCTTTCAAATTGATATCATTGATGAGGAAGTTCAAAAAGTCTTGAAAGAAAAGCATTTTGTGAACCCCCTAGAAACATGCTTGGTTAATGGAGTAATAAGCAAGAATGAAAATCATGAGATTGCCACAATTGCAAATCTTTTTTAGGGGAGATCACCTATGCCTTTCTATAGGAGACAACAGTTTGAAGAATTGGAAAAAGATAAGTCACTTCGTTTGCCATCAATTGAGCAAGCACCCGTTCTTAAGTTGAAACCACTTCCTGCACATCTCAGGTATGCATTTCTTGGTCCCAATGATACTTTACCTGTGATTGTAAATGCAAACTTGAATGATGTTCAACTTGAGAAAACATTGAGAATTTTGAGAGAAATTAAATCAACAGTGGGTTGGAATATTTCTGATATTAAAGGGATTAGTCCAACTATTTGCATGCATAGAATTTTGATAGAGGATTACCACAAGCCTATAATTGAACATCAATGTAGGTTGAATCCAAATATGAAAGAAGTAGTTAGGGCTGAGATTACTAAATTATTAGATGCAGGAATAATTTATCACATTTCTAATAGCTCTTGGGTTAGTCCTGTGCATGTAGTACCCAAAAAAGGTGGGATGACTGTCATGAAAAATGAAAATAATGAATTGCTTCCCACTATGATCGTAATAGGTTGGAGAATGTGCATTGACTATAGGAAGCTGAATAATGCTACCTGAAAGGATCACTTTCTTTTGCCTTTTATTGATTAAATGTTAGAAAGGCTTACAGGTAATGCATATTTTTGTTTTCTAGATGGTTATTCAAGGTATTTTCAAATTCTCATTGCTCCTAAAGACCAGGAAAAGACCACTTTTACATGTCCCTATGGTACTTTTACATATAGAAGAATGCCCTTTGGTTTGTGTAATGCCCCTGCTACTTTTCAATGTTGCATGTTGTCTATTTTCTCTGATTTTGTTGAGAAGTCCATGGAGGTCTTTATAGATGATTGTACTATGTATGGTTCTTCTTTTGATGCATGTTTAGAAAAATTGAGAAAAGTTTTGCAACATTGTGTTGAGTGCAATTTAGTGCTAAATTGGGAGAATTGCCATTTTATGGTACAAGAGGGAATTGTTTTGGGGCATAAAATTTCTCAAGCAGGAATTGAGGTAGATAGGGCAAAGGTGGAGACTATTGAAAAATTGCCTCCACCAACCAATGTAAAAGGGATAAGAAGTTTTCTCAGCCATACCGATTTTTATCGTCAATTTATCAAAGATTTTTCTAAAATTGCTAAGCCTCTTTGTGATTTACTTAATAAAGATACTACTTTTGATTTTAACCAAGAGTGCTTGAGTGCTTTTGACAGGTTAGAGAAAGCTTTGATTTAAGCTCCTATTATTGCATCGCCCGATTGGAGTTTGCCATTTGAAATCATGTGCAACACAAGTGACTTTGCAATTGGAGTTGTCTTAGGTTAAAGAAAGGACAAGAAGGTGCATGTGATATACTACACTACCAAGATCTTAAATGATGCATAAAAAAATTATGTAACTACAGAAAAGGAGATGTTGGCGATAATAATGGCAATAGAAAAATTTCGTTCCTACTTGGTTGGGTCAAAAGTTATAGTCTTTACAGACCATGCAGCAATTAGGTACCTAATGTCCAAGAAAGATGCCAAACCTAGATTGATTAGATGGGTACTTTTGCTTTAAGAGTTTGACCTTGAGATCGAGGACAATAAGGCGTGGAGAATGTAGTTGCTGACCATTTGTCTAGATTGGAAAGGGAGAGAACAACTGAAGATGACAAACCAGTCAATGACTATTTTCCAGAGGAGCAGTTGTTGGTAGTTAGAGGATCAATTCCATAGTTTGCAGATTTTGTCAATTACTTGGTAAGTGGCATCATCCCTAGTGATTTTTCTTATCAATAGAAAAAGAAATTTCTTGCAGATATCAAGTGTTATTTTTGGGATGAACCATTACTTTTCAAGTATTGTGGAGATGGGATGATCAGACGGTGCATGCCAGAGGAGGAAATTCCAAGCATTTTAGAGCATTGTCACTCTAAGGAAAGTGGAGGGCATGTAAGCACTGACAAAACTGTTGCAAAGGTATGGCAATGTGGTTTTTATTGGCCTTCAATGTACAAGGATACCAGAAACTCTATGATGTCTTGTGATCATTGCCAAAGAACAGGGAACATAACTAGAAAGCATGATATGCCACTTAATGGGATTTTAGAAGTTGAAATATTTGATGTTTGGGGGATTGATTTCATAGGACCATTCCCTTCATCTATGAACAATTGATACATTTTGGTAGCAGTAAAATATGTTTTGAAGTGGGTAAAAGCAATTGCAAGTGCCACCAATGATTCTAGAGTTGTGATGAGATTTATTAAGAAGAATATTTTTGCTCGCTTTGGTGTTCCAAAGGTGATTATTAATGATAAAGGCTCCCATTTTTGCAATCGGACTTTTGATACTTTGTTAAAGAAAAATGGAGTCAATCATAGAGTAGCCACTCCATATCATCCTCAAACAAGTGGTCAGGTGGAAATTTCAAATCGAGAGTTGAAGAATATTGTAGAGAAGACTGTGAATAGCTCTAGGAAGGATTAGGCACTAAAATTGGATGATGCTTTGTGGGCTTATAGGACTACTTTCAAGACCCTAATTGGTAACTTACCATATCGACTTATCTTTGGTAAAGCACGTCACTACTTGTAGAGCTCGAACATAAAGCTTATTGGGCAGTAAGGAAGTTGAATATGGATATGGAAGCTACTGGTCATAAAAGGTTACTTCAATTGAGTGAACTCGAAGAGATATGACTGGAAGCTTATGAAAATGCCAAGATTTATAATGAGCACACCAAACATTGGCATGACAAACACATTCATAAGAGGCACTTTGAAGAAGGCCAATAGGTATTGCTTTTTAACTCACGTTTAAAATTTTTTCTAGGGAAATTGAGATCTAGATGGTCAGGACCATTTCAAGTAGTGAAGGTATATCATCATGGAGCTGTAGAGCTGCAAAACAATACTGGAGAGACATTCAAAGTAAATGGACAATGCCTTAATCCCTATTTTAGTGGAGATTTGGTGGAAAAAGGGGTAGCTTACTCCTTAAAAGAGGCCACATGATCAAAATTCTAAAAAAGTCTAGCTAAAGACTATAAATTAAGTGCTTTTGGGAGGCAACCCAAATTCCTAACTTCTTTATTTTTTTTAATTCCTTTTATTCTTTTGTTTATTTCTTTCTATTTTAATTTTGCTTTAATATTATTTGTGAGTTATTAAATAGCTTAACAGGAGGAAACCTCATTTTTCTCTTTATTAGGTTTCTTTTATTTCTGTTTAGTTGTTTTGTTGTAAATTTTCTCTTTTATTTTCTTAACTAAGTTAATTAGATATGGAAGCATCTCTTGTAGCACTAAAAAATAGGTTTCCTACCCTTCCCCAAGATGTACTTAGGAAAATTGATGAACACAGACTAGAAAGAATGAAGGCATTTAGGTGTCTGAATCTTCCTGAGGATATTTGTTGGATCATAGAAGCTAAAGTACGATTGGTGGATGAGCTTGATGACTCATTTATTAAATGTTTGCCAGGTATGGGGAGAAGTTCTTACTTAAAGAAGAGGAGAGCTAAGAGAATAGGAGTCTGCTACAAGTGTGCAAGATGGAATTGCAACACACACTGTAGAAACATTGGATTTGCATCCATAAATCAAGAAGACAAAATTCAATTCATAAAAGATGGATTGAGTAAGGAGTCTTTGGATAATATCCTATAGACTCTTGAGACACATCCTTGTAGACAAGTTTAACATACTCTTTTAGATTTATGGGACTTACTCAAAGAAGAGAAGCAGTGTTATAGTCTAGGGAATCTGACGTTAAAAGACACTATTTGCTAGTTAATAAGAAAACTGGATGGGAAGCCTATCCTCAACTCATAGAAGGCGCTTAAGCTGTTAGTGGACGTAAAACTAGAGGAAGATGTGAGCCAAAATCACAACTATTATTTATAATCAGGTGTATCACTAACTTTTTTATTTTTCAATACATTACTTTTTCTACATCTTGCAGTACTTTTTGACTTTTTAGCACCTAGATTTTATTTTCCTGCAGATTTTTCTACTGTCGATAACTTTTTAGTCTTTTAATGTTTGCTTTTAGTTTTTCAATGTTTTCTTTTTGACATTTGTACACATAGCATTGATTATTTTTGTTTTTGTTATTAATTTTCTATTTTTATACTTTTTCTATCAATAATTATTTTATCCCATTGAACTACTCTTTTATTCTTTTAGTTTCTTTATATGCACATTCATTATTTTCAATATGCACATAACTCTTTCAAGAGATCTATGAGAGAAAATGGCAGAATCCTGAACACGCAAATTCAAAACTATATATGTCTTTTGTAGTCCAAACTTTGGCAAGAAAAGAGAGTACTCGATAGCAGCTAATGAACTTGCTAGGATTTTAGCTGAACGAAAAATTGATTTGGTGTTAAGGGAGGTAGTTTAAGGTTAAGGGGTTGTGTCGTAAGTTCTACATATATTAGAGATACCAAAGTCTTAGGAATAGTTCTAAAGACTTTGGCTCGAAATAAACATATCACTGGTGGAACTATAGGTAATGAGTTACAAGTCATGAGCATGTACGAACGAATGACATACATGAATCTCAATGCTAATGCTTTTATCGCATTACCTGGTGGTTTAGAAACATTTGAAGATATCTTCACCATTGCATCTTAGACCCAATTAACTATTCTTCATAAGCCATTGGGATTACTTTATATTGATGGTTTTTATAATGGTTTGCTATCTTTTCTCGATCATGTTGTGGAATAGGGTTACCAGCGAGTCGACGCATTCTAGTCTCTACTTCAATTATTGATCAATTGATTGACCAACCGCAAAACTTTAAATCTGAACCTAATCCATTGATGGCGCAGGTGATTTGGCACCCTAGAGGCAGTCGCAGCATGAAGTGTGGACTAGATTTGACTCTTCGGTTGTAATTTCCTTAACTCTTGTAGTTTTTCTTATCGCATTTTTTATTTTTTTTATTTTTTTATTGCATATGATCAAGTGAATTTTTAGGTCCGATTCACTAAATGTAAGATGGCTAAGTAAAGAGTTACTTTTGTACTCTTGATACGCATCTTAAATTTTTGTGATTTTCCTTTTCAAAAAAAAAAAAAAACTAACTAGCTAGCTAACTAACTAACTAACTGAAGAGTTGTTTATACAAGATGGCCGAGTAAAGAGTACTTTTTGTGCTCTTGATACGCATCTATATTTTTTTT